>NW_026844099.1:18027192-18302192 GCF_029531705.1 Pantherophis guttatus
AAGAAGAAGAAGAAGAAGAAGAAGAAGAAGAAGAAGAAGAAGAAGAAAAGTTTCAAACCCCAAAGAAAAAGTCGATTTGCCATGACTCAGTTTCCCCTGAGCCGGGTACCAGGCCACCGATTCAGGGACTCAAAAAGGTGGGTCACTGCATTTCTACTACGCT
The DNA here is from genome assembly GCF_029531705.1 of Pantherophis guttatus. The sequence continues at coordinate 18,027,356 of NW_026844099.1, forward strand.
ACATGCACACACACAAACACAGTAGGCATCCAGAGAATGTGCCTGTGTACGCACACACACGTCGTACACCCAGAAATACACAGAAAGAAATACAACGCAGAAATCACCTTTCAAAAAGGAAGGTGGGATGTTTTTTTGTTTGGATCATAAAATCCCTTCCTGGAATGTACTGTTTGCAAACTCTGGCAAGGGATGTCTCTGTGTTGTGTTCTGGTGGCGTCTGTTGTGTATGTGCGTGGTCCAAGGCAGACTAGGGCAGGAGGTCTCCCAACCCATGGCAACTTTACAGCTTGGTAGACTCCCAACTCCCAAAATGCTGGCTGAGGAATTCTGGGAGTTGGAAGTCCACAAGTCATAAAGTTGCCAGGTCGGAGACTCCCTGGAGTAAAGTGTGATTTTAGCCCAGTTGAACAACTGCAGAGTTAGCCCTCCTAAGATGAACTAAGAAGTTGGGGTTGGAGGAGGAGGAGGAGGCGATGCTACGGATAGGAAATTTACAAAGCTGTAGGAAGGCGTAAAGCAAAGCAGTGTGAAGTTTTGGGAAGAAAAGACAGGTTGAAGCTTAGGACATTTTCTATCCATCTGCACCACACGTTTATCTTCTATGAACCTCAGGTAGGTCTGGAGCTACCTAAGCAGTGCCCGATAACCTGGCACCTTCGAAAAGTCTACATCTTCAACAATAGTTGGACAAGGTATGTGTTGCGGAGTCAGACAGTGAGGAGGCTGAGGAAGAACATGGGCCCGGAGGCTGGGGAAGGCCTGGATGAGAGCTCTGCGTCGGAGGCAGAGATGGGGACAGGACCATTGGGGAGTGATGTGTGGACTCCAGAGCCTGACAGTAGAGAGGCAGAGGAACAGGAGGAGCCTGTTCCTAATGCACGCATGAGAAGAGCTGCCAGAAGGCAAGAGCAGCTAAAGCAGAGAGGACGACTCGGGAGTAGGGCCAAGAGATGATTGGCCCCTCCCATAAGGCTTAAAAGACCAGCAACGGCTCTTGGGCTCTTTGTTGGAAAACAATGTTGATAGATTTGTTTCTTGTCTTGCTGCACTTATCCCTTGTCGGCGTCTCCTGCTTCTGCACTCTTGCCAAGAAAAGCCTTTGGCAGTTTGCCTAATTATTCCAAGGTTGGTGATAAACTGAGGAACGGTGTTTTGAAGAATTTGCTTTAATTTAGTTTGGGCTACGCTGAGAATGAATTAATTCTCAGCTGTTCTAATAACGCCTGTTTGTTTTCAAACTTTTTGCGTCTGATAATACCTACTTGGGCCTGGGTCACAACAGCATGGCTAAAAGCAAAGAACTGTGAGTGCCCCACTCTTGCTGTGTTGAAGGACATCAACTTTTATGTATTTATGCCTGATTCAAAAAAAAAAAAAACATTTGGCACATGGGTTTCCTGAATTTGTGAGCCAACGGCAAAGGTCATTCCTTCCCCTGGATGTGGTCCTCCAGGGAAGAGCCTCGTATGGGCCAAAAAATATGGCAGTGCTCAAGAAAATGAGAAAGGTTGACTTCTTGGAACTGACCTCGTGGTGACTCAAATCAACTTGGAAAGTTCAGATCAGGAGATGTTTCCATGAAACAAAAGTCAAGGTTTGCTGGTCTTTATGTTGTGGCCTGCCAGCGGCCAGCGGAGCTAGCAGAAGACTCAGACAGTGAGGAGGTTGGGGAGGAACATGGGCCAGTCCTGGAGTCTGGGGAAGGCTCTGATGAGTGCTCTGCGTTGGAGGCAGAGAGGGGGCCAGGACCGTCCGCAGCTACCTTCGGAGTCGGAGATAAGTGGGGCAGAAGAACAGCTGGAGCCTGTTCCCGATGTCCGCATGCGCAGAACTGTCAGGAGAAGGGAACAATTAAAGAACAGGGGGTGACTCAGGAGTAAAGGCACAAAGGGACGCTGAATGGCCCCTCCCACAGGGAATAAATAATAGCAAAACGGGAGTGGTGTTTGCAGGAGACAATTAGTTCGTTTATTAGTGTGAAGATTTGCTTATCTGAGGGACTCCTTGCCAAGTGTTTCATTGTACAGCGTTGTGCCTGGAAGGTATCGGTCTGGCAACTATCCAAGGACTGATAAGGACTGTGGTTGCAATTCACCCTTGAAAGACTGTCTGCCGGGACTTTGCTGGATGTGAATGCTAGGAATTTACATTAGCCAAATAAAAAGGAGGGTGTTTTTTTCGGGACAAGGAGTCCGTTTCGTGGTTTGGTGAAGCCTAGGTCAGAACAGTTTATCGTGACGTTCCTTAAGGAGCTTCAACGATTGAGGATGAGTTAAAGATTTGGCTTTGATCAATCAAAGGGAGGGGGGAATTTCTACTGAAGAATGAAAGATTGGGAACTGAAGGAATGTACATTCTGGGTAAGAACCAAACTAGTTTGAAACCATCATCAAGGTATTTTGAGCTTTTCTTTCCCACAGCACAGACGAGAAGCGGAGACAAAATTTGGTTTGAAGACCCCAAGGAGTTTTTCTGATTACAAAACTGAGATTCCAAAGGCAAAAAACCAAAACAAAACGGATAGCGGAGCCTCCATTGTCAATCACTCTTCTCAACAACTTCTAGGCACATGTGGCAGGTGGGTTACGCTTTTGATCTAAAATAGATTGGGCCCCCTTCCTGGCTAAGACCGCTCAAAAGCAAGACGGGTTAATTGGCGGTTTTCAAAACGAAGGCAACGGATAGACAGCCAAAGTTGTGACAGGCTGGGTGGGTGTCCCTTCTCTTCTAACCATTAGTTTTGTTTGCTTGCCTATCGGTGGTCCTTTGTAAGCTTTGTGATCGATGAGGGCCAAGAATAAACAACATGGGAACCCAACAAAGAACATCGCCTCCCTTGTAAGGTTAACACGTGGACAGACACTGACTGGATTTGAATCTGTTTTAAGGCAGATGCATGATCTTTATTGCATGGAAAGCTGGGTATGTGGGATGTACATGGGGCACGCTTAATATTTCCTGTCCCGGAAGAACATTGAGGTTCTTCAAAGAAGGAAGCTGGACAGTCTTTTTAAGAGAGAGAAGAACACCATGATCCTTAAGATAAAGGTAAAGGTTCCCCTTGCATATATGTGCTAGTCGTTCCCGACTCTAGGGGGTGGTGCTCATCTCCGTTTCAAAGCCGAAGAGCCAGCGCTGTCCGAAGACATCTCCGTGGTCATGTGGCCGGCATGACTCAACGTCAAAGGCGCACGGAACGCTGTTACCTTCCCACCAATGGTGGTCCCTATTTTTCTACTTGCATTTTTTTTACATGCTTTCGAATTGCTAGGTTGGCAGAAGCTGGGACAAGGAACGGGAGCTCACCCCGTTACGCGGCCCTTGGGATTTGAACCGCTGAACTGCCGACCACCTTTTGATCGACAAGCGTCGATCAGCATCTTTAGCCACTGAGCCACCGCGTCCCCTCAACTATCTAGAGCAGCTTCTAAATGCCAACTCTTGTAAGCTTGATTTTCTTTCTTCCTTGTGAGATAGTACTTAGCAAAATCTGGCCTTGTAGGTTTTGGGGTTCCTTTTTAACCGAGGCTGCACTGTGCTTGAACTCTAGAATTTATTTCCCACATAACTTGTCTATCACCAGAACATCCTTCCAGGTCTGTGCTAAGGCATCTTTGGCTGCAGGTCCTTCATTGTCAAGACTTAACTGGGGGTTTGGGAAGTGGGGACATTCCTTAGCCCCACTAGGCTGAATCATTCAGCCTCAGAAATTCAGAAGTCTTAACACAAGGAAAACAGAGAGATTCCTCTTAATTTTTTCCCCCCTCCTAATCCCCGGAATCTTTTTCTGAGCTTTTTTTTTTTTTTTTTTTTTACATATGCCAGTTTTGCAAAAATTTAATAATGCATGCCGGAGTTTAATATACCGTAACAAGCAGCTGCATCAATAGGAGAAAACGAAGGGGATGAGTTAGAAGAAAAATGGTTGGGAAAGCAAACTTCACTGTAGAAACAAATTTGAACAACGGGGCGAACAACCAATAGTGGGATATTGTCCTTTTTTTCCAGCTATGCCAACATGGCTCTTGTAAAGACTCGACTATCTGGGATCCTTGGCCTCAAGAATTCAGTAAGAGAAAAATCTCGACAACCATCCATCTAAGGGCAGAATTTCTCAATCTTATCTGCTTTAAGAAATATGGACTTCCAACATGGCTGGCTGGGGAATTCTGGGAGCTGAAGTCCACACAGCTTAAAAGTTACCAAGGTTGAGATTTCACTGTTCGCGGGTAGGACAAGGAAAGGAAAGGAAAGAAAAAAAAACAGGTGACAAAATGAGAATATTCACTTTGAATTATAGCCATGGTGGTTTGTGTGAGTTAAAAGGGGGGGGGAGGGAGGAAGGGAGCCTCTCCCCACACCCCTGCCCCAATTGAATAAGCACACAGAAAACTACCTATTTCAACTTTCCTGCAAGGTTCTCTTATTCTTCTCAGTTGTCTTTTTCTTCTCAAAACGGAGACAAATTTTTGAAAAATATGGTGATCTCCCTTGCTTTGTCCCTAACAGGTGATAAAAGGCTCGGGGAATGATATGTGTGGATGTGTATCTGTATGTGTTTGTCTGCATTAATATTTATATATATATATAGCTATATATATATATATATATATATATATATATATATATTCACATTTCTTTTTTTAATAAAAGAGCTACGTTAATACATTCTACTGAATTACAGAACCATTTTGCTGGGTCATAGTTAACTCTTGACATTTCCATACAATGGACAAACAGCTCAAAAAATCTCACACGCCACATAGAAACCCTCTTTGTACAAGAGTTAGCGACCAAAAAAAAGCAGCATATAACACTGTTTTAGAGTCCTTCCTCGGCCCCCCCACCCGCCCCCCAAAACCGAGAATTAAAAAATAACCCTCTGAAATAATCTGGCATCATTTCCCCCCCCCCACCCCCAAAATGTAACAAAAATATACCCTGTAGATCAGTGTTTCTCCATCACAGCCAGATGGAAGATGTGTGGACTTCAATTCCCAGAATCCCCCCCCAGCCCAGGGGGATTCTGGGAGTTGAAGTCCACCCATCTTAAAAGGAGCCAAGGTGGAGAGACACTGCTATAGATAATACCCACAGCAGCGTTTGGAGAGATTGGTGCATTTCAACAGCTGCCTCTTGTGTTCTCCATCCATAGTCAACCTCCTAACTAGAGGAATGATCTCTGATGGATATCCCAATTTCTTCTCCCTGTTGTCCCAAACAACCTTCTCTCTTTCGGTTTTTCTCCTTGACGTCCATCTCTTGCACCCCAAGTTCTGGCTACCTGCTTCTAATGTGTTGCAAGTTCAGCCGCACACTTCGGTGTCTACAAGGGCACACAACAAGGAGAAACACCCTGCTTTGAATGACCAGAAACGAGAACTGTAATTTATTGGGTCGCCTTGGGTCACCTCTAGATGACCAGCAACACTCAGCTCCACCACGGCGGTCCCTCAATTAAGCTAAGACGAGGAGATACGGGAAAAGGGGTTGGATGATCTTTGTTTCAAGTATTAGGTCAGTAGCCCATCTCAAGAAGGTACTTGGGCCAATACCGGAAGGTGAACCTCAACGAGAGTTGACCAAGCCAACACTCTTCCTTCACCCTCTCTTCTCTCTGCTGGGCTGAAGGACAAAGTTGACGCAGAAGATGAAAAACCCCCTGAGTGTTGGGTAGACTTGGCCATCTCAAAGACCCTCCCTCCTCTTGGCCATCAGCCCTCATCCAAAATCGGATGGTATGGGTGGTGGGCTCCATTTCCTGGTTGTTTTTAAGGCTTTAAACCTATTAGCTTTCTTTTGTTGTGGTGGTTTTTTGTTTTTTTTTAATACCCTCTTTCCAGATGTCATAAAAAAATTAAACCAAAAGACTCCCCCAACCATCCCTAAACAGCTCCGGCAGCTGGTCTGAAGGAGACAACTCCCAGAATCCCCAGCCCTGACCCGTTCGATAGCCACCACATCCATCTGTCCATTGGTCTTCCCATCATGGCCTTCTCTCTTCTCATTCACTGTCCGAGAGGGTCTCATACTGTGAAACCAGCAAAGGTTTGGGCTCCTCTTCCCAGCCGTGGTTCTGGGTACCGGAGTTGCCTTGCAGAACGGTGGCAGTGGGTGGTGGCGGGCCGGTCACGACTCCTGTGGAAAGTCTCACCGTCAAGGGGTTGTATGGAAACGGCGTTGAACCTGCAAGGATGACGGAAAGGAAGGTGGAAGAACGGCGTTGAGGGAGCCTGGTCCAAGAATTGGGAAGAAAGTAACTTAGGTGTGCCCAACCCATCTCTCCTTTCACACTTCCTCGTGCTCACAGAGTTCACACTCACCCCGTTACGTGGCACTAGGGATTTGAACCGCTAAAACTGCCGACCTTTCGATCGACAAGCTCAGCGTCTTTAGCCACTGAGCCACCACGTCTCCTCATTGATCCTTATCTAGTGCCAATTTAGTGTTGAACTTTTTTTTTTGGAAATTTGTTTTTTACTTTTATTTATTTATTTATTTATTTATTTATTTATTTATTTTTATATTTGTATACCGCCCTACTCCCGAAAGACTCAGGGCGGTGAACAGCCATAATAAATATAGATAGAAGTTAAAAACTATTAAGAAACAGATTAAGTAATTTAGGCTCAAAGATTAAAAACATCCAAATTTATCTAAAGAGATTTAAAAACCCAATTTAAAAGCCAGTTTAAAAGCCAATTAAAAAGGGAGAGTTAGGCCAGACCAGCTTGTTGGAATAGAAATGTTTTCAGGGCAAAATGTTTAAATGTTTTTTAAAGAAACATACATACAAACATAAAACCATCTTCAATTACAAACAAACAGTCTGTCGTTTGGTTACAAGACTTTTGTGCACCTTCACCATGTTCATAGCTTATAGTTTATCTAAAATGGGTTTCTGCCAAAAAGACAGATTAAAGATAACATAAGGATAATTCTGGACACTTTGGAATATTATGAGGCACACATCCTGAAAAACAAATGGCTTTGATATTTCTAGATGCACAGAAAGCCTTCGATAATGTGAATTGGCGATTTATGCTATTACAGCCAATTTAGTGTTGAACTTTAATTGGTCAGATTCTTGTGTACGGGCTTGATCAAGCCACAACCTAACCCGACTCTCTGCGCCTGACACTCCTGGGAATTGGCAAAACTGGGGCAGAAGGACGTGCCAATACCTGTGGATGAAGGCCTGTCCTCCCAAACCCGGTTGGTTAGAGGTGTCCTCCTGTTACAGTCCCCGTCGGAGTGAACGGACGAAACGGATGGTGGCCTCTCGGTGGAGGAGGAGGAGGACAGGCCTGGCGCTGGAGATCTGGCCTTCCGACTGTTTGCTCGGGTGGCGGCCTTTGGTTTCCCCCCTCCTGTGGGGAGGAAAGAAGGAAAACATTTTTCAAACTCCCAGGAGAAAGTCATATTACATCAGAGGTGTCAAACTCAAGATCTGGCCCGCGGGGCTGCCATGGACACTGCGACCCGCGATGCCTCTGCCAGCGAAAACGGAGTTCAGGAGGGCCGCGAAACAGAGCTAGGGAGCCCATTTTCGCTGGCAGAGAACTCGGGCCACCAAAGGAGCCCCCGACACAAGTGACATCGAGCTGGCCACTCCCACCCCCGAGGTCAAACACAACCCTGAAGCGGCCCTCAATGAAATCGAGTTTGACACCCGTTACTACGTCAAACCAGTGAAAAGCAGTTTGGTGCCCTCCCAACGCATCTTCCCAGGGACTTGATCACAACAGAACAATGAGGCTTAGCAGGTAGCAGGAAGAGAGAGGGGAGGGAGGGGCTGAGAAACAAAGAAAGGCCTCCCCCCATTTCACCCCAGCGACAGATAGTCCTTGACCTATGACCACAAGCGAGGCCAGTGTTTCTGTTGTCAAGCGAGACGTTTGCTAAGCGGGTTTTGCCCCATTTTTACGAAATGAAAGTGGAGTGAATCGCTGCTGTTGATAAAAGTTAGTCGTTCCCCCCCCCCTCCGGTCGTTAAGCGAATCTGGCTTTCCCCGTGGACTTTTGCTTGTAGAAATGTCGCAAAAAGGGTATTCACAGGGATTGGGACACCGCAACGGTCATAAATATGAAACCAGTTGCCAAGCGCCTGAATTTTGATCGCCTGAGGTACAGCCAAGGTTGTAACTGTGAAAAAACAATCACTAAGCGAACGGTTGTAAGTCGAGGACTATCTGTAACTAACTCCAAAGTTTGCCAAGGATCACGGGAGGGGGCTCTAGTGTATCAGACCCTAGAAAAATTTGGGGCTAACGGTTGCTGCCTCCTAAAATGAAAGGCGTCCTTTCTGCTCCAAAGATTAACTGTTCTCAAAGTAAGATCTGAAGGCTAAGCACTTATGAAAATGGGGCAGGGATGAAATGCTCCCGGTTTGGACCGGATCGCCCGATCCGGTAGCGATTTTTCCCTGTGGTTCGGCGATCCGGTAGCGATTGCCGCCCTGGTGTCATTACTTCCTGGTTTTAACCAGGAAGTAATGTTTTTTTTACCTTCTGCGTGACCTGTGCATTGCGCTTACAAACCGGTAAGGGAGGTAAGTAGATTTCACCGCTAAAATGGGGTTGTTTTTTTTCTTCCAAAACTTTAACCCCAAAAAACTTTGCAGCAGGGTGACAGTTATCTGGAAGAACATTTGGGGAAGATTACGTCTCTTTGCTGTACACTTGGGAGCCGTGGTGAAATCTAAAGTTTGTTACTACCGGTTCTGTGGGCGTGGCTTGGTGTGGGGGGGGTAATGTGACTGGGTGGGCGTGGCCACTTTTTTTTTTTTTTTTTACTTTTAAAAACCATTTTTTCTACAACCTTTTCAGGGAAGAGGTTGTAAAAAAAATGCTTTCAAAAGGCTCTGACGATCCCAGCTGAGTTGCCTGATCGGCAGAGGCTTTTTAAAAAAAGCCTCTGCTGATCAGGCAACTCAGCTGGGATCGTCAGAGGCATTTAAAAGAAAAAAAGGGTTTTTTTTCTTTTAAAAGCCTTTGAAGATCCCAGCTGAGCCGCGTGATCATCAGAGGCTTTTTTTTTTTAACTTTTAAAAGCATTTTTTGGCCGGAGGTTGTAGAAAAATTGCTTTTAAAAGTAAAAAAAAAAAAAAAGCCTCTGATGATTGTGTGGCTCAGCTGGGCATGGGGGGGGGGGCAGGGATTTTTGCTACCGGTTCTCCCGAACCACCCACCTCCATCGCTACTGGAACGGGCGATCCAGTCCGAACTGGTAGCATTTCACCCCTGCCTGGGAGGAAGAGTGAGGACATGGCCACTTTTGTCTCTTACTCTGCTTCCAATGGGTCAGGGGGCCCAGATCCACACCTGATCCATGGGGATATTGGCAACCATCTGGCCAACACCAGCATAGAGCCCAGGATCCGAATTTGTTTACATCTATTGGAACCATTTCTGCCCTAACTAATGACCCTCACGTATGACTTCGTTGCAGTGGTGAAATCTGAACCGGTTTGCTACCGGTTCGTTGGCCGTGCATGCACAGTACGAGCCAAAAGGAGGCCTGGGAAGATGAGTAGAAGAGCGAGGGGGGGGGATCAGCTGTGCCGCGCGATTTAGCTTCGCTAGAAAGCAGGATTTCCTGCTTTCAAACAAAGTTAAACCGCGCAGCACAGCTGATCGTCGGAAATACCGGTTCAGAGGAACCGGTAGCTTTTTTTAAACTACCGGTTTGCCCGAACCGGTAGCATTTCACCCCTGCTTCATTGGAGGCTGTAAGGAAAGGGGGTGAAGAGAGATTCCTCTTTGGTCTTCGAGAACGTGACCTCATTAAGGACCCAAATGGCCATCGCTCCAAAGCCTAGCCTTGAAGCTAAAGAAGGCCACCATAATGTTCTCTACCAATCAAGGAGAATATTTGTAGCTCAGGGTGGAAATGAGGGGTCCTTGGTGTTCTCTGAGCTTGGTTCTTTTCTTATAGACGTTTCAATACCAAACTAGGTAACAGCATCAGTGCTAGAAGGGAGTGGGGTTTGTGGAGTAGTGGAGAAGGAGGACTTAGGGTCCTTGGTGCTCTCTGAGCTTGGTTCTTTTCTTATAGACGTTTCAATACCAAACTAGGTAACATCATCAGTGTTAGCAGTGATGATGGGTAATGAAACGTCTACAAGAAAAGAAGCGAGCTCAGAGCGCACCCAGGTCCTCTCAAAATGTTCTATTCAACCTCATCTTCACAGCAGTTTTCCCTCGATTTGAATCACCCGTGCTTTCATTTTGCACGATGGATAGTCCTCGACTTACAACCGTAAAGGATCGTCATTTCCTTGCAAGTCGTAAAATTGAGGGACCCATGTGATTGGACTAGATTTTATGGCTGTTTTTTTCGCAGTTGTTGTGAAGTGAAAGAGAAGTACATGTAGTCCTTGACTTACGACCACAACTGACCCCCCCCCCTTTCCTATTGCTAAGCGAGAGAGTTGTGAATTTTGCCCCATTTTAGGACCTTTCTTGCCATGGTGGTTAAGTGGACCACTGCAGTTTGTTCAGTTAGCAACGCGATTGTTAAACAAATCGGGTTTTTGCTTGTCAGAAGGTCGCAAAAGGGGATTGCGTGATCCCTGGGACAGTGCAACCGTCATAAGTACATGCCAGTTGCCAAGTGTCCGAATTCTGATCACGTGACCATGGGGGACTCTGCAATGGTCGTTAAGTGTGAAAAAGGGTCCTAAGTCACTTTTGTCAGTGGCAATGTAACTTCCAACAGTCCCTAAACAAGTGGTTGAGTCAAGGACTATCTGTACCCTTTATCCTCCGTCACCAAGAGGGTGGCATTCCTGTCCCCTACCCCGGGTTGCCTGGGGATGTGAACCCCAGCGTACTTCTTTGACACCCCAACATTTCTAACCCCCAAGTCATGGGGACAACGTGGACATGGAGCGGTCAATGAAAAAAAAAAAAAAACAAGGACGAAAAGAGAGAGACAGCCCAACGGTCAGTGGTTTACGGGGAGTCAGCGAAAGGGTTATGTTCGCCAAGCGCTCATATACACACATACAAGGAGACCAAACAAACCCAGAGAGGAATTAATCGGCGGCATTAAAACAACACGAAACACACAACACACACGAGAAGACAGGAAGGAAGGATGGGAGACAGAGGATTAATCACGTCAACGCAACTGAGCCGACCTGGCGTGGAAGAATGTATCTCGTCAATCTGTCCTTCAGCAGAGGTTACAGGCAGAACAGCGGGCAAGCTTGGGCTGGCATTCAGAGGGTTAAAAGCATTGGTACTGAGAGGAGCGGGCTCGTCCCACCGATGGTCATATTTACCCATGAGAGCCTTTCTGATAATGGCCTCCAGCCCCATGTTGGAACTGGGGTTTTCTTGGACCGCCTGGCTCCTACAACTGATTAACCCTGGGGGTACGGAGGGAGGGAGAGAGGGAGAAAGGGGTTTGGGATGGGAAGGAGAAAAGGTGGGGGGTACCGAGGAAGAAATCGGGGGAGGTGGGAGGGAAGAGAACAAAGGAAGGGAGAAGGGAAGGGAGAAACAAAACTGTCAGCACATCCTGGCGAAATGACACAACACTGTTGTGTTAGTTCTTCTTCTTCTCTCCCCACCAAACCCTGCAACGCAGACCACACTTGGCCTGGTCCTACGTTCTGGAGATGTTCCCAGGGAAGAAGGCAGGAGGAGGCATGGACTGTTTGTTTGTTTCTGGAGTGCCCCACGTTGGGCGCACCCGTCGACTGCATGGTTTCTTTCTCAAGGCTAAAGGCAAAGAGGTGGGGAGGAAGCTGGCTTGTATTCAAACCCTGGCATGGCTTCATCTTGGCTTGGTGAGGGGGCACTGAGCTTAAGTGGGTTCAAATGTTACTCATGTTTGTGGTCTTCCTCTCTCGTGGGGCCCCTCCGGCGATTGGGGGGGGGGGGGCTTCTGGCGGCAATTGGTTGTGGCCGGGGGGGGGGGAATGGAGGGGAGGGTTCACCCAGATCCACCCCACCCATGGGACATCTTCATCATCATCAGAAGTGACTTCTGAGGTCTTTCTGATGTCCCTGTTCCAAGACAGAACTGGTGGCATTTCAACAAAGCACACCATCGCTTGAAAGACTGGTGGCAATCATTGCTTCACCGTCTTCTACGGAACAAGGGACAATAGCAAGCTCTGGGAAGGAAACGCAACATTTTTGCAGTAGCATGACGTTATGGCTCAGAACATCTTGGATGTGGGCCTTGAATATGGTAAAAAAAATTAATAATGGCTGCCAGAGGTCATGAGAGGACTCCAAAGGGTTTGGTGGGACTCCTGCACGTTCCTTGAGATACGTGGACAATACCATTGGCAAAGTCCTTCACCTTTTGGTGGACACCCTTGGTCGGTTGAGTGCCTCCACTACAAATATGATTTCAGTGTAACATGAAGACAGAAAGGAAACGCAATAATAATAATAATAATAATATTTTGAGGGTTCCTTTCGTGAAAGCAAGATGTCTCCACTTCAAAGTTTTTTTTTAGTATAACTGCCCAAACCGATGTTCTTAAACTCTAACCCATCTATATTTGACCATAGACTAGCTTGAGGTCAACAGAAGAATGGCTACAACCTCCCTTAACTGGGAGCATTCAAAATGGAGGGACTGGTCTTCTCCCAACTTCAACGCCACCTGCATTGACAAAGTGCCCTCATAAAATCTGAGGACAAGTTCCTGGGCGCTCCAAGGGAACGGTTCCGTCCACCAGCTATGCACATTTTCCCCAATTCTTTCCCCCCATCCATCCATTCTGGGGTCGAGGCAAAGAGGACATCAGCTCAGCTGGGTGGTACTGTCTGTCTCCGGATCTACGGTGTCACCGATGGTGCTTGTATTGCAATTGTGAGTCATCAGAAGCCATGCAGTTAAGGTGCGGCAGTGCATAAAGGAAAGGCACTAAGGGGCAGCTGTTTGCCCAACGCTCCCAGGGAAAGATAAATGATGATAAAATGTAATTCAATGAGTCTAAGAGACAGAGGGTTGAGGAACAAGGAAGGGATGATTTTTATATTTAAATAAATAAATAAATGAAATTTAACCGTCCAACCCTATGTGGACATCTGCCTCCTTTTCCAAAGGTTATAAAAAGCTTTTCAATCTTCGGTTGCAGGACAGCTGCACTAGATTCATCAGCGGTCAGTAAATAATGACAGCTTGCAAAAGTCACCCCCAACCTCAGGGCCCCAAAGAGGGCACCATCCCAGGTAGGGAAAAGGCAAAAAAGGCAGGGTGCAGAAGAGTTCTAGTGGTTACCTGTTCCTGTCATTGCTGGCATGTAAAAAATCTCTGTCCCAGGTTGTCCAACATCTGGAAGGAAGACCAAAGAGAAACACCTTAGAGGATACCACATCTGAAGAAGTCCTACCTACAATTTCAGAATGTCGTTTTTTGGGGAAAAATCTTGGTGTTACCAAGATTTAAGGCTGAGAAAAGTCAGACGAGCTGTCTTCATATCAAGTGTCAGGTTTCGAGATCGTCTCAAATTGCATTTCAAACAAAGTCTTTGATGAAAAAACTTCCATTTATTTAAGCACGACATTCTAATTCTGACTCATCGCAGCCAACACTGACTTCCTGACCCCAAAACCCTCCTTTTCCTTTCCCCACTCCTCTGCACTCATTGGCCAACTTCCAAGTCACTCTACCCCTAATCTACTGCTCAGCTCAAAGGAATTTCCCCCCTCCCATCCCATCTCCTAGGGGATATTATCCCCAGAGAAAATAAGTAGGTGAAAAGTCAAACGTCCCTTTCCAGACGCCTCCGCTTCTCCTTCTTATGTCAGCACTAGAGCTTGAAGTGCTGACATCAAGACCAGAGCCTGGTCAATCTTTCACATGGACAGAAGAACTACAGGGAGTTTTGAACTTACGACTGGTCATTTAGGGACCATTCAAAGTCACGACGGACCTCCAGAAAGATTCTTACAACCGGGTTCAAAAGTTCGATGGACAGAGGCTCCCTTGTGGCCACGTGACTGCAGGTTGGACGGTCAACAACCAATCTGACTTTATGAACATTTGCAGCATGCCATGGTCATGTGAACACGTTTTATGACAGTTTGGCCAAAAACCTTCATGTACTTCTGGTTTTCAGGAAAATTGGCCCAGGCTGAACAATTCATTGATTGAACAGGTGGCCCGATTAATTCTTCTGCATATTTTAATTTTATTATGATTTTTGTTTTCAAATATGCCAGAGAGCTGTATATACATACATAATATACGAGATAGATGATAGATAGATAGATAGATAGATAGATAGATAGATAGATAGATAGATGATAGATAGATAGATAGATAGATAGATAGATAGATGACGGACAGAGAAAAATGATGGACGGACGATAGATGATAAAGTAGGATGGATGGATGGATGACAGGCAGAAAAATGATGGATGGATGGTAGATGATAGATTAGATAGATATAGATAGATAGATGGATGGATGGATAGAGAAAATGATGGATGGATTATAGGATAATTAGATGGATGGATGACAGACAGAGAAAAATGATGGATGGATGATAGATGATAGATTAGATGGACAGATATAGATAGATATGGATGGATGGACAGATAGATGATAGATGACAGACAGACAGATAGTTGACAGCCAGACAGACAGGAAAAAGAGTTGAGAGAAATTCTCACTGTATTCCGCCTCGTTCCGGTTGCTCGTGCTGAGTTTCTTGATGATCTCCTGCTTCTTGGATTTCACCATGGCGGAATTGCTCTCTGTCAGTTTGCTGAAGAAGGCTGGCGGTTGGATACTGTTTCCGGGAGATCGGGTGCAGCCTCTGCGGGATTGAAAAGGACAGGGAGTCTTTTGCAGCTGACCCTCTAAGCCACGCCATCACTACCTGCTACACTGTCCACCCGGCTCCTTACCTCAGCTCCAGCTGCTCTGCCTCGCGGTACAGAATAGGGTAGGCGCTGTTTCGGACACGCTCGGCTTCTCCGTTTCCCTCGGGTGGAGAAATCGGCTCGATGCAGTTGTCCGAAGATGGAATTTTAATTTGCTCGGGGGACCTGCGGAGGATAAGAGCGAGAAGGTGAGACTCGGGCAACAGGAAGCTTTGGGTTGAGAACGGTCGGTTCTTCCATTGGGTGAGACAGGAAAGAGAAGGGCCTTTTGATGGATGAAGATCTGGAGGTTGAAAGACCAAAAACGAGAACTGCAACAAACAGGGTTTCTTTTCAGGAGAAGGTGAGAGAGTCAAAAAAAAAAAAATGTAGGCCAGGTATTTCCCAAAGATGTATCTTTCAAAAGGCAACTTGGCTTTGTTTTTCCTTGAAGACATTTCGCTTCTCATCCAAGAAACTGAAGAAGCTTCTTCAAGGAAACAACATCTTCAAGGAAAACCCTGTCTCTGACCCCTCTTTCAAACCAGCAGTCCTCTCTGTCCAAAATGCGGACTTTGCTGTCTTCAAAAGAGTGGCCTTTGTCTTTTAAATGCAGATCGACTGCTGAATCTTCTCCTGATGGGTTTGTTCCTTTATGTTGTGCCCTGCGTTTATGAAGTGGTTGTTTTGTTTCCCCAATGTACATGGCTCGCTGCATTGTAATCAAACCCATGCAAATGACAAGCCGTCTGCAAGGAGCATAAATCCTTCCATTCCCCACCATCTAGTCAGAGCTGAAGAAGCTTCTTGGATGAGAAGCGAAACATCTTCAAAGAAAAACCAGAAAGTCCAGTTGCCTCTTGAAAAAGCATCTTTGGGACAACCATGACCTGGATGACTGAGAATCTCCATAGACATGTAGGCCAGGTATGGTCAAGTGTCTCCTTCAAAGTTTGCACCACTGGTGTTCAGTTTTGGTTTTGACACTCTGAATGTGAGCTCCCGGATGCTCCCTCTGCAGTGGGAACATGATCCCTGCCTGGTTTTCTCCACCCATCTTGATTTGGGCACCCCTTTCTGTTCCTATAGCCCATCTTCCACCTTTGGCAGCTACTTTTATGACCAGAAGAAGACCTCACCTTTGGTCTGGTTCATTTTCGGGGGAAATTCTAGAAGATGAAACATGTTCCATTGATTGGTGCTGGAGATAAGATTCGGCAGGAGCTCGTCGGAGATCCAGGACAGGGCCACCAGCCCCCGAGTAGGAATAGACGGGAGGCTGGATATGAGGATTGAGTTGCTGGGGATGATGGCGCGTGTAGTTTTGAGTGATGACTTCCTGTAAGAAAGGGATAGCCTTCGTTTTTTTCTTTGCGGTCATTTCTTGAGACGGTTTATTTATTGATTGATTTATTTTTCATATTTGTATACCGCCCTACTCCCGAAGGACTCAGGGCGGTGAACAGCCATAATAAATACAAATACATATAGAAGTTAAAAACTATTAAGAAACAGATTAAGTAATTTAGGCTCAAAGTTCCAGGGGTGGGGCTGTTGGGGGTTCGCAGGGGTTCGGGAGAACCTCTAGCTAAGATTCTGTGCAGTTCAGAGAACCCCCAAATCCCACTCCTGGCTGGCCCCGCCCCGCCCACCCCTCCCCTCCCAGGAATCCCCACGCAGCCCATTTTGGATGCAGGTAAGTGGATGCGTGCATGGAGGTTCAGGGAGGGCACAAAATGGGCCTACCGGAAGTTCGGGAAGGCCAAAATGGGGAGGCCATTTTCGCCCTCCCGGAGGCTCAAAGAAAGCCCCTGGAGCCCGGGGAGGGCAACACCCCCCCCTTCCCGCTGTGGTACAGGAGGCCGACTAGGCCACGCCCACCCAGCAACCGGACAGAGAACCCCTTGCTAAAATTTTTGAAGCCCACCCCTGGAGGGTTCCCTATCCCTTTGAGACACCATGCGGTCGTCCTTGTCTTGCAACACATTCCTTTAACAACCAAAGTTACACTGAAAAAGATGAACTTACGGCTAGACTTTGCATTTGAACGATCCCACTTACACTGATGTGCTGGCCCAAGGTGACGACGCGCTGATTTCCTTTGGCAGTGGGGGGCCCCTGTAACGGCTGACTCGGGGAGTGGTGACCCTCACTGATCTGGTGGAGCTGTTGCATGTGTGAGATCTCCGTCGCCGAAGGTTTGAGGGAACCTAGGTGAGAAAAGTGAACGGGCGGAATGAAATGCGCCGTAACCAAACGGGGAAAGGTCCCTGTTTATGGGTGGAGGAGACCCTGACCTGTCTCCTTATCTTGAGTCAGCTTCATCCCTTTCTCGTGGATGGCAGAGGGGGAGTTCACGGGGCTTATGGTTTCAACGCCATCAGGACTGTAGTTCCCATGGAAAACTGAGGAGCACAAAAGAGAGCCTTAAAGGTTGGTGGGACGCCTCTCCTTTTCAGCTGTGTGAACAGCTGCTAGGGCAGGGGTCTGCAAACTTAAACACTCCAAGAGCCATTTGGACCCATTTCCCACAGAAAAGAAAACACCGGGAGCCACAAAACCCTTCCGATGCCTGACTATTTCCTAAGTGGCCACAAAACTAGCATATGTAGTTGAATTAAATGTTCTGTTTTCTTCTGAAACTTTTCTTTTCTTGGATTTATCCATGGTTGGCCTACCGGGGGTTGAAAAGCTCAATAAATTGCGTGCCAGTGGGTGCCGCTCACTGGTGGTTGTGATGCATATTTTGAGTGACAGGGAGCCGCAGCAGAGGGGTGAAAGAGCCACGTGCGGCTCCAGAGCCGCAGGTTGCTGACCCCTGTGCTAGGAGAACCGAAATGATGAGAGCAATGGTGAAATGCTCCAAAGTCTGCTACCGGTTCGCTGTGCACACACATGCGCAGTGCACACCAAATGCACGCTTTCCTGCTTTCCAGAGAATATAAATCGCGTGGCACAGCTGATTGTCGGAAATACCAGTTTGTCCGAACAGGTAGCATTCTTTTTACTACCAGTTCGCTCAAACTGGTAGCTTTTACTACCGGTTCGCGTGAACCCGTCCGAACCGGTAGCATTTCACCCCTGGATGAGAGATACCCTCAAAGGCCACTTTTGACACCTGGCATGCTGAGACCTCATTGCTTGGATCCCTACGTAGAGAAGATGACTAGAGAATGTTCAAGAGGTCCTTCACATCCGACCTTGGTCCAGGCTGAACTGACCCATAGGCCCTGGATGGGGGGGCCACACTGTTGAAAAGCACACAGTGGCTTCCACTGGAGGTCTTCTGGAATATATTGTGGTATGAAATGGTACAGTCACCCATCTTAAGTTGTCCAACGCAAAAGCTTCAACAATATAATTAGAACAGCTTTTGTTTTGGATGAGCAACTCATTGGCTGAGCCACGTTGCTGACACCTGCAGTGTTGCCAAGATTTCTGCAAGGGTGACTTCCATTCAAGCTGCAACCAAACTCATGGTTCTAGCTCTAGAACAGCCTTTCCCAGCGCCTGGTTTGCAATCTTTTGGAGCTGTAGTCTCAACGAATCCGGGAATCCGGAGATTGGAGGAACAAAACCAAGGGACCATTTAGTAACCTCATTCTCTCCCCCCCAACATCTTCTGGCTCAACACCAGATGACCTTCCCCATGTTGCAATCTGTGTACAGGTAGTCCTCGACTTACAACTATTTGCTTAGCGACCATTCAAAGTTACAGTGTGACCGCTTTTCACACTTACGACCATTGCAGCATCCCCGCGATCACGTGATCAAAATTCGGTGTTTGGCATCCGGCATGTATTTATGACGGCTGCACTGTCCCTGGAGTCATGGGATCCCCATTTGTGACCTTCCCAGATGGCTGAGCAACTACTCACTTTGCAATTCCCTTGCTTAGCAGAGGAAATTCTGATCCCCCAACTGTGGTCGTAAGTCGAGGACTACCTGTATCTCGGCCGACTTTAGCAAGTTGACAACAATTCATGGACAAAGCAGAACAGGAAATTGTTCCGGAAGCCAGCGCGGTGCTAAAATTCGTGACCTCCCACATTCCTGTATTTCGTACATTTTGCAGAGGTCGCACGGAGGCAGGTGGATGGGTGTACAAATAGCGAAAATGACATGTCACAACCGTGCAACACAAGCCCCCACCTCTTTGGACAGGCCTGGCTAAGGGGAGGGTGGGAGGGTTTGATGGTGCATCCGTGACATCTTCTCAATGTTTAGACCAGGAGTGTCAAACTCGCGTCGTCGCTGTGACGTTTTTTCCCCTTTGCTAAATCGGGCGTGGGTGTGGTCAGCGTGACGCATCCGGCCCGTGGGCCGGGAGTTTGACAGCCCTGGTTTAGACCCTCGTCCCTTTTTGAGAGACCCCTCCCCGTTTCCAAGTCTAGCCTGCCCTGCCGCACACAACGACATGCTCAGGAGGAAATCAAATGCATGGGAACCGAGGGGGGGAAAAAAATAGGTTGAAAAATGGGGGTGGTGGGGCAGGAAGAAGAAGCATGAGCACAGGAAGGGTGCAAAACAGGAGCCTTTAGGCAGACAATGCTGAAAACATAAAAGGGGCCATCACCACAAATGTGAAAATTAAAACACTTTTTATAAAAAAAAAAAGAGAAAAAAAAAGAAATAAATGATTGCGGAAAGGGAAGGATCTTTGGTAACGTCTCCGGGTGCGGGTTGGAAGGCCCCCCGACACGGAGAGCCGCCCCCGATTCCCCCTCCAATGTCTTACCATCGCCATTGGTGCTGTTATTTAATGAACTTCTTTCGGGCCTCCCCTTATTGCAAGAAATTTGGCGCGTGATAATGACATCAATGAAGTTGGCCGCTGTCATGGTAGTCTTACCGAGTACTCGCAGCTCCTGTTCCTGCACTGAAAAGGGTTTACTCTTTTCTCTACTCGGCTGCTCGGGGGCCGAAACGGCGTGCAGTGATGGGTCCAGGGGGCTGTGATGCGAAGGCTGGATTTTCCCCTGTCCTCTGCTAAACGGGTGGCTCGCCCCCGGCCCAGATGAGGACAAAGTCTTGGGCTCGGTAGCTTTTACGGGCGAAGGTGTCTGTTCTAGGCCTGGCCCCGCGGACAACTTTGAGGTGAACAGGTGATTGGTCTCAGGCTGAGACCATTCGCTTTTGATGTCCTGGGTCCTGGAGGAGGAGACCTCCTTCTGCACGTGAGCCGACTCCATCACCGAGGCATAGTTGTCCAAGCCACTTATGGAGCTGCGCAACGCCGATGCCGGACAGAAGCCGGAGGAGCAGGCTGGGGACGTGGTGGCGATGGATGAAGAGGAAGAAGAAGAGGAGGAGGAAGAAGATCTGCAAAGCAGAAAACCACGTTAAGAGATCTCCAAGGGGAGAAGAAGGAAATACCCACATCTTTTGTAAGGGGCGTCGAGAGGAATGTAGTTATGGGGGTTATTCAAGCCCTAGAATTCTGCAAGGGCACACTTAGAAGAAATCCAGAAGTTGTGGGTGCTCCAACACTGGAGGTTTTTAAGAAGAGATTGGACATCCATTTGTCTGGAATGATATAGTGTTTCCCAAAGGTGCTTTTTTCAAGAGGCAACTGGACTTTTTTGTTTTTCTTTGAAGATGTTTCGCTTCTCGTTCCAAGAAGCTTCTTCAGCTCTGACTGGATGGTGGGGAATGGAAGGATTTATACTCCTTGCAGATGGCTGGTCATTTGCATCCTTTTAGAGGGTTGTTGAGACCACCTGGAGTTTATCTGTGTCATCAGGGTCACCGGAGCAGTGCAAATGGGTGTGGAGCCTTCTTGGAACTGCTGAAAGGACTGTGTTGCAGATTACCCCTCCCACTCTGTTGAGAGAGAGCTGTTCAATTTGGACACAGATGGCCTCTTTGACCCCTCTTTCAAACCAGCGGCCCTCTCTGTCCACAATGTAGACTTTGCTGTCTTCAAAAGAGCGGCCTTTGACTTTTTTTTTTTTTTTTTTTAAACTGATTTATATGCCGCCCTTCTCCGGAGACTCAGGGCGGCTTACAATGCGCTAAGCAATAGCCTTCATCCTTTTGTATATTTATACAAAGTCAGCTTATTGCCCCCACAAACTGGGTCCTCATTTCACCTACCTTAGAAAGGATGGAAGGCTGAGTCAACTTTGAGCCTGGGGAGATTCGAACCTGCAGTAATTGCAGGCAGCTGAATGATAATAATAGGCTATTAGTCTGCTGCACCACCAGGCTCTTACTTTTAAGAGTTAAGACTTTTAAAGACAGATGGACCGCTGAATCCAATCCTGATAGGTTTGTTCTCCTATGTTGTGCCATGCGTTTATGAAGTGGTTGTTTTGTTTCCCCAAGGTACAGATCTGCACATGGCTCACTGCATTGTACTCAAACCCATGCAAATGACCAGCCGTCTGCAAGGAGTATAAATCCTGCCATGCCCCACCATCCTGTCAGAGCTGAAGAAGCTTCTTGGATGAGAAGCGAAACGTCTTCCAAGAAAAACAAGGAAGTCCAGTTGCCTCTTGAAAGAAGCATCTTTGGGACAACCATGACCTGGATGACGGAGAATAGAGTTTTCTGCTTGAGCAGGGGGTTGGACTAGAAAACCTCCCAAGTCCCTCCCAGCTCTGTTATTCTGAACTTCCAAGTGCAAGATGCAAACTAAACTACAGGTAGGATATATTTTCTGCACTTGCACCGATGGAGAATCTGGGGCCAGGCAGGTTTTTTTGGCTGGATTATAATTTGGGGTTTGCGATTGAAGAAAACATCTAGAGGGGAATGAGAGAAAAGGGGCTTCATATCCAACAGATTCCCCTCCCTATACTAACATCCAGAATTGGCATGTAAGATTTTGCCTATAAGACACCTTCCTTCCAAGTGTCTGAATCATTGCAGGAAAGGAAAGGAGTGTAGCTATAAAAGAACCATCAGTCAATTGCAAATGGCAGCCTGACCTGGAACAGCTGACAGCCTGCAACGATCTCTTGAAGCCCAATCAAACAACAATGTCTGCCTATCTCAGGTCCTTGGGTAGGACTCGCTAGGTGGACAAAATTGCCAAATCCAGTCTGAACATCTGGCTGACTGTAGGAGGAGACCAGGCTGAGCCCGAGGGAGAGGTCAAATGCGTCATCAGCCTCGAGTCCTTTTGTGCCCACAAGAGATCTAAGTTCAGCACACTTGATTTGTGTTGACTCTTCTCTACCGCCAATTTGCTTTGACTGTTAGTAGATCAGATTCTTGTAGAGAGCTTAACCTTGCAATCAACCTTTATCACAGGTAGTCCTCGACCTACAACAGTTCATTTAGTGACTGTTCAGAGTTACAACGGCACTGGAAAAAACTGATTTATGACCATTTTTCACACTTATGACCGTTGCAGCTTCCCCATGGTCACGTGATCAAAATTCAGATGCTTGGCAACTGACTCATATTTATGATGGTTGACGTGTCCCCAGGGTCACGTGATCCCCTTTGGCCACCTTCTGACAAGCTAAGTTCAATGGGGAAGCCAGATTCACTTAACGACGGTGTTACTAACTTAACACTGGCAGGGATTGATTCCCTTGACAACTGTGCCAAGGAAGGTTGTAAAAATGGGCCAAAACTCGACTTAAAAATGTCTCACTTAGCAACGGAGATTTTTGGCTCAACTCTGGTCGTAAGGCGAGGACTACCTGCATTCATTTGAACTGCCTGGATTTCCTGATTTCTCACGCTTGACACCGACGGTGTGGCAAACCGAGAAATGATAATAATAGACAAGCAACCAGCCCAGAATCTGCACTGTGTAGGTTCCGTTTTGTGGAACCTGGATGAATGTCGAGAATAACGCGCTTCCGCCTTTCCGCAATTTGACCTACCGCAAAACGGAGGCAGTGGGACCTTCTGGAGAGATTATCTTCATGTTGGTGTTATGCAGCACACTGGGACGTTGCTGAATGTTCTCCTGGGTGCGAGGGGAAACCGGGGAGTGTTTGTGAGAGTGTACGGGGGTTCGGCCGCTGCTGTGCTCGGTGCCTGTCGTAAAAGATGGAATGGAGGCAAAATGAGGAGGTGACCTAGGCTTCCCCAGCAACACGACGCCGAGTCCTCGTCCTCATAAACCCCCTTTATTTAACTTACAGTGAATTCCTCTCCAGCAAAGTCTTCCCTTTCCCACAGTCTTTCAAGATAATTCACAATTACCGACCTTTATCAGGGTTGGAGAGTGGCCAGGCCGATATCTTTTCAGACTCCCGCAATACTTGGCAAGAATGCAGGAATGGACTAATTGTCTCCTGCAAACTCCACTCCCCTTTCGCTCCTCTTTTATTCCCCCTGGGAGGGGCCATTCATCGCCCACCTGTGGCCTTACTCCCGAGTCGACCCTTGTTCTTTAGCTGTTCCCTTCGTCTGGCAACTCTGTGCACGCGCACCCTGGGAACAGGCTCCAGCTGTTCCTCTACCTAACTGATATCTGACTCCGAAGGCAGCGGATAACTGTCAGACGGCCTTGGCCCCCTCTCTGCCTCCAACGCAGAGCCCTCGTCAGAGCCTTCCCAGACTCCAGGACTGGCCCATGTTCCTCCCCAACCTCCTCACTGTCTGAAACTGCTGCCAACTCAGCTGGCGGGCCACAACATCTTCCAACATGGTGAACCTCAACTCACCCGGCCTCCAGATGGGTGCGTGCTCTACCGTGGCTGTGCTGGTCACAACTGATTTCTTGCGTTCCTTTTCACGGTCCCGTTCTTGCTCCCGTTCGGAAACCTGGGGTCCCGTCTTAGCTAAATGTGCAGGGGTACCTGTGAAGCACAGGCTGTTGTTTGTTTCCCAATGTGCTCTAGAGTTGCTTTGCTATTTCATCCCACCGTCAAACTCCAGCAAAAAAAAAGCATTCGACTTGAAAAATCTTTGATAAAAAAACCTCAGAATTGTAGGGTCCTTGGTGCCCTCCAAACTCAGAGAGCACTAAGGACTCTACAGTCCTTTTCCTTATCTTCCTCCTTGCTCTTCACAAACCCCACTCCCTTCAAGCACTGATGATGTTCCCTAGTTGGGTCATGAAATGTCCACAAAAATAACCCACCATCGGAGAGCACCAAGAACCTCACAGTTGTATCGGTACCAGTGGTGAAATGTAAAATTTGTTACTACCGGTTCTGTGGGCATGCTTGGTGGTGGTGGGGTAATGTGACTGGGAGGGCATGCCCCCCCCTTTTTTTTACTTTTAAAAGCATTTTTTTTGTTTTTGGTGAAGAAAACAAGAAAACAAGAAAAAGAAATCTGCCTCTGCCTCGTTGCAGCAAGCAGCAAACAGCCTGCTTTACTTTCATTTTCGTTTTCAGAATAGCTTGATTAGCACAAGAAAAAAAAAAAATCTGCTCCCAGCAATTTACCTCCTTGCAGCAAGCAGCAGAGGCTGCGCAAAACATCTGAGAGTCAGAAGGCCAATCCAATCAACTTGTGCTAATTAGGCTGTGCTGAAGCTGAGACGAGCTGTTTCTTCTTGCTGCTTGCTGCAAGGAGGTAACTGCTGGGAGGCAGAGGCCCGAGGGTGCCTAAATAGGATGGCATACAGTCGGAGTGGGCCCACCCACAATTTCCGCTACCGGTTCGAGTGAACCGGTCTGAACCGGCTGAATACCACCTCTGAGCTACTTCCTTCACCCAATCTAGAACAGCCTCCTTTCCTCTTAGCTTGCATTCCCTTGTTTTTGTTTACACGTCTGTTGTTTGCACTTGTTTACACTTAACTCTGCACCTCTCAGAACTGGGTCAAGCAACCTACAAATCCATACTTCTCAGCTGATTTGGACCGCACTGGTCCTCCTTCTATTTTTCTTCTCCAAGAAAGCTCCATCTACTTCCTTCAGCCAATCTAGAAACAGCCTCCTTCCCACCAGCTTGCATTCTCTCGTTCTCGTTTACCTCCACTCTCCCTCTCCGGAACCTTTCACCTGTGCACAAGGGTGGATCTCCTTGCTAGGCGGTTACCAAAGAAGGATATTTGGAAGCACCTCACCTACGCCGGGTTCTAGGTTCCCTCCTGACTCACCTGGTGAGAGCGGCGAGCTACTGTGTCGACTGCTGAAAGGCTGGGCAGCGCTGTGCATGTAGGTAATGCGATCCATGGAGGCTGCAGAGGTGCCTGGGGTGGGGGGCACGAGCACAGGGAGATGTGGTACTTGAGACAGGTCAATTATCCCTGCTGGGAAAGGAGAAGGTGGTTAGGAACGGAAGGGGGAGCCCAGAACCAAGTGGGCAGTGTCCTCTTTCAGGTCAATGGGGCTTAAATTTATCAGCCTGGTCTGGTCTGAATTCTCTGCATTTTTTAATTCCTTCCCTTTAAGCGTCAACTCATGCCATGGGCCTCACTCCAAGAAGAATCTTATGGCCAAACAAACCAATAGTTTTGCTCAGAATGAACAACTGGCAAAGAAAGACAGAACTCGCCCCCGGTCAACTCACACACGGGACAATTCAACAAACGTAAAAGTTAAATTTAATTTTGACAGAAGGGTGGCCAATAATCATAAAATAAAGTCAGTCCGGAAATACAAGAGTATTTTGATGAAAGCGTGGACACCAAGAAGGAAAGTAACTGAACGATGAATACTACAGCATTGAATTGTCCCGAGATGTGTTGGCCGAAGTGAATTGTCCTACATCCAAGAACAAAAGTGTTGCTTTTAAAAATAACTTGAGACTGCAGGGCAAGGTAGAAACCATCAATATCCATCAAGCCAGCTGTTCTGACACCAAACACGACAAACCCTCTGTCGTTAAACAAATCTTCCATTTATTAGGAGCACCACCAGCGCCGGCATAAAGTCTCTCTCTTTCTCACCGCAGGCTAACAAGTCTGTCTGGCAGGGAGATGAATAATAGTCTGCTACATCTATTCATCTCCACCCCCTGCCTTTTATCCCCAGAGATAGAGTGGGGCTTCGCTAGCAGCGGTGGCTCTTCCGTCCCAAGGACCGGCCCATAGATTTCCACTGCTCTCCTCTCCTCTGCCTTCTGCGCATCAGGAACTGGACCCAGCTGTTCCTCCTCTTCCTCATCAGCCACCTCCAGACCTGGGGGCTGTTGACTCTCCATCTGAGGGCTGAAGGACAGCCCAGGCTCTGCCTCTGTCTCTCTCTCTGATAGCCACATTCCCATATCCCCCTGGGAGCTCTCAGGTTGCCTCGATGCTGGCCCTGACTCCCACGCCTCCTCCTCTGATTTGGCTGCTGGAGGGGCTGGCGGCTGACAGGCTACAACACGAGCATTGTCCTCTACACCAGTGTTCCCCAACCTTCCTTGCTTTGTGGACTAGAAGGGGGGGAAGAAGGGATGGTTCCATGTGAGCGGTGTGTGAGCCTGCCGGTTCCAAACGGGCTTGGGGACCCCTCCTCTACAGCCAGCAGAGCCTCTCTGCTTGACGTTTGTTCCCGTAACAGCGCAACCAGGAGCAAACACAATTGATGGAAGTCGCTCTTTGAAACCATTGTGTCTTGTCTCGGGACCCAGCGTGATCCACCATCCCATGGGTGTTTGGGCAAACAAATCTCCTACATAGCTTCCCCTCCCTCCTGGGCTCTCTGGCGCCCAACGGATTCCAGACCTGCTGCGTAGTTGAGAGCCAGGGAAGGTTCTCGTGGAGACAAGCCGCGAAGCAGATCGACTCTCTGAGCCATGGTGGTAGCCGTGGCGGCGTTGTGGTGCATCTGTTGGGAGGTGATGTAGTCGTTGATGATGGTCTGTCTGTTCTCCATGGCGGCGGTGTCCGGGTAACCACGGATGAGGTAGGGAGGGTAGAGATGGGGGTACGTAGGACCAGGAGCAAGGTGCCTCGGCAAATAATAGGCAGCTGTTGAGTCAAGCAGAGATGAAGAAGAGAAGGCCCATTTCCAGATTTTAGAACGTTTACATCCAACCTTGTATAACATGTCAACTCCTATCTTCTACATCTTTTCATAAAGCTCCACTTAAAAAGGTAAAGGTAAAGGTTTCCCTCGCATATATGTGCTAGTCGTTCCCGACTCTAGGGGGCGGTGCTCATCTCCGTTTCAAAGCCGAAGAGCCAGCGCTGTCTGAAGATGTCTCCGTGGTCGTGTGGCCGGCATGACTCAATGCCAAAGACGCACAGAACACTGTTCCCTTCCCACCAAAGGTGGTCCCTATTTTTCTACTTGCATTTTTTACGTGCTTTCGAACTGCTAGGTTGGCAGAAGCTGGGACAAGTCACGGGAGCTCACCCCGTTACGCGGCACTTGGGATTCAAACCGCTGAACTGCCGACCTTTCGATCGACAAGCTCAGCGTCTTAGTCACTGAGCCACCACGTCCCTCTACAAAAAAAGTTCAACTTAAGGTCTTCCAAATCCTTTCTCCGCTCTTTCCCAGGGCCAATCTCTAGATCAGGGGTGTCAAACTCAAGGCCTGCGGGTGCGCATCCGGCCTGCAGGGTTCTTAGATCTGGCCCATGAGGCTGCCCTGGAAAGGACTGGCCCGCCGTGCCTCTGCCAGCAAAAAGGGAGCTCCGTTTTTGCTGGCAGAGGACTATCAAAACAAGCTAAAAGCGAAACCAAAGGAGAAATGTTTCCCCTTTTTCATTTGAGCATCCAAGAAGGGACGGGAAAGGAGGAAGGGAAAGAGGAAAGGGAAAGAAAAAGAAGGGAAGATGGGAAGAGAGCAAGGAAGGAAAAATAAGGAAAGAGGAGGAGGAAGAAGAAAGGAGAATGAAGAGGGAAGTAAAAAGAAGAAAAGGAAGGGAGGGAGGGAGGGAGGAAGAGCTAGGAAGGAGGGAGGGAAAGAAGGAAAAAAAGAAGGAAGAGCTAGGAAGGAAGGAAGAGCTAGGAAGGAAGGAAGGAAGGAAAGAAGGAAGGAAGGAAAGAAGGAAGAGCTAGGAAGGAAGGAAGGAAGGGTTAGGAAGGAAGGAAGAGCTAGGTAGGAAGGAAGGAAGGAAGGAAGGAAGGAAGGAAGGAAGGAAGGAAGGAAGGAAGGAAGGAAGTGACATCGAACTGGCCACGCCCACCCTCCGAGGTCTAGCACAACCCCGATGCGGCCCTCAATGAAACCGAGTTTGACACCCTTGCCTACGTGCAACCATACCACGTTGCAGAACCCTCTGCCCAGGTTGCTGCTAAACTCTTCATGCACTTCCAAGATCTGCTAACTCTCTGATCTAATCCAAGTCACCGTACTGAGGTCCGTATTCTTAAAAAACCCGTTTCAATCTGCAGCGGGACTAAGCTACCCAATGCCCAATGGGCTGATGGGCTTTTCAGTTCTCCTACCTGCTTCCAAGGGAATCCCTCGGGGAATGGCAGCGGGGTCAAAGGTCAGCGGAATGTGGCCTCTGTATAGATCCATGCCGCTTGTCCCGCGGAGCAGATGCTCGTACGGAGTCATCGGGTGGTGATGTTCTGGAAGTGGGGTGTGAGGAGATTTGGAGCTGGCGATGTCTCTGGAGGTGGTTGTGACCTTCCTGTCTTGAGACACGGGTTTCCCAGCAGTGATGCTTCCTGTTGAAGGAGAGGACAGCATCAAAAAAGAGCCTATAGTACAGTGGACTAAAGCACTGTTATTAACATCAGCTGTAAGTTGATTACTGTAAGTTCGAATCTCACCAGGCTCAAGGTTGACTCAGCCTTCCATCCTTTCTAAGGTAGGTAAATTGAGGACCCGGTTTGTGGGGGCAATAAGCTGACTTTGTATAAATATACAAAAAGTATGAATGCTATTGCTTAACGCATTGTAAGCCGCCCTGAGTCTCCAGAGAAGGGCGGCAGATAAATTAAAGCAAAAAAAAAAAAAGGAGATTTGTAGCTCAGGGTTGAATTGTGAGGTCCGTTCAGTTTTCTCAGAGCACTGATAGCGCGGAGGATGTTCCCTAGTTGGGTCATGAAACTTCTGCCAGAAATGACCTGGATGACTGAGAAGACTTTTAGCTATACAATTTGGGATGAAGACCCTTGGAATGGTGTGGGAGTAGGAATGGATTTCCAGAGGAAAAAATTGCAGACTACAGGAGCCAGGTGCACCACTCAGGTGACCCTGAGGACACAGGTAAACCTCCAGGTGGCCTCAACGACCCTCTAAAAGGATGCAAAGGACCAGCTGTCTGCAAGGAATGTAAATCCTTCCCTTCCCCACCATCCAAGTCAGAGCGGAAGAAGCTTCTTGGATGAGAAGTAAAACGTTTTCAAAAGAAAAAACGAGAAAGTCCAGTTGCCTCCTGAAAAAAAAGCACATGACCTGGATGACTGAGAATCTCCTCAGACATCTGCACAAAAGCAACCAAGCTCAGAGAGCATCAGGGACCCCTCAGAAGAAGTAGACATTCCCATCCTTGAAGAAGGAGCCAACCAAGCGGTATTAGAAACAAGCCCACGATTCCTGAAAATTGCCATGCTGCGCTTGAAACATTGGCCAAGAACATCAAGGTCTCAGATGTCTTTCTATAGGAAGCACCTTGAGTTCTACAACTAAGAGCCCTGGTGGCGCAGCAGACTAATCGCCTGTTATTAACATTCAGCTGCCTGCAATTTCTGCTGGTTCAAATCTCCCCAGGCTCAAGGTTGACTCAGCCTTCCATCCTTTCTAAGGTAGGTGAAATGAGGACCCAGTTTGTGGGGGCAATAAGCTGACTTTGTATAAATATACAAAAAGTATGAAGGCTATTGCTTAACGCATTGTAAGCCGCCCTGAGTCTCCGGAGAAGGGCGGCATATAAATCAAATTAAAAAACAAACAAACTAGGTAGCATGGAGCTCCTACACAAGGTCCCCGAGAACAAGCAAGATGGCTGACCTTCAAGTTGCCTGGGGGCTGCTTCTCTTGTGGAGATGGGGGACCCTCGATGCAGGTGACCTCCAAAAGCTGCCCCGTGGGCCGTCTGGTGGTCCTCGTACGCGAGGGGGCTATGGCGAGGCTTCCCTGGCTCAGGCATAATCATGGGGGATCCCCTCGTGATGGAGCCACCAGAGTTGGTCACTGGGCTGGGCCTGCTTTTCAAATTGTCCTCATAAGCCCTTTCCAGCGTCCTTGGGTCCTGCATGGCCTCCATGGGGAGCATGGGATGAAAATTCCTGCCCGGGCTGCCGATAATAGACCGGACATCGTGCTTTTTGGTATTTGTGGATGTGTTTGTGTCGTATTTCAGTGGAGTACCCTGGAAGCGAGAGACAAAAAAAAAGAAGAAGAAGGATCAATAAGCTGGAAGATGAAGGACAGGACCGTGCTAATGTCAAGATGCCACATTGGTTTATTTTAATTCACACTCTGTCCATTTGCATGGGATGGAATACCATCAAACAAGAATTTCTTTTGGACGTGATAGTCCAGGAGCTTCCAGCTTCTGAGAGGTTCTCCCCAACAAGGAAAACTCATATTTTGGAGCACCTTCTGGGTTCAAGCCCACCTAAGAAAGCTCAGCTTTGCTTTGGCCTAGGATTTAGAATAGAATAGCAGAGTTGGAACGGACCTTGGAGGTCTTCTAGTCCAACCCCCTGCTTAGGCAGGAAACCCTACACCCTATCAGACAAATGGTTGTCTCTTCTTAAAAACTTCCAGTGTTGGAGCATTCACAACTTCTGGAGGCAGGTTGTTCCGCTGATTAATTGTTCTAACTGTCAGGAAATTTCTCCTTAGTTCCAGGTTGCATCTCTCCTTGATTAGTTTCCACCCATTGCTTCTTGTTCTACCCTCAGGGGCTTTGGAGAACAGCTTGACTCCCTCTTCTTTGTGGCAGCCCCTGAGATATTGAAACACAGCTATCATGTCTCCCCTGGTCCTTCTTTTCACTAGACCAGACTTACCCAATTCCTGCAACCGTTCTTTTTATATTTTAGTCTCCATCCCTCTAACCATTTTGTTGCTGCTCTCTCCTCGTATAGACATTTTCTGTATTATCTAATAAAGGTAAAGGTTCCCCTCGCACATACGTGCTAGTCGTTCCCGACTCTAGGGGGCGATGCTCATCTCCGTTTCAGAGCCGAAGAGCCAGCGCTGTCCGAAGACGTCTCCGTGGTCATGTGGCTGGCATGACTCAACACCAAAGGCGCACGGAACGCTGTTATCTTCCCACCAAATGTGGTCCCTGTTTTTCTACTTGCATTTTTTACCTGCTTTCGAACTGCTAGGTTGGCAGAAGCTGGGACAAGTCACAGGAGCTCACCCCGTTACGCGGCACTCGGGATTCAAACCACTGAACTGCCGACCTTTCGATCGACAAGCTCAGCGTCTTAGCCAACTGAGCCACCGCGTCCCTATATCTAATATCTTCTCTAATACAGAATCCAAAAACACCCAAGCTGCTACATGAATTCAACCATCTGTTACCCCAAAGCCTGGGAATCACCCCGATCCTGTCGCTATGGAAACAACCCCCCCCCATCCCAAATTTTACCAGCCTACAAGAATGGACCTGGTCCAAGCATTGTTTTGAAAATCTGGAGCTAGGGGAACATTTGCTTGCAAACAGACCCAGAGCTTCAAGGCCGAAGCGGACCAGCATTGGAGCTGTATTCAAATCCATCAAAGGCGATAGATCACATCTGGCAGTTTTGGAACAGAGCTGGTGCCCTGTTTGGTGCAACGCCAAGCCGTAATTCTTGCCCCGTGGAAACTAACCGTGGCAGGTCTCCAAGGAGAGGTTAGAAACCATCTGTTTACTCTACTTGAAAGCCGTTTGTGGTTAAATCTCGCGTGGGTCAGGCTGGGGTTAATTGAAACAGAGGAACGGGCCCCATCAATTGTGCTGGACAATCGGGGTACCAGCTCACCAAGGAACGGCCAACTCGGGTGTGTTTTTTTAAAAATTAAAAGAAAGGAGAACGCTTATCGACACATTTTTGATTAGCTTAAAGCAGGGGTCTTCAAACTTGGCAAATTTAAAACTTGTGGGCTTCAACTCCCAGAATTCCACAGCTAGTCATGCTGGCTGCGGAATTTTGGGAATTGAAGTCCCCAAGTCTTAAAGTTGCCAAGTTTGGAGACCCCTGGCTTAAAGCACCTCGACACCCAACAATACAGGTAGTCCTCAAACTACGACCACAACTGAGCCCAAAAAGCTGTGTTGCTCACTGAGAAATGTGTGGGTTTCGCCCCATTTTACGACTTTTCTCGCCACTGTTGTTAAGTGGGGATGCGGCAACGGTCATTAAGTGTGAAAAATGGCCTGCTGCCAGATCCCCTGGCGGGCCACAACAATATGCTCGCCTAGGACTGTTATAAAAATCTGATTTATTTCAAGCCATGTGAGATACCTGGGTAATCGATCCTTCCTTAATGGGCCGGGCCATTAGAGAGAGATCGGGCGTGCGACGAAGATCCTCCTTCGGAATTTCATGAATCGATCGCCCGGCTTCCTTCACCGTGGTGACCAGTCCTTCGTGAACCGCTTTCAGCTTCAAGGGAGTGAGGGACTCGTGGCTCCTGACCTTATAGGCATCCGTTAAATCCCTTGGTGGTGTGTTTTCCCTCTTGAGTTGCTTGGCTTCCCTTCGGGGATAGTCCTCTGGAGATTCTACATAGGATCTAGGAATTCCTAAAGGAAAAACACACAGACAGAGCCTGTCAAATCTTCTTCTCCTTTCCTTTAGGACCGTGAATCTTATGGCATGTGTGCCAGGGGTGGGTTCTAAATTTTTTTACTACCAGTTCTGTGGGCGTGGCTTATTTTGTGGGTGTGGCTTGGTGGGGGGGTGTAATGTGACTGGGTCGGCGTGCCCAACTTTTTTTTTTTTTTTTAACTTTTAAAAGCATTTTTTCTACAACCTTAAGAGGTTGCAGAAAAAAATGCTCTTAAAAGCCTCTGACAATCAGGCAACTCAGCTGGGATCGTCAGAGGCTTTTAAAGGCATTTTTTTTTCCTACAACCTCTTTGGCGAAGAGGTTGTAGAAATTATGCTTGTAAAAGCCTCTGACGATCCCAGCTGAGCCGCACGATCATCAGAGGCTTTTTTTTTTTTTACTTATAAAAGCATTTACTTAAAAGCATTTTTTCGGCCGAAGGGGGGGAAAAAAAGCCTCTTATGAGGTGGGTGGGGTAAGCGAGCGGCGACCGGGCCGGGAACCAGTTCGGGGGCGTGGCCAGCCAATGTTATTACCGGTTCTCCGAACTACTACAAATTTTTACTACCGGTTCTTGCAAACCGGTGCAAACTGGGAGCAACCCATCACTGATGCGTGCCAGAGGTGGCACACAAAGCCCTCTCTGTGGGCATGCGCGCCTTTGCCAGCTGCTCTTCTGGTTTCCGGCGCACACAAGCGCTCCGGCCAGCTGGTCCTCGCGGGCACTAGAATGCTGGAAAACAGCCCGAAAAGCGGCCAAAACACAGGCCATTTTCCGGGGCATTTTGTGGACCACTTTTGGCCCAAAAAACAGCCTGAAAACAGCCAAAAAAATGGCGAAAACCGGCCAAAAAACAGGCATGCACGCGCCGGCCAGCTGTTTCCGGTGCTCTGGTGCATGTGAAGACCAGCTGGCCAGCACGCATGCAAGTGCCGGAAACTCAAAGAACAGCTGGCGGACACCAGCTAGTTGGTCTTTGGGTTTCTGACACTCCAGCACACGTACATGCACTTGCGTTCCGGTTTGGGTACTTGGTGCCGAAAAGGTTCCCCATCATTGCTTTAGGGGCCTCCAAATTTGGCAGCTTTTAAGATTTGGGGACTTCAATGCCCAGAATTCCCCAGCCAGAGTGAAAAACAACAACATTACCTTAGACCAGGGATGTCCAACCTTGGCAACTTCAAGACTTGTGGACTTCAACTCCCAGAGTTCCCCAGCCAGAACTAGAACTCACTGTCTCCTGGTGATTGGCCACCCAGCCTGCTTTCATGCCTAAGGCAGGACTAGAACTTATGCTAGCTGGAGAACTCTGGGAGCTGAAGTCCACAAGTCTTAAAGTTGCTAAGTTTGAAGTCCCCGATTCTAGATAAGCAAAATGAGACATCCTTCCACCTCGTTTCTTCCTTGACTTAGCGGAATCAACCAACGCTAAGCTTGGGTGGACAATGGGACAACCAGAAAATTCTCCTACCTTCCTTGCGTGATTACGGTACCTTGAGTGATGGAGCCTCGGATGTGATGTGGTTCCTTTAAGTTGAGCGGACTGTGTCTCTCGGGAGGGATGGCTCGGCCCATTAAACCTAAAATGATACCACCACCACCAAGAAAATAAAATTAAAACAAGGCATGTACCGTATTTTTCGGACTATACGACGCACCGGAGTATAAGACGCACCAAGATTTTGGAGAGAAAAACAAGAAAAAAAGTTTTTGGCCTCCGTGCATCTGGTTTTTGCCCTCCCCGGGCCCCAGGAGCACTCTGCAGGCCTCCCAAACTCTCTGCGCATCCCGTTTTTGTGAAAAACAAGCTTGTTTTTGGCAAGAATGAGATGTGCGGGGCGGGGTTTCGGGGAGCCAAAAATGGCTGTATTTGGTGTACAAGACGCACCAACATTTCCACCTTCTTTTGGGGGAAAAAAGTGTGTCTTATACTCTGAAAAGTATGGTAAATCTTTCTTTCACCAAGATGGAAATATCTCAGGTTTTGAATACCCTGAAAAGCAGACTGAAGAAAAAGATTAAAGGATCTGGGATTTGTTTGCTTTTTGCTGCAACAAGATCTCCAAATTCCACCATCCCAAATAACTGTGCATATTTTGAAACTTCTTTAAAAATTCCTCTTCTAAGAGAAAAGGGGACTATTAGTGTATACACTTTTATATAATAAAATAAGGGTAAGAGTAAAAGAAAAATGGAATAATTGAATAATGAAATATTGCAACTTTATATAAATATGTATCACTATTAGAAATATATAAATTGGATTGAAAGTAATAACTATGACTAATGCTATTAGTCATTTGTATTAGAATATAATAAAATAAGGGTAATAATAAGAGAAAACATGGAATAATTGAATAAGGATATATTGCAAGTTTATATAAATATGTATCGCTATTAGAAATATATAAGTTGGATTGAAAGTAATAAGTATGACTAATGTTATTAATCTTATTTGTATTAGAATGTATGACACTCAGGTGCCACACTATTCACGCATTGATATATTTGTAAAAAAATAAAAAAAAAACAAAGAACTTAAAGTAAAATAAAAGTTAAGAAGGAATGACAGAAGACAGGAGTGACTTTGTTTCAACTGGAAAAGAAAATTTCCTAAGGAAATTTCTACATTCTTCCTGTTTCTGCCCAGCAGAGGCAATGATCTGAGAAATAATTAAATATTTTTATCAATACAGCTACTCCTCAACTTAAAACTATTCATTTAATGACCAAAGGAGCCTCGGTGGTGCAGCGGACTAAAGTGCTCTTAAGTACTAGCACTTAGCTGCCAGCTGCCTGCAATTAGTGCAAGTTCGAATCTCACCAGGCTCAAGGTTGACTCAGCCTTCCATCCTTTCGAGGTAGGTAAATTGAGGACCCGGATTGTGGGGGCAATAAGCCAGCTTTGTATAGAACAACACCGCTTGGGGGGGTGAAAGCCCTAAGAAGCAGGTATATACAAAAAAGTATGCAGGCTATTGCTATAATGCATTGTAAGCCGCCCTGAGTCTACGGAGAAGGGCGGCATATAAATTGGACTAATAAATGAAATAAATAAAATAAAGCTACAACTGCACTGAAAAAAATGATTTATTGCCAGTTTTCACATTTACGACCATTGCAACATCCTGTGGTCATGTGACCAAAATTTGGCGTTTGGCAGCTGGTGTTTATTTATGACCTTTGCATGTCATGTGATCATGATGGGCAACCTTCCCAGCTGGCTTCTGACAACCGAAGTCGATGGGGAAGTCACGTCCGCTTAACGACTGTACGGTTTACTTAACAATTGTGGTGATTTGCTTAAAAACTCTAGCAAAAAAGTTGTTGTGGCCTGTCGGCCGCTGGCCCCTCCAGCAGCCAACTCAGAAGAGGAGGAGAGGGAGGTGTGGGAGTCAGGGTCAGCATCAAGGTAACCTGAGAGCTCCGAGGGGGAAGAGGGAATGGAGCTGGCAGAGAGAGACAGAGAGAGAGAGACAGAGGCACAGCCTGGGCCGTCCATCAGCCCTCAGATGGAGAGTCAACAGCCCCCAGGTCTGGAGGTGGCTGATGAGGAAGAGGAGGAACAGCTGGGCCCAGTGCCTGATGCGCAGAAGGCAGAGGAGAGGAGAGCAGTGGAAATCTATGGGCCGGTCCTTGGGATGGAAGAGCCACCGTTGCTAGCAAAGCCCCACCCTAGCTCTGGGGATAAAAGGCAGGGGGCGGAGATGAATAGATGTGGCATACAACTATTCATCTCCCCTGCCAGACAGACCTGTTAGCTTGCGGTGAGAGAGAAACTTTTTGCTGGGGCTGCTGGTGCTCCTAATAAAGGAATCATTGATTTAACTACAGAGGGTTTGTCGGGTTTGGGGACAGAACAAAAGTAGTAATAAGGGGCGCAACTCAGTTAACAAGGGCCTTGCTTAGCAGTGGAAATTTTGGGCTCCGTGTATGGTGGACGTAAGTCAAGGACTACTTGTACGATTGCTTCCAAGCTGCTTATCAAACCCCACCTTCTATATTAGCAGAGGAAAGTTCACGTCCGGATATCAGTCTGGCCGTCCTCCCTTCCATCATGTCGTACGTTCTCTTGGTGCCGGTCATCTCCTGCATCGCCGCGGTGCTCCTGCTGTTCTCTTTAGGGACCTGGTTAGCAACCCCACCTAGAAGAGAAGACAAGGAAAATGAGGAGAACAAAGGCACTCTGTCGAACTCCTGGCACAGCAGCATCCTGCCCCACTAAACTAAATGGAGCAGCGAACACAAGCTGTCCGTGGACCACAACTCTTGCACGGAAGGCGTCCCGCCCCACTAAACGAGCGACACCAAGGACTGTTTCTAGTAAAACAGAACGGCGAACACAAGCTGTCCGTGGACCACAACTCTTGCACGGAAGGGGTTCCGCCCCACTAAACGAGCGACACCAAGGACTGTTTCTAGTAAAAAGGAGCAGAGAATACGAGGTGTCCGTGGACCACAACTCTTGCACGGAAGGCGTCCCGCCCCACTAAACGAGCGACACCAAGGACTGTTTTTAGTAAAACGGAGCAGAAAACACGAGCTGTCCGTGGACCACAACTCTTGCACGGAAGGCGTCCCGCCCCACTAAACGAGCGACACCAAGGACTGTTTCTAGTAAAACAGAACGGCGA
Source organism: Pantherophis guttatus (assembly GCF_029531705.1). The sequence goes on from NW_026844099.1 coordinate 18,064,356, forward strand.
ACACAAGCTGTCCGTGGACCACAACTCTTGCACGGAAGGGTTCCGCCCCACTAAACGAGCGACACCAAGGACTGTTTCTAGTAAAACAGAGCGGCGAACATAAGCTGTCCGTGGACCACAACTCTTGCACGGAAGGCGTTTCGCCCCACTAAACGAGCGACACCAAGGACTGTTTTTTAGTAAAACGGAGCAGAAAACACGAGCTGTCCGTGGACCACAACCCACACAATGTGCCTTGACTCCTGAACCTGGCCACCGACTCTGAACCTGGACTGGCTCACAAATCTGCTACAAATTCAGTTCCTCAGGCACCACCAGATGAACTCTCAAGAGTGCCACTCTGATTGGCGACTCTTGTTAAGTGTTGCACACTTGACACAAAGAACTTTGCAAGGAAAATTTGTCTCTATCAATGGTCTTTTTGTTTGTTTGTTTGTTTGTTTGTTTGTTTGTTTGTTTGTTTGTTCATTTGTTTGCAAGCCTCATTTGTCGATGGAGATTCTGTCATCCAGGTCATGGTTGTCCCAAAGGTGCTTTTTTTCAAGAGGCAAACCGAACTTCCTTCGTTATTCCTTGAAGACATTTCGCTTCTCCTCCAAGAAGCTTCGACCAAGGATAGATCTTGTCACAGCTACCGAGTCAGCCATCGGGAACAATAAACTAACAGACCAGAAGCAGAACAATGAAGGATGAAGGTATTTGCACCCTTCTCCAGTGCCCAAACACCTCCTTCCATGCTCATAATTTGTAAAATTCGAGACATTTGTCTGAAATGGTATAGGGGTTTCCTGCCTAAGCAGGGGGTTGGACTAGAAGACCTCCAAGGTCCCTTCCAACTCTGTTTTCTATTCCTGTTCCTATTCCTATTCCTATTCCTATTCTATCCTATCCTTTCCTATGCTATGCTATTGTCAAGTATTTGCAAGCCATTGGCACATGTGTCATATAGACACCAGTGGAGGCAGAGAGTGTCTCCACTCCTATGTGGAAAGGAGGGGCTTACCCTGAGTATAAAACCCCCTCCAACCTTTTCCACCTCGCATGCTCTCTCCCTCTCTCTCTTTTCATGTTTGTTCCTCATGAGACTTGATCTCTGTTGTACATAGTGAATATGATTTATCATATGAATAAATACGTTTAAGACATTTATTTATGCATCTGCCTCTGAACTCTTCTATGCTCCTGGGTGTTTCTATGATCCCAATTCCATAGCTCTGCTATGCTATATTCTATTGTTCTATATTCTATTCTATTCTATTCTATTCTATTCTATTCTATTCTATTCTATTCTATTCTATTCTATTCTATTATTCTATCCTATCCTATCCTATCCTATCCTATCCTATCCTATCCTATCCTATCCTATCCTACTCTACTCTATTCTAATTCATTCCATTCCATTCCATTTTCTAATCTATTCCTTTCTATTTTCTATTCTATTCCATTCCTTATTCCATTCCATTCTAGAAAGGAGAGCAATGACATCTGTAGGAAGAGATCTGAACTTCATCATCTTGCCAGCTGCTAAAGGAAGATGCACCTGAGTTGAGGTGGCGCAGTGGTTAGAGTGCAGCACTAAATGCAGTGGCAGTTCAAATCTCACCGGCTCAAGGTTGACTCAGCCTCCCATCCTTCCGAGGTGGGTAAAATGAGGACCCAGATTGTTGGGGACAAGAGGCTGACTCTGTAAACCATTTAGAGAGGGCTGTAAAAGCACTATGAAGCGGTATGTATATTATTTATTTATTTATTTATTTATTTATTTATTTATTTATTTATTTATTTATTTATTTATTTATTTATGCGATTTATATGCCACCTTTCTCCCTAGGGACTCAAAATGACAAATTCCAATACAAATCACAGTGAAATAAAATTAAAATCAGCAACCCTATTAAAAACAGTTTAAAATTATGACAATGTATCCCCAAATGGATCAGTTGAGTTGACGGAAGAGCCACGTCTTCAGCTCGCGACGGAAGGAAAGAAGGTCGGGGGCTGTCCTGAGCTCGGTGGGCAATCCATTCCAGAGGGTCGGGGCTCCCACAGAGAACGCTCTCCTCCTGGGGGCCGTCAGCCGACATTGTTTGGCCGACGGCACCCTGAGGAGGCCGACTCTGTGAGAGTGCACAGGACGGTGGGAGAGCGGCTGGCGATAAGTCTAAGTGCTATTGCTATTGCTATTCTGAACGCAGATGACTACCAGGCCAAGGTGAACAGTTTTTGGAAGGACCCTGCCACGTACGAGCCTCTGAAGAAGGATCCATCCCACCGGCAGTTTTAAGAAAAAGTTCATTGATTTCCTGCAACGATCAGAAACTTCTTGGATGAGAAGCGAACCGCCTTCAAGGAAGAAAACAAAACCAAGAAAATCCAGTTGCCACTTGAAAAAACACCTTTGGGACAAGCCTCGTTTAGTACAGACAACAAAACCACTCCTTTGTGTATTTGTGTGTGTGTGCTTGGCCTGGGACAAGACAGCTGGCGCGTAATGAAGCCATGCTGTTTTTTTATGATTTGTCATCCACGGGGCCTGGGGTTTTGCGACGATGCATATTTTATACAGATCTGCTTTCTAATCCGATTACTGTGTCGGGTAGGAGTTTATGACAACCGAAGAGCATATGCGCCCCATATATAAAACAAACAGGGAATAAACTCTTCTGGGGCAGCCATCTGTCTTTCCCGATAGCATCGTTTGGTTCCAGAAACCAAAGGCAAGGAAATTCCTGGGGACGGGGGGGGGGGGGGACGACCTGTATTCTAATTAAGGAGAATATTTGTAGCTCAGGGTTGACATGAAGGGTCTTTGGTATTCTCCGAGCTTGTTTGTTTTCTTGCAGATGTTTCATTACCCAACTAGGTAACATCATCAGTGCTAGAAGGGAGTGGGGTGTGTGGAGTGGCAGAGAAGGAAAAGGTGGACTGTAGGGTCCTTGGTGCTTTCTGAGCTTCTTTGTTTCCTTGCCAATGTTTCATCACCCAACAGCCGTGACCAGGGGGGCCTTTGCACAGGTTCGCCTGGTGCGCCAGTTGCGCCCTTTCCTGGACCGTGATAACCTTTGCACAGTCACTCGTGCCCTGGTTACTTCCCGCTTGGATTACTGCAATTCCCTCTACATGGGCCTGCCCCTGAGATGCACCCGGAGACTCCAGCTGATCCAGAATGCAGCCGCACGGGTTGTTATGGGAGCCCCTCGTTACTCCCATATAGCACCCCTCCTGCGTGAGCTGCACTGGTTACCAGTGGTTCTCCGGGTCCCCTTCAAGGTGCTAGTCCTCACCTATAAGGCCCTGCATGACTTAGGTCCGGGATATTTGCAGGACCTTCTCCTGCCTGCCTCTCACCGTCCTGTTCGCTCACATAGGGCCGCTCTCCTCAGGGTTCCGACGGCGAGCCAAGGTCGCCTTGCTGTGCCCAGGGGTAGGGCGTTCTCTGTCGGTGCTCCCACCCTCTGGAATGAATTACCTACCGAGCTCCGGACGGCTCCTGATCTCCGCTCCTTCCGTCGGGACTTGAAGACTTGGCTTTTCAAACAAATAGGCTGAGACTGATTCCGGGCTTTATTATTTACTACTAATTAATTATTTGGATTAAATTATGATTTTATTGTACTTGTTTCTTAACTTGTGTTCGCCGCCCTGAGTCCTTCGGGAGAATGGCGGCATATAAATACATGTAATAAATAAATAAATAAATAACTAGGTAACATCATCAGTGCTGGAAGGGAGTGGGGTGTGTGGAGTGGCGGAGAAGGAAAAGGTGGACTGAAGCAAGCTCAGAGAGCACTACGGACCTTCTCTTCTTCTCCGCCACTCTACAAACCCCACTGCCTTCTACCACTGATGTTGTTACCTAGCTGGGTAACGAAACGCCTGCAAGAAAAGGAGCTCAGAGAGCACCCAGGAGCCCTCAAGACTGTATTTTTTTCCTTTTTCCTTTTCAAATCACCCAGCCTGGTCTTTCAGCCCCACGTTTTGAGACACCGGATGTGTGTGTGTGTGCATTTCTTATTATGTGTGTGCGTCTCTTATTATGTGAGTGCGAGCGTGCCAGAAAGTTATGGCTGCATCCTGTCATCAAGGAACATCTGCTCCAAAGTGTTTCTAGGGCGAGGAGGAGGAGGAGGAGGAGAAGAAGAAGAAGGGATGAGCCCCTCCTTCCAGCCGACTCCGGTTCAATTATGGCAAAGGAACACGCGAGGAAAAGAAAACGCTTCCCTCAACATTTCTCCCTGCTTCTTCTCAGGCGAGTCATTATCCCGTTAAGAATCACCAATCTTCTGCAATTCAGCTGGGAGACGCTGCAAAATTTCGTCTCATTAAAGACCTTTTATTGGAAAAGTAGCATCACGGCATCCAGGCACCGGCAGGGGGGCCGTTTCCCGCCTCCTGACGCCCCCCCTCCCATCTCCCCCCCCCTTCCTGCCCATCTGAACACACAGTCGCAGCTGTCTCGATAATCCAAGCCTTTCGTTTCCCTCGTTTCCTTTCCTAGAATGATGGCTAAGCTTCCAAAGAGAACATCTTAAAACCCTTATTTCATTTTTTTTTGGGGGGTGGAGAAAAATATATACAGTAGTGTATTTATATACTGTATTTATATACAGTAGTGGCCAAAATTGTGGAAACTTTTTGGGAAAAGTTTTATTTTTGAGGTTTGATGGCTAATAACACCATATATTTTTGAGGGGAGTTTCAAGATAATCCTATTCCACTGCTGGAATGGCCTGGGAAGAGCCCAGACCTTCACCCAATTGAAAATCTATGGAGCCAGGGTGAAATGCTACTGGTTTGCTCCAGTAAACTATGGGTCCCGGCCAGTGGTGGGTTCCTCCCAGTTCCGCCTGGTTCTGCCAAGCCGGTAGCGGTGACGATATGACGTCACTGAACTGGTTCTGGCCCCCCCCTCGCCCCCTGCCCCCCCATTATTCTTACCTTTTATTTGGCCCCACCCCCAATCTATTGCTGCCTCCTGAGTCCCAGCTGATGGCTAGAGGGAAAAAAACTGTTTAAACTCTTTACATGGGGCTTCAAAGGGCCGCCCTACAGCTGATCAGTGGTAAAAAGCAGTTTGGTGGTAGACCGGTGCCTCCAAAAACAAATGAGTAGACCGGTGCCTGCAAAAATAAATGGGTAGTCCAGTGCCTGCAAAAATACATAAGTAGATCAGTGCCTGCAAAAATACATGAGTAGACCAGTGCCTGCAAAAATAAATGGATAGATTGGTACAGCTCTTAAAAGCCTGGTAGACCAGTACCTCTGCTAAATCCTAAATAATTGTCAAATGACCATCAAGCCATGCCCACAAAATAAGCCACGCCCACAGAACCGGTAGTAAAAAAAATTTAGAACCCACCCCTGGTCCCGGTGAATAGGTAGTAAAAAAATACCTTAAAAAAGTAAAAAAATAAAATAAAATAAAAAAAAAAGGTTCTGATGATCACAGCTGTGCCCCACAATTGTCGGAACCTTATTTTTTTTTAACTTTTTTAAAGCATTTTTTACTACAGGTTCCTGTGAATAGATAATAAAAAAACGCTTTAAAAAAGGGGGAGAAAGTTGGCCACGCCCACTCAGTCACATGACCCCCATCACCAAGCCACGCCCACCAAGCCACGCCCACTGTAGCAACAAATTTTAAATTTCACCACTGCAGCCGACTAAAGAAACTTGTTAGTCAGAAGCGACCCAGCAATAAAACCCAGTTAATAGAAGCCATCATTCAATCTTGGTTTCACATTAGAACAGCTGCAGAACTCAAAGACTTGGTTCACTCCATGGGAAGACATTGTAAGGCCGTCATTCACGCTAAACGTTACCCAACGAAGTATTAACTGACGTGGTGATCATTTTTGTATATCTCATTTTTTCTACGCGTTTCACTTTTCTTCTTTATACTGTAACTGCTATTCTAATAGCAAATCCTTCATAAAAGTTACTGCATTACATTCTTGATTAAATTCTCTTTCCATTGATATATAATTTTATGGTACTACTAAAAAAAAGTAGTTATTAGCTAGTTTTAGAAAATACAACTTTTCCCAAAAGGTTCCCACAATTTTGGCCACTGCTGTACCGGCAATCCTCCCGTGACGACCACACAACTGAGCCCAAAAATGAATGTTGTTAAGCGAAACCGTTTGTTCAGTGAGTTTTGCCCCATTTTACGAACGTTCTGGCCCAAGTTGTTAAGTGAGTCACGGCTAGTAACATGGTTGTTAAGTGAATCCGGCATCCCCGTGGATTTTGCTCGTCGGAAGGTTGCGTGACCCCGGGACACTGCAAACATCATAAGTTGTCAACTGGCATAAGATGCCAGTTGTCAAGTGTCTGAAATTTTGATCGTGTGACCTGCTAAGGGTCCTAAGTTGTGAAAAACGCTCATAAGTCACTTTTTTTCAGCCCCATTGTAACTTTGAATGGTCACTAAATGAACTGTTGTAAATTCCCCAGCCAGCCATGGAAAGAGTGAGAAAGAAACTCAAGATACCCTCATCGAGTTACCACAGTTCATTTAGTGACCCTTCGAAGTCACAACAGCACTGAAAAAAAGTGATATATGACCATTTTTCACACAACCAGTGCAGTATCCTCACAGTCATCATCATCTCCTTTTTGTGACCCCATAATCCCTTGCGAGGGTGGAGTCTGGGCAACTGAATGGAGCTAGCAGAGCGTTTAATGGCCGGATGCCTTTCCTGGTTGCCAATGCGGAGTTTTGTTCAGCAGATACATTCTCGTTGTGCCCATGGAGAGAAATATCTGCCTCTACCTAGGATCGAACTCACAGCCGCCTGATTGTGAGGCGACAGCTCCACCTCTAGGCCACCGCACCACTCGCACTATCCTCACAGTGACATGATCAAAATTCGGAAAGTTGGCAACTGACTCGTATTTACGACAGTTGAAGTGTCCTGGGCAGGGTGTGTGTGTGTCATGTGATCTCCTTTTGGTGCGACTGTCTGACAAGCGAAGTCAATGGGGAGGCCAGATTCACTTACTGACCGTGGGCCTAACTGAACAACTGCAGCGATTCACTTAACAACTGTGGCAAGCAAGTGTCGTAAAATGGGACAAAACTCACTCAACAAACATCTCGCTTAACAACAGAAATCTGGGGCTCAATTCTGGTCATAAACCGAGGGCTGCCTGTATTTGGTATAAGAGGGAGCAGAAGTAGAGGGTGTGGGGGGGTTGTGTGACCTTATACCCTATAACGCATGCCATAGGTTTGTGATGGCAAACCTATGGCACGCGTGCCCAAAGTGGCATGCGAAGCCATGTCAGCTGGCACGCGTGGCCTTGCCTGTTTGTCTTCCGGGTTTCTGGGGCGCATGCGTGCACGATGATCAGTTGTCCTTCGCGTGCACAGCAGTGCCGAAAACCAGTGTGCACATGCACGCCGCCCTGCTGATTGTCGGATGTGCATGCGCTCCAGAACCTGGAGGTTCGGGTTTTTGGAGCGGGATCCCTTTGCACGCACGGTAGTGCCGATAACCGGCCTGCACATGCACGCCAGCCAGCTTATTATCGGGTACGCATGCATGCTAGAATCTGGAAGTGCAGCTTTTCCGGACCGCGGCCCTGATGAGTGTGTGAGCGCATGCGATGTTTCCCCGCGACCTTTTTGGCACTCGGTGCCGAAAAGGTTCGCCATCCCTTGCCCTATAAAAACAAAGTACTGTAGCGTCCTAATAACCCAGCATTGTTCAACCTTGGCAGTTTTTAAGAGATGTGGACATCAACTTCCAGAAACCAGAATTCTGGGAGTTGGAGTCCATGAAGCTGCCAAGGTTGAGAAATCCTGTCCTAAGGTTCCTCCGTTTTGTCTGGGTCATTTCTTTTTTCCTGATTTTCCCCGACATCTGGGCTGTCTCAGCCAAGGGTCTTCTGAACATCTCTTGGCTGAACCTTCTCGCTCAACACTTGTTCTCTGGGACAAAAGCTAAGCAGAAGCACGAGAGGAGGAAGATGTCTCATCTCATCCCCGAGGACTTGACTCAGAGAGAGAGAGAGAGAGAGACAACAGCCGCGTCTGTTGTGTCTAGAAAGCGAGCTTGGAGACCTGACCGAAAACCCCCAGAGATAATCCATGCCCTGCTCCATCTCCATGAAGAAAACAGCTCTCAAAAACTCAACTAGGGTTAGTCCATCACACGCCAGTTCAGAAAGCAAGGAGGCGGTGTTCCCCCTCAGCACAGGGGTGAAATCCTCCCGGTTCGGACTGGCTCGGGCGAGTAGGTAGCGATGGCGGCGGGCAGTTCGGAGAACCGGTAGCAAAAATCCCTGCCCCCTATGCCCAGCTGAGCTGCGCGATCATCAGAGGCTTTTTTTCTTTTAAATGCCTCTGACGATCCAAGCTCTGATGATCCCAGCTTTTAAAAACTCTCTGGCGATCAGGCAACTCAGTTGGGATTGTCAGAGCCTTTTGAAAGCATTTTTTTTACATGGTTTTACATGTAAAAAATGGTTTTAAAAGTAAAAAAAAAAAATTGGCCACACCCACCCAGTCACATTACCCCCCCCCCACCAAGCCACGCCCACAGGACCGGTAGTAACAAATTTTAGATTTCACCACTGCCTCTGCACCCCGTCTCTTACTCAACATATACCCCCTGAGTAATACCGAGGAATTCATGGATCTCCAATCTTTCCTTCAGGAACTCAAGGTGGCACATGCACGAACGTGGGCTTCACATACTGTAGCAACCAGTTCACCCAGGACCGGAAATGTGAGCACACGCATGCATGCGGGGTCACGAAACATTGCAATTCGCTCTTGTGTGCCGTCCACACATGTGTGTCGCGTAAAAAACAGTGATATAGGATGGGATTGCGCCTGGGAGGATGGGCAGGCCCACCCGCAGGTCGCTGATACCAGTTCTCCTGAACTGGTCTGAACTGGCTGAATACCACCTCTGGTCTTTCAGGAAAAGATCTTGAGAAGGTGGCTCAGTTGAGAAGAGGGACAGAGGCAGGTCCAAAGTCCACCAGCAAGCTTCCACAGCCGACAAAGAACTCAAATCTGGTACCCAGTCCAAGCTTTTCACCGTGACACCGCCCCAGCTCTCTAGAAGAACCCAACCCATGGCCCAAAGAACTGAGAGGAGACAGAGAGGACCATTCTACAACCTCTCTTTTTGGGGAACACAAGCTGTTTGTTGCCTGAGACCTCTTGGGCTTGGTTTCAATGTGGTGGTGAAGTGGTTAGAATGCAGGATTGCAGGCTAATTCTGCCGCCTACCAGGAATTTGATCCTGACCGACTCAAGGTTGACTCAGCCTTCCAGCCTTCCGAGGTGGGTAAAATGAGGACCCAGATTGTTGGGGGCAACAGGCTGACTCTGTAAACCATTTAGAGAGGGCTGTGAAGTACTGTGAAGCAGTATATAAGTCTAAGGGCTATTTCTATTTCTGTTGCCCTTCCTTCCTTCCTTCCTTCCTTCCTCCCTCCCTTCCATAACTTTGCCCATTGCCAGGAGTTCAATCCTTGACTCAGCCTTCCATCTTTCCAAGGTGGGTAAAATGAGGACCCAGATTGTTGGGGGCAAGAGGCTGACTCTGGAAACTGCTTAGAGAGGGCTGTAAAGCACTGTGAAGCAGTATATAAATCTAAGTGCTATTGCGATCTTCCTTCCTTCCTTCCTTCCTTCCTTCCTTCCTTCCTTCCTTCCTCCTTTCCTCTGTCCCCTGCTAGCAGTTCAATCCTGACTGGCTCAAGGTTGATTCAGCCTTCCAGCCTTCCAAGGTTGGTAAAATGAGTACCCAGACTGTTGGGGGCAACAAGCTGACTCTGTATACCACTTAGAGAGGGCTGGAAAGCACTGTGAAGTGATTCCTTCCTTCCTTCCTTCCTTCCTTCCTTCCTTCCTTCCTTCCTTCCTTCCTTCCTTCCTCCCTCCCTCCCTCCCTCCCTCCCTCCCTTCCATAACTTTGCCCATTGCCAGGAGTTCAATCCTTGACTCAGCCTTCCATCCTTCCGAGGTGGGTAAAATGAGGACCCAGATGGTTGGGGGCAAGATGCCGACTCTTTAAACTGCTTAGAGAGGCTGTAAAACACTATGAGGTCTAAGTGCTGTTGCCGATGTTCAGGATCAATAAACACAACCCAGCTAGCATGCCACACCAACATCTTTCAGCTCTCGAAGAGAACGTAGGCGACGCAATTCAGAGAAAACCCCAAAAGATGTAACTTCACGATCAGAAGCCTTCAGCAATCAACGTCAGAAATGGTGTTAGGGTCTCCTGCTTGGGCGGGGGGGGGGGGGGGGGGGGTTGGACTAGATGACCTAACAAGGTCCCTTCCAACTCTGTTCATCTAATCTAATCCATTTTCTCATCTAGCTCAGCTTACATTTGAAGAGTTATCCTTTGTTTGAAAAACAGCCGTTACGGGACGGGCTTTGGCCCTGCGGTGAAGATAAGATGCAACGGATGGAAAAAATGCTAATTGGGAGGAAAGAGCGTCCTTGCAGAGGGACGCTCAGCCCACAGGACTTGTGATTTGCAAAGAGCGTGAAGGAGCACCTCGGGGCATCGCAGATTGACATCTGGCCCTTGTTCACCCCTCGGCTGTACTCAAGCGTCCCAATGACGCAGTCTGATCGAACGCACAAAACCGACTCTGCAAACTCGGCGGCTTAATCCTGACGTGTCACCGGGGGGCAGAGAGGACATCCACGCTGACCTTAAACTCTGATCATCCTAGCCTGTAAACCAAGCTTTCCTTGGTAGGCTTAGCAGCACAGTTCACACGGGAGAGCCAGAAGTCCGGAGAGGAAATATTACTCTGTGGTCTCCAAGACTCCTACTAGAATTTAGAACTCAATAGACCTGGAAGGGACCTTAGAGGTCTTCTACTCCAGCCCCCTGCTCAAACAGGAGAACCTATACGATTTCAGACAAATGACTGTCCAGTCTCTTCTTAAAAACCTCCAGTGATGGAGCGCCCATGATTTCTGGTGGCAAGCTGTTCCGCTGGTTAATTGTTCTCACTTTTAGGAAGTTTCTCCTTAGTTCTAGGTTGCTTTTCTCCTTGATTAGCTTTCATCCGTTGCTTCTTATCCTGCCTTCTGGAAAATAAGTTAATCCCCTTCTTCTTTTTGGCAGCCCCTCAAATACTGGAAGACTGCTTTCATGTTGTCGTCCCCCGCCCCAGTCCTTCTTTTTGGTAAACTGTTCCTGCAACCGTTGTTCATCGTGTTTTAAACTCCAGCCCCCTAATCTTCTTTGTGGCTCTTTTCTGCACTCTTTCCAGAGTCTCAACATCTTTTTTTATAATAAAGGTAACAGTAAAGGTTCCCGTCCCACATATGTGCTTGTCGTTCCTGACTCTAGGGGGCAGTGCTCATCTCCGTTTCAAAGCCAAAGAGCCAGCGCTGTCTGAAGACGTCTCTGTGGTCATGTGGCCAGCAGGACTCAACGGCAAAGGCGCACAGAACGCTGTTATCTTCCCACCAAAGGTGGTCCCTATTTTTCTACTTGCATTTTTTAACGTGCTTTCGAACTGCTAGGTTGGCAGAAGCTGGGACAAGTTAATGGGAGCTCACTCTGTTATGCGGCACTAGGGATTCGAACCGCTGAACTGCCGACCTTTCTGATCGACAAGCTCAGCCTTTTAACCACCAAGCCACCACGTCCCTTTAATCTTCAACCTTTAGGGTGGGTTAGAAAACAGGGACGAGTGGCGGGAAGCTCATCAACGCCAGCTCAACCAAGCAACGGCGGCCAGAAACATCTGAAGGAGTTCTCCATCACTCCTGAAACCTTGTATTGGGGCCTTTCATCCAAAACATGGGAGCCCCCAAATCAGGGGTGAAATCCAGCAGGTTCTGACAGGTTCTGGAGAACCAGAAGCGGAAATTTTGAGCAGTTTGGAGAACCGGCAAATGCCACCTCTGACTGGCCCCAGAGTGGGGTGGGAATGGAGATTTTGCAGTATCCTTCCCCCAGGAGTGGGGAGGGAATGGGGATTTTGCAGTATCCTTCCCCTGGAGTGGGGTGGGAATGGAGATTTTGCAGCATCCTTCCCCCAGGAGTGTGGTGGGAATGGTTATTTTGCAGTATCCTTCCCCTGGAGTGGGGTGGGAATGGAGATTTTGCAATATCCTTTCCCCAGGAGTGTGGTGGGAATGGTTATTTTGCAGTATCCTTCCCCTGGAGTGGGGTGGGAATGGGGATTTTGCAATATCCTTCCCCCCAGGAGTGGGGAGGGAATGGGGATTTTGCAGTATCCTTCCCCCAGGAGTGGGGTGGGAATGGAGATTTTGCGGTATCCTTCCCCTGGAGTGGGATGGGAATGGGGATTTTGCAGTATCCTTCCCCCAGGAGTGGGGTGGGAATGGAGATTTTGCAATTCCCTTCACCTGGAGTAGGGTGGGAATGGAGATTTTGCAGTATCCTTCCCCCGGAGTGGGGTGGGAATGGGGATTTTGCAGTATCCTTCCCCTGCCATGCCCACCAAGCCACACCCACCAAGCCACACCACGCCCACCAAGCCACGTCCACAGAGCCGGTAGTAAAAAAAAATTGGATTTCACCACTGCCCCAAATACTCCCTTGGGAGGTTTCCTCACCCGTGGGGCGACCAAGCGGCGGGATTCCCGGTCGAAGCGAGCTTCCACTCACCATCGTAACTCAGGATATGTCCTTTCTTCCCCTCGTAAATGACGTGTCCCTTGGGCAGCGCCTCGTCCCTTGCCTTCTCCGCTCTGCTGCTGCTGTCTTCTCCAATTACCTTGGTAATGGTTCCTTTGTACAGCACTTCAGCCGGGGTACCCTTGGAAAGAGACCAAAGAGCCTGATTTAACAGCGTCACGAGCCATTAAGGCAGAAAACAGCAAAGCAGAACGGCACACGGGCGTTAACGCAGGCCCAGGCGGACCAACGAGCGACGGATTCCAAGAAACAGACCCGAACAAAGGAGAACAATCTCGAGCTAAATACCAGCTGGGAACTCTTGTTTCCTGTCACACGCGTGACAGGCAGAAGGCTACGGCCGAACGATCAGAAGAACCATCAGGATGGCGAGATCAAACTTTGGGGCGGGCGGTTATGTTTTGTTTTAACATTCGGAGGACACGGGAAGAGCAGACCATGGAAAATATTGGATTCTGCAGAACTAACAGCTAGGCAAGGAGCCAGAGATGGAGACCTGTGAAGTAGAGGGTGAAGCTGAAATGAAGGCAGGTGTATTCACACACACACACACAAAACACATCCTGCGTCTCCCTTTCAACCCCCTCAGTTCTCTTCCAGCTTCAACGTTTATTCCTCTCTACAAATGTACCAGGTTGTACAAGATTAGTTTTCCTTTCCTTGGGCCCTTGTGAAATGAGACCGGTGAATTTTCACTGCTTGAATACAGGTTCTTCGTTTGAAGGATCTGGTTGACTATGCCTCTCGGAAGCTCAACGAACATCTAGGCACAGAAAAGATTATCCATATTATCCTGTTTCCCCGAAAATAAGACCTAACCAGAAAATAAGCCCTAGCATGATTTTCCAGGATGCTCGTAATATAAGCCCTACCTTCAAAATAAGCCCCAGTTAAGATTGTCAGCCAGATGGATGCATTTAGTACCGTATTTTCCCCAAAATAAGATCTAACCAGAAAATAAGCCCTAATGTGTCTTTTGGAGCAAAAATTAATATATGACCCGGTCTTATTTTCGAGGAAACACAGTATGAGCCTGTGGTGGCAAAGTGGTTGCAGTGTACTATTGCAGACTACTTCTGCTGACTGCCTGCAATTTGGCAGCTCAAATCTCACCAAGCTCAACATTGACTCGGCTTTCCCTCCTTCCGAGGTGGGTAAAATGAGGACCCAGATCGTTGGGGGCAACAGGCTGACTCTGGAAGAGAGGGCTATAAAGCACTATGAAGCGGTATATAAGTCTAAGTTCTATTGCTCTTCCTTTTCTCCTTCCTTCCTTCCTTCCTTCCTTCCTTCCTTCCTTCCTTCCATCCATCCATCCATCCATCCATCCTGTCCTTCCTTCCTTCCTCTGTCCCCTGCTAGCACTTCAATTCTGACTGGCTCAAGGTTGACTCGGCCTTCCATCCTTCCGAGGTGGGTAAAATGAGGACCCAGATTGTTGGGGGCAACAGGCTGACTCTGTAAACCACTAAGAGGGGGCTGGAAAGCACTGTGAAGCGGTATTTAAGTCTAAGTTCTATTGCTCTTCCTTTTCTCCTTCCTTCCTTCCTTCCTTCCCTTTCCTTCCTTCCTTCCTTCCTCTGTCCACTGCTAGCACTTCAATTCTGACTGGCTCAAGGTTGACTCATCCTTCCATCCTTCCGAGGTGGGTAAAATGAGGACCCAGATCGTTGGGGGCAAGAGGCTGACACTGTAAACCACTTAGAGAGGGCTGCCAAGCACTGTGAAGCAGTATATAAGTCTAAATGCTATTGCTATCCAAATCCATTGCCAACTTTGGGTCCCAAACTTCATTCTCCAAGAATCAGAGGTGGATAAACGATACTCTTGATGTTTGGGTTTGCTGGGAATCAGATCTGGGTTATTTTTGCACGCCAAGCACACGCCTTGCCACTGAGCAACGTTTCGCGTTTCCCAAGTGACTGGGTGGGGCCCCTAAAGCTTTAGTTTGCATCCAACTGCAGGACCAGACTTGACAAAACACATTGACAAGCTGGTTGGTGGCACTCCTGTCAGAGATAAGGACTAATATGCTTAAAGATAAGAGCGCCTACGTCTAAATGCTCACAAGCATGCTCAGTCCACTACCTACCCTGTCTTGTGGCTGACTCGCACTCAGGAACATTTTGAAAAAAAGATGCTGCTTTTTGCAATCCTAACTCTTAGCACCTATTTACCATGGTTCCCTGAAAATAAGACCCTGTCTTATATTTTTTTGAAACCCCGAAATAAGCGCTTGGCCTTATTTTTGGGGAGGTCTTATTATTTTGGGGCGCATGGCACATGATGGGGCTCCTCTTGCTGTCTTACCTGATTTCCAACTCTGCGTTTAAATATTTTCAGGGAGGGCTTATTTTCGGGGAGGAGGCTTATTTTACTGAATGCACTCAAAACCCTGATTGGACTTATTATCAGGAGATGTCTTATTTTCGGGAAAACAGGGTAAGATGTCGCTACAGCTATCATTGGTTGACTTCTGGCAACTGATGCCTTAGGTCAGTGGTTCCCAACCTCGGTCCGCACACCCCTGGGAGGCCGCGAGGTCGTCCCAGGGGGGTGTCTGCGAATGTTTGATGCAATCTAGTGCTTTAAATCTTGAGTTAGGTCTTGGAGGTCCGTGGCCACAAAAGGTATTTAAAGGGGTCCACGGTGAAGAAAAGGTGAAAATCACTGCCCCAGATCAACTGCGCCACCAGTATCACTCTAGAATTCAAATGCGGTTGACGTAGGTTGAGATTATGCCTGTGGCTTTACCGTGTCTGGACATGTTTCGGTAGCAGTGGAGAAATTTCATTACCGCATCCTACTACTGATTTCTTAAGGCAGGGGTGTCAAACTCACGGCCCAGGGGCCAGATCCGGCTCGCAGGGTGCTTAGATCTGGCCTACGGGGCTGCCCTGGAAACAGCAAAGCCCACGGTGCTTCTGCCAGCGAAAACGGAGCTCGGGAGGACCGAATGCGAGCCCACAAGCTCCGTTTCCGCTGGCAGAGGGTTGTGGGGAGCCGTCGCAGCTGAAAATGGAGCTTGGGAGCCCGTTTTCAGTGGCAGAGCACCTGGGCCACCACAGCTGCTGCTGACACGCATGACGTCAAGCTGGCCACGCCCCCAATCCAGGGGTTAAATGCTCCCGGTTTGGACCGGATCGCCTGATCCGGTAGCAATGGCGGGTGGTGGTTCGGAGAACCGGTAGCAAAAATCCCTGCCCCCCCCCAAATGCCCCAGCTGAGCCGCACGATCATCAGAGGCTTTTTTTTAACTTTTAAAAAGCATTTTTTCTACAACCTCTTCCGACGAAAAAATGCTTTTAAAAGTAAAAAAAAAAAGCCTCTGATGATCAGAGGCTCAGCTGGGATCATCAGAGGCTTTTCAAAGCATTTTTTTCTGCAACCTCTTGGCCGAAGAGGTGGTAAAAAAAATGCTTTGAAAAGTCTCTGACGATCCCAGCTGAGTTGCCTGATCGGCAGAGGCTTTTCAAAGCATTAGAAAAAATGCTTTGAAAAGTTAAAGGAAAAAGAAAAAGTTGGCCACGCCCACCCAGTCACATTATGCCCCCCACCAAGCCACGCCCACAGAACCGGTAGTAACAAATTTT
Organism: Pantherophis guttatus; assembly: GCF_029531705.1. The sequence goes on from NW_026844099.1 coordinate 18,080,608, forward strand.
ACATTTCACCACTGCCCCAACCTCTCTGAGGTCAAACACAACCCCCTGTCTTAAGGGCAGAGGTTGGACTAGGGCAGAGGGCCCCAATCTTTGCAACCTAGTGGCCCAGCCTGGGGGGGGGGTGGAAACATGGGAATTGGGCTGTGCGAGCAACAAGTGCACACACGGCCCTTGCGCAAGTGGTGGGCTGGCGTGCATGCACACAGCTCGACTTGCACAAGGGGCAGGCTGGCACACAGGCGTGAGAAGGCCTGCCATCCCACCACTCACACAAACTGAGCTGTGTGCGCACGTGTGCTCGCTTCGGCCAGCCACTCTCGTGGCCCAATTCTGAATAGGCCACGGCCCGATAGCGGACTGCAGCCCGGGGGACTAGTAGTTGCTTGGATGTTCTTAGGAGCTATTGAGGTTCAGGGACAGTGGACAGAACCCAATCCAGCCAGAGAGTAAGACCGGGCAGTCTTCATTTAATGACAGTCTCATTTTGCGACCTCTCACAGATACGTTAATAAAGTAACTTTGCAATCATTGCGTTTACAACCTTTGCAGGCCTGTAGAGAAAAGGAAAGCTGAAGTTAGATCATAAGCACCGTTGTGGTTTCCTTTAGCAATGGCTTCCCTTAATGACTGAGTTGCCAGTCTCAATTGTGGTCACTAAAACGATTATGTCCTGCACCAATTCGAAGAGCAATAAAACTCCAGAATCTTGGGATCCAACTGACCAGAGTCTCGGAGTTTCTCCGAGTAAATAAACAGAGACACCACATTACCAATACGGCACAGAGAGGCCTCCATTTCAGCACCCGAATTCAAGGGCTTGGCGTTAAAAAGAGACAAAACACGCCGATCAGCTTCGGCGCACGTGCTCACAGGAGAACATGATCAGATGGCTTTAGGGAAGGAAACCTCTGGAACATCCGTCTTCTGCAGCCCATATTTGCAGACGGGTACTACTGCAACGCAACAGACCATGAATGGATCTTAAAGCTTTGCAAACGAGACCGCTGGTCATTCCCATCGGCAAACCCCGATGCGCTGGATGCTAAATCCAGTTAGATCACCCCATGGGTAGCACCATCACACGCATAGATTTTAGGCAAGCCCCTAATCCGAAAAAGCATGCAAATAAAAGCTTCGTTTAATGAACCATTCCCGAGGGACAGAATGGGACAACTTGCCACAGCGAACTCGCCGCGGGACAATTTAACCATTCTATTTTAATTATTTAAAACCCGATTTTGATTTTCGCCTGTTGACGTTTCATCCTGCCCCTCCTTCAGGATCCTTTAATTGCTCTTTAATTATCCACCGTTTCTTTCATATTTGTCTCGCAGCGAGTTGTCACAGACGGACAGAGGCCGTGCCTTCTTCCCAAAGCCCATGCTCCTTGCTGAATCGTTGGTCTCGATTTTTAGCCAGGATGGAAATCAATGCAAAGTTCCAACAGCATGGATACAGAGATTAACAGAGTTGGAAGAGACCTGGTAGGTCATCTAGTCCAACCCCCTGCCAAAGCAGGAGGCCCTCCACCATTTCTGACAGATGGCAGTCCAGTCTCTTCTTGAAAGCTTTCAGGGATGAAGCTCCCACAACTTCTGAAGGCAACTTCTGTTCCATCGGTTGATTGTTCTCACTGTCAGAAAACTTCTCCTTATTTCCAGGTTGAATCTCTCGTTGTTCGTTTTCCATCCATTGTTCCTTGTCTGGCCTTTGGGTGCTTTGGAAAATAGCTTGACCCCCTTCCTCCTCTCTGTGGCAGCCCCTCAAATATTGGAAGACTGCTATCCTGTCTCCCCTGGTCCTTCTCTTCACTAGACTAGCCAGGCCCAGTTCCTGTAAACCATTCTTCATGCTTTAGTCTCCAGGCCTTTGATCGTCTTAGATAGATTCAGATTAACAGAGTTGGAAGGGACCTTGGAGGTCATCTAGTCCAACCCCCCACCCAAGCAGGAGACCCTACACCATTTCTGACAGATGGCAGTTCAGTCTCTTCTTGAAAACCTCCAGTGATGAAGCTCTGAAGACAACTTCCGAAGGCAACTTCTGTTCCATTGGTTGATTGTTCTCCCTGTCAGAAAATTCCTCCTTATTTCCAGGTTGAATCTCTCCTTGCTCAGTTTCCATCCATTCTTTCTTGTCTGGCCTTCAGGTGCTTTGGAAAATAGCTTCACGCCCTTCCTCCTCTCTGTGGCAGCCCCTCAAGTATTGGAAGACTGCTCTCCTGTCTCCCCTGGTCCGTCTCTTCACTAGACCAGCCAGGCCCAGTTCCTGCAACCGTTCATCCTATGTTTCAGCCTCCAGTCCCCTCATCATCTTGGTTGCACTGAAAATAGTAACTTGCGACTGGTCCTCGCACTTACAACCATGGCAGCATCTCCCCCCGTTCACATGATCAAATTCCAAGTGCTTGGCAACTGGCTAGGGTTTACAATGTTGTAGCTGGCTTCAGACAATCGAAGTCAATGGGGAAAGCTGAATTCACTTAATGAACGACCGGCCACTTACGAACAGCCGTGATTTATTTAACATGGCAAAACAGGTCGTCACATTGGCCACCTCATCTTTACCGTCTCACTTAGCGACAAAAATTGCCGTCGCAAAGTCGAGGAGTACCCGCATTTTGTGTGTCGGTGGCATCATGCTGCATGCAAATGCCGGCCACAGACGCCCATGTGAAGATTGGCATGGCCATGCAAACAACACGACTGAATGCCAAGGATGCGTTTTGCATCCCTTTGACGTAAACCGCCATGAATGAGATAAAATCCCTGGGAGGGAAGAGTTAATTTTATATATATATATATATAAATATATAAATAATTATTTTGGGATTATTTTGGATGCAACAGACGCTTTGCAGGGACATCTGCAGAGGTTCCAGATAAATTCTGAATTATCTTATTATTCTGCATCTTAAGACAGGAAACCAGTCCTCCTATCTGATGTTATCTGAACCGGTAATTGGGAAAGCGATGCTCAACATTAATTAAAGTTTCTGGGATGACACATCACTGAAAACCTCCCACATTTTTTTATTTTATTTTTTTTTCTCCTGGGGATAGCAGAGAAACATTGCAGAGTTCCTCCCCCTTTTTACTAGGTTAACCCCTTCAATCTTTGCGGATTTATGAATTCATTAAATTTAGATAAATTGCCCGTCTGCAGGGTCGCCCGATGCTGAACAGTGCACGTCAATCAAACAAAAACAACGCTAACAAAGTCCTTAAAAAGGTCTTAATTAGAAAAAACAAAACAAAACAACCACATTGGAAACCGGATCCTAAAAACAGGAGAATATTATTTTCAACTCATCAAATATTTGGAACGGAGCAAGAGGCAGGCGAGGATAAACGTCTCCAAGAAGCAGCAAAAGTGCCAGCTGTTTAAATGGAATTATAAACTACCCTAGTGAAAAAGACTTATTTCAACAATGTGATATTGTTGTTGTTTGTCGCAAAGTTGTGTCCGACCCATTTTTTGGCAAATTGTTATAAAAAGCAGGATGCTGCAAATGCAGTTCTCTTGCCAGGTGCTGGGAGTGCAGGCATGTGACTGCAGGGAGCAGCGATTGTTGGAATTTCATATCCACACTAAAACTCTCCTTTTTCAGATAGGTCATAACTTGGATCAGCCGCTAAGCAACCAGTTGTAAATCAAGGACAACCTGAAGTGGCAGAAAGTTAATGAGAAAGATGATTTGATGCAGAAAAATAGCAGACTTGCAAAGAAGTTTCTTCCCAGGGGAATCAACAGATTATTTAACAACATTTTTTAAAATAAATTCTGGCCCTATCATGGCAATTTACAAGGATGTGATATGCAGTTCTAATCCTCCCCAAAAAGACCAAGTGAAGTACAATCACCAAAAGTTCCTGTAAACTGTTGTTACATCTGAAAAAGAACATGAAAAAAATATAACACATTTTTAGCGGATGGATGGTGCCGTTTCAGCCCCTGCCAGTTTTACATCTGTTCATTTATAAGTATTCAATCCGTTCTTGTGTTTTGCATTTTTGCAAAATGAAAATGAGAGTATCTAATGCGAGTTTTGTGGATAGTTTGTACTATTTCAGTCCAGACCAGCTTTGCATCTGTTCGTTTAGAAGTATTCAATCCGATGGTTGTTTTGGGTTTTTGTATGTGTGTGTGTGTGTGTGTGTGTGTGTGTGTGTGTGTGTGTGTGTGTGTGTTTGCATTAATGTGGAATTGAAGAAGCAAAACAAAATGCCAAGCACAAAACTGTGTTTATAAAGAAATATTGAAATACAAAATTTTGAAGATGTTTTGTCACAAAATTCCTGTTTCAAAATGCAATTTAATTTCTAATCTTCTGTAAGAGCTATCTGGCCTTAAAACTGTGTTTTAAATCTGTTGGAAGAAATGTCCATCTGGGTTCAGTTCCAAGCGGGGAAAAAGACACTGGAAACATGAAGACTGCTTGGAAAGATGGTTTAATGGTGGACAGGATCACATGGCTTGAGGTCCTGGGCAAAAAGCACATGGCAGAGAGAGAGAGAGAGAGAGAGAGAGAGAGAGAGAGAGAGAGAGAGAGAGAGAGAGAGAGAGAGAGAGATTTATACCCTCTGTTCGGCTTTGAATTTGAGCTTGTATTTTGATTGGTTGTCAGACTCCCATGGGGCCATGCAGGGACAACTCTGTAGGCTGTCCTGAGTCCCAAATTTGGTTGACTCTTGCTGGGTGATGATGTAATGAAAGGGCTGTGGGCAATTCCTATTATGGCTCTGCTTGAAGGAGGTAGATCTTTGTTATGTAGAATAGACTGGCCCAGGCCTTAATGGTCTATTGCCAAAGGGGTGGGGTGGGGCTTGTGAGTTTCTGCCTCCCTTTTAGGGGAAATATTTGCCCTTTTAATATTTCCCAAAATATCTCACTTTCCTAGGAGAGGGGTGGTGCTAACTTCCTACACTGTGTTTTAAATCTATAACTGGGAAAGGTTTGGACTGAAAAACTGCACTGCGAATTCTGGGACCCACAATAGCTGAAGAATAACCACACTCTGATCCACACCCCACTTAGAAAGATGCAGGCACCCTTGTGTTTCTGCAGAGCACCTGACAGCTACATGACATGTGGTCTTAAAAGAGTTGCTTCCTTAAAATTAAATACATCGTTGGCAGAAATTCAGGTCTTTTGAAATCTAATTCAATTGCAGATCCTGAGAATTTCTTTTGTTAACGTCACATTCTGTTGGAATATCTGTGTGGTGGTCCTCACATTGTTGTAGCGCGGGAATAACACAGAACACGGCTTGGGTGGGCTCCCAAGCATGAAGGTCAGCCCTTAGTGGCAAGCCAGCTCAGGAAATAGAAATATTAAGGATTACAGCAGTGTTTCTCATCCTGGGTGACTTTAAAATGGGTGGACTTCAACTCCCAGAATTCCCCAGGCCATGACGGCTGAGGGATTTTGGGAGTTGAAGTCCACAAGTCTTAAAGTTGGGGGTTTCCCCCTCCACCCAAAAAAGCAACTGGACTTCCTTTGTTTTTGCTTGAAGACATTTTGCTTCTCATCCAAGAAGCTTCTTCCACTCTGGCTGACTTCTGACTTCAGCTAGAACAGAAGAAGCTTCTTGGATGAGAATCGAAACGTCTTCAAGCAAAATCAAAGTCCAGTTGCCTCCTGAAAAAGCACCTTTGGGACAAGCATGACTCGAGATGACCGAGCATCTCCACAGACATTAAAGTTTTGCCAAGTTTGGAGATCCTTGCTCTAAGCAAAAACGGACCACGAGATTCAACTTCATCCTGGAGAAACATCTCACCTTCTGCCTCGACCTCCTCAGCCATCTCCTCCTCATTGCCGCTGGTGCCCGACCCATCCTGGCCCATCTCTTCATCCTCGGTCACCGGGGGGAAAGCTCTTTCCTCGTTTTGGATCACGGGCCCCTTTTTCTTCTTTCTCCGAGAGTTCCTTTCTTTCTCCTGAGCAAGCCAAAGAGAAAAAGGGAAGGTTATGAATCTTGTCGTCACTGGCAGCATCAACAAAGAATAACTATTTTGTTAAACATACACACACAATACTAGGAGGTTGAAACGGCCATCCTTGAAAATAGCAAGGGCTGAAATGAGTGTGGATTGTCTTCCAGGGATTGCAAAACATTTTGTACACAAATGCAAAAAAAAAAAATTAAAAAAAAAAATACAAGCCTAAAAAGAAAGAAGCTAAGATTCCGAGAATTGGCTTAAAAAGGCCACTTTCGGAAGTATTTTTCGCTAAGTTGGCTCGACCTCCACAACATCACAACCTCTTACAGCATCAACCGCACCGCAGAAGGAAGGAAAAGAGTTACACAACCACACCCACAGACACACAGCCACAATTGCACAGCCATTGTTATTACTACTTTGGTCCATCGCATTAATAACACCCAAGGACCGGGGGGGGGGGGTTTGTACGGAAAATACTTTTGAAAGTTTTACGCCGGCTTTACAAAAGACCTAGAATTCAGCGTTTGGCATCTCTGCTTGCTATAATTCTGATTTCATCCTGGGAAGATGCAGGGAGAGATAGTTTGGTTTGGTTAAAGCACCAAGCTAAAAACCGGGAAATGGTGAGTTCTTGGGCACGAAAAAAAAAACACCCGGCTGGTGTTTTTTGCAAAAAAATTTTGCAAAAAAAATATTGGACTAAACTTACATACATAGTTAGAACAAAATGATAAAGCCACATATTGATTTTAAACCAGAAAATCTTTTTGTTGGGTATTTTACCAGAACAGTATAATAAAGGGAATAGATATCTAATCTGACATGTGGTGACAGCAGCAAGAATTGTGTTTGGACAACAGTGGGAAAATGAAGAGATCCCTTCAGACGAAAGTGTTATAATAAAAATATTAGAAAGTGCAGAGCTGGACGGATTAACACTAAAAATAAAGGAGAAGGAAGAAACAGAATACTTTTTAACATGGGACTTGTTTTTACCAATGGCTAACTAACAGAAACGGAGGTTAGGGTCTAAAAAGAATGAGAGAATGATTAATTATATAATGAAAGTTTTCCAGTATGGATAGGCTAATCTTATTATTAAAGGTAAAGGTAAAGGTTCCCCTCGCACGTATGTGCTAGTCGTTCCCGACTCTAGGGGGCGCTGCTCATCTCCATTTCACAGCTGAAGAGCCAGCACTGTCCGAAGATGTCTCCGTGGCCATGTGGCCGCATGACTAAATGCCAAAGGCACATGGAACGCTGTTCCCTTCCCACCAAAAGTGGTCCTATTTTTCTACTTGCATTTTTTACTGCTTTCGAATTGCTAGGTTGGCAGAAGCTGGGACAAGTAACGGGAGCTCACCCCATTATGCGGCACTAGGGATTCGAACCGCTGAACTGCCGACCTTTCGATCGATGAGCTTAGCGTCTTAGCCACTGAGCCACCGTGTCCCTTCATATATTAAATATAAGGTAAAGGTAAAGGTTTCCCCGCACATATGTGCTAGTCATTCCCGATTCTAGGGGGCGGTGCTCGTCTCCGTTTCAAAGCGAAGAGCCAGCGCTGTCCGAAGACGTCTCCGTGGTCATGTGGCCGGCATGACTCAATGCCAAAGGCGCACTGAACAGTGTTCCCTTCCCACCAAAGGTGGTCCCTATTTTTCTACTTGCATTTTTTACGTGCTTTCGAACTGCTAGGTGGCAGAAGCTGGGACAAGTCACAGGAGCTCACCCCATTATGCGGCACTAGGGATTCGAACCGCTGAACTGCCGACCTTTCGATCGATGAGCTTAGCGTCTTAGCCACTGAGCCACCGTGTCCTTCATATATTAAATATAAGGTAAAGGTAAAGGTTTCCCCCGCACATATGTGCTAGTCATTCCGATTCTAGGGGGCGGTGCTCCGTCTCCGTTTCAAAGCCGAAGAGCCAGCGCTGTCCGAAGACATCTCTGTGGTCATGTGGCCGGCATGACTCAATGCCAAAGGCGCATGGAGCGCTCTTACCTTCCCACCAAAGGTGGTCCCTATTTTTCTACTTGCATTTTTTACCTGCTTTCGAACTGCTAGGTTGGCAGAAGCTGGGACAAGTCATGGGAGCTCACCCCATTACGTGGTGCTAGGGATTCGAACCGCTGAACTGCCGACCTTTCGATCAACAAGCTCAGCGTCTTACCCGCTGAGCCACCGCGTCCCTAGTAATCCTATTCTAATTATCTTATTCTTACTATGTGTTTATTATTAATGATACGTATATTACTATTATGCTTATCGTTGTTTTGTTGCTCAAAACTAATTGTACTCGGACAACAAGCTGTTTAGATTTTTTTTAAAAATATTTTTTTCCTCTTTTCGCTTTTCTAACGTGGGTTTTTTCTTAGAATAAACTCAAATATAATGGGGGGGGAAACAAAACCCGGATTTCATCCGTGCAGGAGAAGCCTTGGCTGAGTTTGAACTCCTGCCAGAGACGCAATTTGGATAAGTGCACATTATCAGGAGTCACTGGGGTGCTTGATGATTGTTGAACACAAACTCGGCAACACTCCCGTTACTATGGCGAAGCCGTCCTGGCGCTTCCGCCTCTTCCTCGCGTCGTCCCGGGTGACTCATGCCACCCCGATGGAGCAAGAAAATTAACCCGGGGTGGACAACTGGGGGAATCAGTTTTGGATGGCGGCGCTGCCCTCCCACTGGTCGTTGTTCTCCCCCCGAAGGCTTTCCGTTTTGGAGCGCGGGGTTAAGGCAAAATAGGAATTTAAACAACAACAACAACAAGAAGAAAAATCACAACACACTTGAGATTAAAAAATCCCCGGCGCTCCAGATGTGACACGGGAACTGCATGTCAGACTGCACGAAGGAGAAAGGCAGGGTAGGAAATGTTTCACTAAGGTTAATCGTTGTCGTCTTCGGAAAAGACGGCACGACATCTGGAGAACAAGGAAAGGTTTGCCACATCTGGAGGACCACAGCTTCCAAAGGAATAGAAAATAGGATATAGAAAATAGGATAGGGATAGGGATAGGGATAGGATAGGATAGGATAGGATAGGATAGGATAGGATAGGATAGGATAGGATAGGATAGGATAGGATAGGATAGGACAGGGCAGGACAGGACAGGACAGGACAGAATAGAAATTAGAACTGGAATAGAATAGAATAGAATAGAATAGAATAGAATAGAATAGAATAGAATAGAATAGAATAGAATAGAATAGAATAGAATAGAATAAAAATTAGAACTGGAATAGAATAGAACAGAACAGAACAGAAATTAGAACTAGAATAGAATAGAATAGAATAGAATAGAATAGAATAGAATAGAATAGAATAGAATAGAATAACAGACTTGGAAGGGACCTTGGAGGTCTTCTAGTCCAACCCCCCCTGCTTAGGCAGGAAACCCTACACCACTTCAGACAAATGGTTTTCCAATCTCTCCTTAAAAACTTCCAGTGTTGGAGCATTTACCACTTCTGGAGGCAATTCGTTCCACTGATTAATTTTTCTTGCAACCCTCGATTTATTACCACAATTGAGCCCAGCGCTCCCGTCGCTAAGAAAAACAAGGGATTTAAGGGAGTTTTGCCCCATTTTGCGAGCATCGTCAGTAAGTGAATCACTGCAGTTGTTCAGTTAGAGACACGGCTGCCGAGCGAATCCGGCTTCCCCGTTGACTTTGCTTGTCAGAAAGTCACAAAACCGGGGGGTGGGGAGGTGGGGGGGATGGTCACGTGACCCCAGGACTCTGCAACCGTCATAAATATGAACCCATCGCCAAGCGTCCGAATTTTGATCACTTGACGGTGGGGTTGTTGCTACGGTCGCAGGTGTGAAAAAATGGTTATAAGTCACTTTTTTCGTGCCATTTGTAGCTTCGAATGGCCACTAAACCAAAGTTTGTAAATTGAGGACTACCTGAAAACCCAATTAAAAGAGGGTTGAACTCTAGCGAACGGGGCTACTAGCACTTAGACATGATCCACTAAATCTGGTTTGTTTGTGAGCATCGTAAATCCAAATTAAACCCAAAACTGTGTGTGTGTGTAGGGGGGGTCTTCCTGTCTCAGCAAATGTCTGTAGGGATTCTCAGTCATCCAGGTCATGGTTTATTGAGCCTTGGTGGCGCAGAAGACTAAAGAGCTGTTAAGTAGCACCAGCTGCCTGCAATTACTGCGAGTTCAAATCTCACCAGGCTCAAGGTTGACTCAGCCTTCCGTCCTTCCGAGGTAGGTAAAATGAGGACCCGGATTGTGGGGGCAATAAGCTGACTTTGTATAAAAAAGAACACTGCTTTGGGGGGGGGGGGCGAAAGCCCTACTAAGCAGGTATATACAAAAGTATGAAGGCTATTGCTTAACGCATTGTAAGCTGCCCTGAGTCTCCGGAGAAGGGCGGCATATAAATCGAACCAACCAATCAATCAATCAATCAATGGTTGTCCCAAAGGTGCTTTTTCAGGAGGCAACTGGAGTTTTCTTGTCCAGTTGCCTCCTGGGCTTCAACGACCCTTCTTAAAAGGATGCAAATGACCAGCTGTCTCCAAGGAATGTAAATCCTTCCCTTCCCCACCATCCAGACAGAGCAGGAGAAGCTTCTTGGATGAGAAGCAAAACCTCTTCAAAGAAAAACGAGAAGTCCAGTCGCCTCCTGAAAAAAAGCCCCTTTGGGACAACCATGACCTGGAGGACTGAGAATCTCTATAGACTTTTAGCTATGCAATTTGGGATGAAGACCCTTTGAATGGTGTGGGAGTAGGAGTGGATTTCCAGAGAGAGAAAAATTGGAGACTACAGGAACCATTTGCACCACTCAGGTGACCCTGAGGACACAGACAAACCTCCAAGTGGCCTCAACGACCCTCTCAAAGGATGCAAATGACCAGCTGTCTGCAAGGAGTGTAATAAACCCTTCCATTCCCCACCATCCAAGTCAGAGCGGAAGAAGCTTCTTGGATGAGAAGTGAAATGTCTTCAAAAGAAAGTCCAGTTGCCTCTTGAAAAAGCACCTTTGGGACAACCATGACCTGGAGGACTGAGAATCTCTACAGACTTTTAGCTATGCAATTTGGGATGAAGACCCTTGGAAGGGTGTGGGAGTAGGAATGGATTTCCAGAGGAAAAAAATTGGAGACTACAGGAACCATTTGCCCTACTCAGGCGACCCTGAGGACACAGGTAAACCTCCAAGTGGCCTCAACGACCCCCTCAAAGGATGCAAAGGACCAGCTGTCTGCAAGGAGTATAAATCCTCCCATTCCCCACCATCCAAGTCAGAGCGGAAGAAGCTTCTTGGATGAGAAGCGAAAAGTCTTCAAAGAAAAAAAAAACAAGGAAGTCCAGTTGCCTCCTGAAAAAAGCACCATTGGGATTCCCAAGCAACTTTTCCGTTCCAAGATCCCCATGATCTTGAATCATCAACATGATTTCGAGACCTTCCGTTCTGCGCGTCCTTGGCCCAGCCGGTTGTGTGTGCACGCAGAGTAGCAAATGTTTAGGAAAAGGGGATGTTAGATTAACCGCAAGCTTTTTGTTCCCTTCTCTCTCTCTCTCTCTCTCTTCAGATTTATGACATCTGTTGTTGCCGGCAAACAATAGCGTGGGTTGTGTTTCCCCCCTCCATTTTTTTTTTTAAAGAAAAAAAGGAAAGAAGAATGGCAACGCAAACCAGCTGAGCGTTCATTGTTCTTTTGCCAAAAAGAAAGAAAGGAAAAAAAAAAAGAAAGAAAGAAAGAGAAACTCCAAAAAAACTGCTGCTCTAAAGTAAATGATCAAGTCAGGCGAATGACATCAATCGGGAAGACGCAGAGAATAGAGACAAGACCATCAACAGCAAGTCCTCGACATACAGCAGCCGTTAATGATGCCGGCCCCATTACAGTTGTAAATCACGAAGGTCGTAAAACAAGTAGGTCACGGGACCTGAAGACCCGATGTTTTTTTTTATTTTATTTTATTTTATTTCAAATTTATATACCGCACCTTCTCCCAAGGGACTCAGGGCGGTGTACAGCCAGATAAAAACATACAATACAAACATTAAGAACAATTAAAAGAATATATATTAATTTGGCCCCAGTTTAAAATGACAAACCAATTAAAAATTAAAAATTAAAAAATATGTTAAGCCAGCCCGGCTTGATGAAAAAAGAAGGTTTTAAGGGCACGGCGGAAGGCACTGAGGTCTTGGATTCTCCTTATCTCAGGGGGCAGCTGGTTCCATAGGGTAGGTGCCCCCACAGTGAAGGCCCTCCCCCTGGGGGTCGCCAGCCTACATTGTCTGGCTGATGGCACCCCGAGGAGGCCCTCTCTGTGGGAGCGCACAGGTTAATGTGAGGCCGACGGTAGCAGCAGGCGGTCTCGAAGATATCCAGGTCCTATGCCATGGAGCACTTTAAAGGTGGTAACCAACACCTTGAAGCGCACCCAGAAGACCACTGGGAGCCAGTGCAGCTCACGCAGGAGAGGTGTTGTATGGAAGCGCCATGCAGCTCCCGTAATTTCCCGCGCGGCTGCATTCTGGACCAGTTGGAGCCTCTGGGTGCTCCTCAAGGGGAGCTCCATGTAGAGAGCGTTGCAGTAGTCCAGGCGAGAGGTGACGAGAGAGATGTTCAAATGCAACATGAATTTGGAGGGTCTACACCCCTGTAAGAGACCCCAGTCTAGCTCTCCCTAAAGTCCGTTGACTCTTATCTGGTCACCCTGCCTGCTGGTAGCTCGGATTTCCAGTCTGGTGAATGGCTAGTCTAGTGAAGAGAAGGACCAGGGGAGACAGGATAGCAGTCTTCCAATATTGGAGGGGCTGCCACAGAGAGGAGGAATGTGGTCAAGCTATTTTCCAAGGCACCTGAAGGCCAACAAAGGAACAATGGATGGAAACTGAACAAGAAGAGATTCAACCTGGAAATAAGGAGGAATTTTCTGACAGTGAGAACAATCAACCCATGGAACAGAAGTTGCCTTCAGAAGTTGTGGGAGCTTCCATCCCTGGAAGCTTTCAAGAAGGGACTGGACGGCCATCTGTCAGAAATGGTCTCCTGCTTGGGCAGGGGGTTGGACTAGATGACCTCCAAGGTCCCTTCCAACGTTGTTAATCTGAACCTCTTGTGTATAGGTAGCATGAAATAAACTTGTAATGCAGGTAGTCCTTGACTTAAAACCATTCACATAGTGACCATTCAGAGTTCCAATGGCCCTGACAAAAGGGACGTTCATTTAACACACTTACGGCCGTTGTGGCATCCACGTGGTCACGTGATCAAAATTTGGATGCTTGGCAACTGGCTCGTATTTATAATGGTTGCAGTCATCTTGGGGGATCACGTGATTCCCTGTTTGCGGCCAACAATCAAAGTCAAGGTGGAATCCAGATTTGCTTAGCAACTGCGGCAAGGAAGGTCGTATAATGGGAGTCAAAAACTCATTGAACAAATACCTCGCTTAGCAACAGAAATTCTGGGCTCAATTGTGGTCGTAAGTCAAGGACTACCTGTATAGGTAAAGGTAAAAGGTTCCACTGGCACATATGTGCTACTCGTTCCCGACTCTAGGGGGCGGTGCTCATCTCCGTTTCAAAGCCGAAGAGCCAGCGCTATCCGAAGACGTCTCCGTGGTCATTTGGCTGGCATGACTCAACGCCAAAGGTACACGGAACGCTGTTACCTTCCCACCAAAGGTGGTCCCTGTTTTTCTACTTGCATTTTTTAACGTGCTTTCGAACTGCTAGGTTGGCAGAAGCTGGGACAAGTCACGGGAGCTCACCCCGTTACGCGGCACTCGGGATTTGAACCGCTGAACTGCCGACCTTTCGATCGACAAGCTCAGCGTCTTAGCCACTGAGCCACCGCGTCCCATACCTGTATAGATAGCATGAAATAAGATCTGTAATACTTTTGAACTCTATCCTGGTTCCTGCCTTCTTGCACCTAACAGCTTAATTGGGATTTGCTGTGAGATCACCAGCCTCAGAAGGGAATGAACGGACAAATGGAATCGAAACGGGAAGAGCGGTTTAAAGGAGCACTGTCCCAATATCTCAGGGGCTTCCCCAAAGAAGAGGGAGTCAAGCTATTCTCCGAAGCACCTGAGGGCAAGACAAGAAGCAACGGGTGGAAACTAATCAAGGAGAGAAGCAACTTAGAACTAAGGAGAAATTTCCTGACAGTTAGAACAATTAACCAGTGGAACAACCTGCCTCCAGAAGTTGTGAATGCTCCAATACTGGAGGCTTTTAAGAAGAGACTGGACAGACATTTGGTCTGGAATGGTAGAGGATTTCCTGCCTGAGCAGGAGGTTGGACTAGAAGACCTCCAAGGTCCCTTCCTTCCAACTCCTTTATTCTGTTATTCAGTGGAAGGGTTTGCCTCCAAGAGTTATGGGTGCTCCAACACGGGAGGCTTTTAAGAAGAGACTGGATAGCCAGTGGTCTGGAAAGGTAGAGGGTTTCTGACTCCGTTATCCCGAAAAGCACATTTTTTTTGCAGAGCTGGAAAGAGGCAGAATTTAAATCCTCCCCTTCATTCCTCCCTTGAACCTTGACATTGAGTGTTCAGCCTGTTTCCATTTGAGTTCCAAAACTCAAGAGGAGGCTATTCAAATCCCCAGGACGCTAACAAGTCAAAAAAAATAAAAAGCTGTTTTTGAGGGGGGGGTTTTGCCGTCATCACAACCCTCTGGTGCGATGCTGGCATTCGGCTGCATTTTGTGAGGGCTGCAGAGGACTGGGCAAAGCCGAAGAAATTCAATTAGCCGATTTCCCAGGGATGCCCGTACGGTTTTCCAAATGAAGGACTCGTCCCCCGCGGTGACTCAGTCATTCCGACGCAGCCAGCCGAGTCTCCGAAAAGGACCGCTGGGACTTGGTGACTTCTCGCACACAAACCGAGAGCAGCATCTTTTGTGTCGTTGTGCGTCAGTTCTCCTTGGCGGCAAAGAGACAAGGTGGAGGCTGGAACGACACGTTGCAACGGATGTCCAGGCAAGCCCGCGACTCACGACCACAATCTCTGTTGCTGAGGGAGACATTACTGGAAGTGAGTTTGGCCCCCTTTTACGACCTTCCTTGACACCGCTGTTAAGTGAATCCCTGCAGTTGTTAAGTTGGCAACACGGTTGTTCAGTGAATCTGGCTTTGCTCGTCGGGAGGTCGCAAAAGGGGATCATGTGACACACACACACACACCCGGGCATGGCAACCGTCATAAATACGAGTCAGTTGCCAAGCGTCTGAATTTTGATCGCGTGACCACGGAGAGGCCGCAACGGTCGTTAAGTGTGAAAAATGGTGCTAAATCACTTTTTTTTCAGTGCCATTGTAACTTCAAACAGTCACTAAAGGAACTGTTGTAAATCGAGGACCACCTAAATTCAGATGGTTTGGCAAGTGGTTTATACTTACGACGGTCACAGTTTAACTATTCAAAGTGACAACGGCACTGAAAAAAAGGAACTTGGGACCGTTTTTCACACCTACGACCGTTGCAACATCCCCGTGATCATATGATTCGAAATTCAGAATGCTTGGCAACTGGCATGTACTTACGACGGTTGCAGTGTCCCAAGGTCACGTGACTCCCCTTTGACAACTTTCTGACCAGCATAGTTAATAAGGAAGCCAGATTCACTTAATAACCTTGCTACAAACGTAACACATGCATTGATTCGCTTAACAACTGTGGCAAGAAAGGTTGTAAAATGAGGCCAAAAAGCTCAATTCACAATGGTCCCGCTTAGCAGCCAAAATGTTCGGCTCGATTGTGGTCGTAAATCAAGGACTACCTGCAGAGTTAAATCTGGCTTCACAGCCAGCGGTGGGTTTCACATTTTGTTACTACCGGTTCTCTGTGCGCGGGCGCCCGGTCCGCGCAGACGCCTGCCTTCCGTGCATGCGCCCAGCCTACTGCGCATGTGCTTTGCTCATGCAGGCGCCTTCCTTGCATCCACTCGGCCTCAAAAATGTGTCTAAATAGAACAGCATAGAGCCAGGGCAGGTGGGCAGGCAATTTCCGCTACCAGTTCGCACGAACCGGCTGAACTCCACCTCTGTTCACAGCCCTCTCTGCCATCTGCTGCCTCCTTCTCTGCTGATTTGTACAACTGCTCGTTTCTCTGCAAATTCCACGTTTATTGCTACGTTTTCATAGATATATATATATTTTTATTATCTCCCTTGCTTACTCCTACTCTGCCTGGCCCCGTCTGATGCTCTGGATAAGATCAGGCGGGGGGGGGGGGGGGAAACACAACAGCTGTTGTTGCTGCTGAACCTCTCTGCTGTGTCACTTTTTAGCCAATGGATAGGTGCGTAAACACAACGGACACACTCACACGAACGCACTCACCGTTCCTAAGCCATACTACTCAATTCCACGCCACTAATACGGTGTTTTCTTTTTTGAGTTTGGGGTTTTTAATTTTCTCCAAAGACAATTCAAGATACCAAACACAGGTTGGAAAGCAAAAAGAAAAAAAAAAAAAAAGAGAAGGAAGAGAAGAAAAAGCACAAAGTGGAAAAGAGAGAAGAGTACGGGGATTTTTTAAATCTTATGTATCAAATTCAGTTGAACCAAACCATCATATATGGCAGCGATGGCTAAACTTTTTGCCGTCGTGTGCCAAAAGCGGGGGTGGGGTGAGGATTGCACATGCGCGTGCCCACACCCATAATTCAATGCGCCCCATTCCCCCATGCATGTGCGTGTGTGACCTCCCCCGCTCTCCCCCCGCTTTTGGCATGCGATGGCCCGGTAGGCACAGTAGGCCCATTTTTTTGCCCTCCCCAGGCTCCAGAGCCTTTCTAGGAGCCTGGGGAGGGCAAAAACAGCCTTCCCCACTCCCCCGGAGGCCCTCTGGCAGCCCAGAAACAACCCATTTCCTGACTTCCAGTGGGCCCGGAGGGCCTGAAAATAAGCTGGCCAACGCACGCATGCGTGCTGGATTGAGGTAGGGCAACGCTCGCATGCCCACAGATATGGCTCCATGTGCCACCTGTGGCACCCGTTGTTGTGACTCCGACCCCCGAGGCCGACTTATTCGAGGGAGAAGGCTCTGAACATGAAGGAGAGGAGTTGGCCAGGCCTCCCTCTCCAGGACCCTCCTCTCTGGCAATGCCTCAGGTGTCTCCTGTAGGAGAAGAGATTGGCCAGGAGTCAAATATCTCCTCACAGTCGGACAATGAAGGAGATAAGTCTTGGCTGGAGCCACGCCAGCGTCGGAGAGACAAGCGCACGCAACAGAAAAGGAGGCATGCCAGAGATTAAGCTGAGTCACTGGACCACACCCCACAGGGGATATAAGGGGGTGAGGTGGCCATTCAGACTCTGTGATGGACAAAACTAACTACTATCGAATCACATTGTATCTTTGGAAACAACATTATCGGCCTTGGATTTAATTATGGACTGGACTTGACAATTCTTAACTGTGTGTATCTTGTTTATGAGTAAAGTTCTTGGCAAGCAGCTACTGGGTTGCTGCCAATCCTCTTATCGAAAGAATTGGTTGTCTGCCTGTTTATTTAACCCCCGGCTGTCTGTTTGTGTGCGTGTGTGAGACGGGGACAGAACACCCGTGCCATAGGTTCGCCATCATGAATATATGGCTTAATGGTGGTTGGCTTAGTGATGGTTTGCCAGACAAAAGCCGCCTTCCTCCCATCTATTCCAGCTTGACTCCCTTGGCCTCTTCCAAAAAATAGGGATTCGCAGCCATTCGTTTAGCGAAGGTTACAACGGCACTGAAAAAGGTGGCTGATAATCGGTCCTTGCACTTATGACCGCCGAACATCTCCACAGTCAAGTAACCAAAATTCAGACCCTGGGCAAGCGGCATGTGTTATATGACAGTTTCAACGTCCCCCCACGTGATGGCCGTTTACAACTTTCTCAGCTGGTTTCCAACAAGCAAAATGAACAGGGGGAGCTGGATTTGCTTAATGACCACATGATTTACTTAACAACTTCAAAAAAAAGGCTTGCAAAATCAGGCGCGACTCACTTAACAACCGCCTTGCTTAACAACGGAAATTCTGCTGCCAATTTTGGTTGCAAATCGAGGCCTTTCCCCCAAAATTTGTTCTTTTTAACCTGTTTTGCTTTTAAGCTTTTACAAGCCTTCCATTTTTTCTTCTTCTGCCATAATATCTTAGAGAGAACTTTCATCCTAAAACATCCAAGGCCTTCAGCCCCTATTGCCTTGGGACCCAAAGACGATTTTAATTCATGTTTTGTTATTTAAAAAAACAACAACGATGGTTTTATTTGCGCTGTTTTTAGATTTGATTTACACGCCTTCCTTTATGCTTTTATTGAACGCGCTCAGCTGCAGCCCTTCGCTGGAAGGCAAGAGATAAATCTTTGGGATAATAATTATGAAAAAGGGGGGAGATTTGGCCGCAGAAAAGTGGTATGAAGTAGATGGAGTCAACGTGGTATCTAAAGAGCTGGCTGCCTTGAAATACACTCTATAAAGCCTTAATAAGACCACACCTAGAATCCTGCATCCAGTTTTGGTCACCACACTATAAAAGAGATGTTGAGACTCTAGAAAGAGTGCAGAGAAGAGCAACCAGGATGATGAGGGGACTGGAGGCTAAAACATACGATGAACGGTTGCAGGAACTGGGCATGGCTGGTCTAGTGAAGAGAAGGACCAGGGGAGACAGGATAGCAGTCTTCCAATATTCGAGGGGCTGCCCCAGAGAAGAGGAAGGGAGTCAGGCTATTTTCCAAGGCACCCGAAGGCCAGACAAGGAATAATGGATGGAAACGGATCAAGGAGAGATTCAACTTAGAAATAAGGAGGAATTTTCTGACAGTGAGAACAATCAACCAATGGAACAGAAGTTGCCTTCGGAAGTTGAGGGAGCTTCATCACTGGAGGCTTTCAAGAAGAGACTGGATGGCCATTTGTCAGAAATGGGGTAGGGTCTCCTGTTTGGGTGGGTCGACTAGATGACCTCACAAGATCCCTTCCAACTCTGTTAATCTGAATCTATCAAAGGCCTGGAGGCTAAAACATACGATGAATGGTTGCAGGAACTGGGCATGGCTAGTCTAGTGAAGAGAAGGACCAGGGGAGACACGAGAACAGTCTTCCAATACTTGAGGGGCTGCCACAGAGAGGAGGAAGGGGGTCCAGCTATTCTCCAAAGCCCCTGAAGGCCAGACAAGGAATAATGGATGAAAATGGATCAAGGAGAGATTCAACCTGGAAATAAGGAGAAATTTTCTGACAGTGAGAACAATCAACCCATGGAACAGAAGTTGCCTTCGGAGGTTGTGGGAGCTTCATCATTTGAGACTTTCAAGAAGAGACTGGATGGCCATCTGTCAGAAACGGTGTGGGGTCTCCTGCTTGGGCAGTTGGGGGTTGGAGTAGAAGACATACAGTACAAGGTCCCTTCTAATTCTGTTAATCTGCTAAAATGGCCACGGGCGCTTAAAAATAGCCACATCTGTCATCCCAAGCTCATTTTCCCCATCGGAGCAAACTGAGGCTAAGGAGGAAAGCTTTCCCAACGACAACCCAAGATCACTGCTGCTTCTACTACACAAAACCAGTGAGAAATATTTCAGAAACTCACCTGCAGTGTATACAGGTAGTCCTTGACTTACGACCCTAACTGGGAGCAGAATTTCCCTCGCGAAGAAAGGCGGGTTGTTAAGTGAGCCAGGCTCAATCTGACGACCTTTTTGGCCATGGTTAAGCGAATCACTGCACAGTCGTTAAAACGAATCGCAGACGTTAAGCAAATCTGGCTTCCCCCACTGACTCTGCTTGTTTAGAAGTCAGCCGGGGGGAAGTCGCAAATGGTGATCATGTGACCTCGGGATATTGTAACCGTCAGGCGCCTGAAATTTTGATCGTTTGATCTTGGGGGATGCTGTGATAGTCATAAGTGCAAAGACCGGTCATAAGTGTGAGGACTGGTCGTAAGTGTGACGACCTGTTCTAAGTTACTTTTTTTCAGGGCTGTCATAACTTGAAACAGCCACTAAACGGATCGTTGTAAATCAAGGACCACCTGTATGAATGTGTACATCTCCCATAAACCACAACTTGGCAAATATTTTTTTCTCCGGACTCAAAACATTTGGCCACGAAGCTGGGGTCGGAGAGGTTGTGAGACGCATACACACCTCATTTTAGCGCTTACCCCGAGCCCGGCCGGAAGGCAAACACCGAATCCACCGAGAAAATAATTCCAAGCCACAAGGCTTGGCCGACGTGAAGCCAATTCGCCAACGCTTACCATTTTCAATTTGTGCTGCTGCAGAATCTCATCCAGGTTTTGCCTTTTCTTGTAGTTGAAGTAGAAGTTTTTACACTGCGAGACGCTCTTCGACCCCACCATGCGGGCAATGGCGGACCAGTTGCGTCCATGTTCAAGGAGACCTGGGTGGACAAGGCAGAAAAGCAGAAAGTTAAAAAAAAGGCTTTGGAAAAGACAGAAAGTTTAAAAAGGCAGAAAGGTTAAAAAAGCAGATAACAGGAAGATGGTTAAAGGCAGAAAGACTAAAAGTTTAAAAAGGCAGAAAAGTTAAAAAACAAAACAAAATCAGAGACAGGAAGATGGTTAAAGGCAGAAGGCAGAAGGTTAAAAAAAAGGCAGAAAGGTTAAAAAAACAAAAACAAAATCAGAGACAGGAAGATGGTTAAAGGCAGAAAGGCAGAAGATTTTTAAAAAGGCAGAAAGGCAGATTAAAAAAGGCAGAAAGACAGAAGGTTAAAAAAAAAGGCAGAAAGACTAAAAGTTTAAAAAGGCAGAGAAGTTAAAAAACAAAGCAAACCAGATACAGGAAGATGGTTAAAGGCAGAAAGATTAAAAACGGACCAGGAAGATGGTTAAAGGCAGAAGATTTTTAAAAAGACAGAAAAGTTAAAAAACAGATTCTCGGCTTACAACTACAATTGAGCCCAAAATTTCCGCTGTTAAGCGAGACGGTTGTTCTGTGAGTTTTGCCCCATTTTACAACCTTTCTTGCCCCCGTTGTTAAATGAATCATGGCAGTTGAAAAGTTAGTAACCCGGTTGTTAAGTGAATCTGGCTTTCCCCCACTGCTTTTGCTTGTCAGAAGGTCGCAAAAGAGGATCACGTGCCCCCCCCCCCCCCCCCCCCGGGGACGCTGCAACCGTCATAACTACGAGTCAGTTGCCAAGCGTCTGAAGTTTGATCATGTGACCGTGGGGAATGCTGCAACGGTCATAAGTGTGAAAAAAGATCGTGACCTTTTTCAGTGCGGTTGTAACTTTGAACGGTCACTAAAGAAAACTGTTATAAGTCAAGGACTTCCTGTATTTATTGATTTGATTGACGCTCTGCTTTTTGGCTCTTGCCAGCTATCTATCTTTCCACAGATCTATAGAATGGGTTTGATTTCAGATCTAGTCTTTTTTTTTTCCGAATAGCCGCGTTGATTTCCGTGGGCCTAATAACGAAAGATAGATCCGGTCCATCATTTGGACCGATGCTGGGAAGATGTTCAGAGCATCCATCGAGATTTAGCCCAAAACCTCCAAAAGTCAAAAGATCCTCAAAGCCATTCAGGTCATCATCAGGGATAAATTCCAGAATAATAAAGGTAAAGGTTCCCCTTGCACGTATGTGCTAGTCGTTCCCGACTCTAGGGGGCGATGCTCATCCCCGTTTCAAAGCCAAAGAGCCAGCACAGTCCGAAGACGTCTCCATGGTCATGTGGCCGGCATGACTCAATGCCAAAGGTGCACGGAACGCTGTTCCCTTCCCACCAAAGGTGGTCCCTATTTTTCTACTTGCATTTTTTACCTGCTTTCGAACTGCTAGGTTGGCAGAAGCTGGGACAAGTCACGGGAACTCACCCCGTTACGCGGCACTCGGGATTCGAACCGCCGAACTGCCGGATCAACAAGCTCAGCGTCTTAGCCACTGAGTCACCGCGTTCCTTTTAAATTCCAGAATAAGACACGATAAAAAACCCCGAAAATGTTAGCCAAGGAGGAAAGTAGCAAAAATTCAGACCAAATCTCAGCGGGAGACCCATCGATTGGTTTTCCCCCTTGAAAACCCCCATACAGGGCCAAACCGACTCGCTCGGGGTTGTGTGTAAAATGAAAGCACGCTAACTCCGCCAAAGGAAAAACCCTTCTCTCGCTCTCACTCTCTCTAGAAAGGGGAGAGAGGGCCATAAAAACAACCGTTAATCTTCTCCAGATTAAAAAAATAACAAAATAAAAGGCGAGGATAAAAATAGACATCGGAATAGCGCCTGAGAACTTTTGCCTGCGTTTGAGGATGGAATAAAAAGCGAAATCGCTTCATCTGCTCGGGGATCGGGAAGGTGCAACTCTGTTTGTCTTGGCACCTGTTGAGGACTTGAAACTTGGGGTTTTTTTCCCCCCTTCTTTGCTCCAGCCCGCTGGATTTGCACCAACTCCAATGTTCCCGTGAAGTTTCTGAGAAACACCCCTTGTAAACAGCTCCTTTTAGCTTTCGTTTAAAAACAAGAACAGAAAAAAGAAAACGAAAGGAAACTGTCAACCCGGAATGGATTTCCCGGAGGTCTTTTGAATCACTCCCCAGAATCGTAAACTTTGGGGAAGTCACTTCTCTTTTCCCCTTTTGCTTCCTCCTTTGAATAAAGTGGCCTGCTTCGCAGGGCTGTTGTAAAGCCGTCGGTCTGGGTAGGAGACTGGATTGCAAGACAGCAAGCGGGCGGGCTCTGTGCCATCTGTTCTGTGGTCAGATCTGAACTCGTGGCCACTCCTAATCTGCGTTTTTCTCCACCGCTGTTTAGCTAAAGTTGAGTCTTACCGATGTCTTAACTTTTGAGGGCTGTTAGAATCCCCAGGGAAAGGTGGGGCGAGGTGCTCTTTGCAAACGCCGACCATCCTTGCCAAGTTTTTATAAACTACCTTGAAAGATAATTAAAATCACATTCCCTATTAACGGGCAGAGTTCAAGCGGCTGGCATGAAAAATGCAGAATTGTGCCCATCAGAAAGATGCCCCCGGGGGGCGTGGGGGGTGGCTTTGGAGCCTTTAAAGAGCCTTCAGCCCAGGCTGGCATCACACCTGCCCGACCCTGTGCGGTCGTACCCCGTGGGTAATACATCGCCCACAATCATCCCCGCCCATCTTCCCTGCAGCAGCCGACGCTCGCGCACACACAGCTGCTCTTATCTTTCCAGCACCTCCGATTAAAAAAAAAAAACACACCAACACCTGCTTTCCAAAACTATAATTACACACACACACACACATAGACACACACACACACACACACACACACTCACACTCACACGCCTGGGGAAAGACGTGTCAGCAGCTACCTTTGGTTCCTGCCAGGAAACACCCAGTGTGTCCCACAGCTGGGAAAAGGCCCCCCAGTAAGTTATGCTTCCTACAAACTCCACGCCTGCCTGCCTTCCCTTCCCCGCTTGCTCTAAAAAGTCCCTGCTAAAATTTCAAACTTTTAGGAAGAAAAACTGGAGGTTTCCCATCCCCAGTCAGATCTGGGCGTTGGGAGGTCCGGCGCAGAGGGCACGGTGCATTGGGACCTTTCCACCAGGAACCACGCCAGTGGGACACTCCCTCCTCCTCTTCCCTCCCTCCCTCCCTCCCTCTCTTCCACATCTCGCACACTCAAAACGGCTCAGATTTTCCACTTATCCTCCCGTGTCCCGTCCCTCCCTCTTACAAGCCCCCACTTACATCCTGGTCCACATTCATCTGCTGGCTGCTCGACCGAAACCATACGCGGGGAAGGAGGCAGGCAAATTCTCCGGAGTTTGGGGAAGGAGGAGGAGGAGGTCAGGCCAAACAAAGCAACCTCCCCCCCCCCCTTCTCTTCCAGATTAAAATAATCCAAGAAAGGAAAAAGAAGGAAAAGAAGAAGAGACCAGGCTGGCTCCGATGCTCTCTTTTTCCTCCTCCTCCTCCTCCTCTTTGCTGGCTCGTATCTCACGTTCTTCCTCGCCGCGGACTCTCTCCGGGCAGTCCCGGAGAAGAGGCATGTGCGCCCAGTCGCCTGCTACTCCGGGGAGGGTTTTCTGCAGCCGGTGCCAACTCCAAACTGGGGGAAAGGTCAGCCGATCCCGGAAGGCTTCCTCCTCCTCCTTCTTTCCTGGCAGTGCCAATCCTCCAACTCAGTGGGCGCCTCCTCTTCTTCCTCCGAGCGAGCGCAGACTCCCACCTGCTCGGTCCCTGGGCGCTGCTTCCCAGCCGTGTGTCTCTTTTACAGTGGTGGAGGAGAAGGAGGAGGAGGAGGAGGAGGATTCGCTTCCCTTCCCCTCCCAAGCCTCCGCAAACTCCCTTGCCAGCCTTCGCCTGCCTTTCCCCAAGCGGCTCCGGGTGCCAGGAGGGGCAGGAAGAGAGGGGGAGGAGGAGGAGGAGGAGGAGGAGGAGGAGGAGGAAGAGGAGGAGGAAGAGGAGGAGGAAGCAACCCAAAGAGACAGATTTTGGGAGAGGGTCCAGGTCGCGGCCGAAACGTGCAGACGGGTGCAGCCTTCGGCGGAGAGAGGAGGAGGAGGAGGAGGAGGAGGAGGAGGAGGAGGGGAGGGCTGGCTTGTAAGGGAGGAGGAGATAGGAAGCACCGTGGGGAGCTAGCCCCCTCTGCTTCCCCGCCCTCCCGCCCTGCCCCTATGTGACCCAGAAGTTTGCTCCGTCTGAATGTGACCTCTAGACAGCGTCCACAAGCCGCGTGGCATCGGCCCAAGACGACAAGGGTGCGGCCAACTTGGCAAGCCTTCCCCCCCCCCTTCTCTCTCTCTCTCTCTCTCTCTCTCTCTCTCTCTCTCCTCTGAATGTCAACAGCAGGGGAAAAGAAACCCAGGAAAACAAAACGTTTCTTAATCACTTCCTTCTCTCTGATCTCAATCAAAGGGGTTGTTCTTGGCAGCCGCTCCCACGCAAGCGGGGACCCCCTCCTGCCGGGCCTCTGTTTCTCTCTCCTCCGCCCCCCACGCCTCCACACACACACACACACACACACACACACACACTTCCCGGAGGGTGGATTTGGTCCCAAACGTTTTGGCTTGCAGGGCGCGCCAGTCAGAGCAGGATTCTGGAAAGGCAGTGGATGGGGGTGGGCAGCAAGGGGGAGCCCCTTTCCCCAGGGGAATGAGTGGGGAGCCTCCAAGTCCCCCTGACTCAAAGGCAGGAAATTGAGGGATGCACGCTTTCCCCCCCCCCTTCACCATGCAAGGAGGTGCGTCTCTCCTCTTCCCCAAATGTAGAAAGCTTTGGATTAGGCGGAAAGGGGGGATTCCCCCTCCCAGCAAGTGAATCCACCAAGAACCCCATTTATTGGGGAGACTCAAAGTCCCCCTCCCAGGGCAGAAAACTCAGGGAAGCATGCTTTCCCCCCCCCCCCCATGCAAGAATCTGCATCTTTCCTGCCCCTCAAAATGCAGTGAACTTTGGAGTGGCCAGAAAGGGGGACTCCCTCCCCAGGAATGGACCCACCAAGAGCCCCATTATTGGGGAGACCCAAAGCACACACCCCCGCTTCCAAGGCAGGAAGCTGAGGGATGCACGCTTCTCTTCCCCCCCCCATGCAAGGAGTTGCATTTTTCCTGCCCACCCCCACCCCCCAAAAAAGCAGGAGTGTGCAAAACCACTCGTTCGAATCTTAGCTCTGACACCCAGCTTAGTACACTTACAAAAGGGGCAACTTAAAAAGATTTTCCAGCTTTGGGCAGGACAACACCAGACCGTCTTCTCCCCTCTCTCTTCCCCTCTAAGAAAATACCCCCTTCCTTTTTGCATCCCCCCCCCACAGCACCAAGAACGGACAGCCCAGGGGTCAAAACCAAACTTCAAAGGCTGGGCAGAACCCCGATGTTCTGAATTAAGCCACCAACGTTCAAAAAAAAAAGCTCGTGCGAGCCAAAAACTCATCACAGAGGCCAGAAGAAAAGAAAGACGAGGGAGGCGGTAAGCAAGCAAGGGGGGGTGCGCGGGTCGGGTTGGGGGGGAGCTGAATTCTGCAGCTGGTATAAATTATGCAAATTGGGTTCATTTGCATACAGCCTCGATTAGACGGGTTTTTTTGAGTCAGCTCCTGGAGATGGAGAAGCTTGGAAGAGGTGGATAAAGAGATTGAAAAGGTGGGGTTGCACCTCGGTCTAAAACGCCTCTTCATGCAAGCGTTAATGGAATAACAAAGAGCTGGAAGGGACCTTGGAGGTCTTCTAGTCCAACCCCCTGCAAAAGAGGAACGCCTATATACCATTTTAAACAAATGGCTGTCCAATCTCTTCTTAAAAACCTCCAGTGTTGGAGCACCCACGACTTCTGGAGGGAAGTTGTTCCACCGGTTAATTGTTCTGTTAGGAAAGTTCTCCTCAATTCTAGGTTGCTTTTCTCCTTGGTTAGTTTCCACCCGTTGCTTCTTGTCCTGCCTTCAGGTGCTTTGGAGAATAGCTTGACTCCCTCTTCTTTGGGGCAGCCCCTCAAATATTGGAAGACTGCTATCATGTCACCCCTGGTCCTTCTTTTCATTAAACTAAAGGTAAAGGTTCCCCTCGCACATATGTGCTAGTCGTTCCCGACTCTAGGGGGCGGTGCTCATCTCCGTTTCAAAGCCGAAGAGCCAGCGCTGTCCGAAGACGTTTCCATGGTCATGTGGCTGGCATGATTAAACGCCAAAGGCGCACGGAACGCTGTTCCCTTCTGACCAAAATGGTCCCTATTTTTCTACTTGCATTTTTTACCTGCTTTTGAACTGCTAGGTTGGCAGAAGCTGGGACAAGTCACGGGAGCTCACCTGTTACGCGGCACCAGGGATTCGAACTGCTCAACTGCCGACCTTTCGATCGACAAGCTCAGCGTCTTAGCCACTGAGCCACCGCGTCATGTCAACTAGACATACCCAATTCCTGCAACTATTCTTCGTATGTTTTAGCCTCCAGTCCCATAATCAACTTTTATTGGTTCGATTTTTATGCCGCCCTTCTCCGGAGACTCGGGGCAGCTTATAATGCTTTTAAGCAATAGCCTTTATACTTTTGTATATACCTGCTTAGTAGAGCTTTTGCCCCCCCCTCCCAAGCGGTGTTCTTTTTTATACAAAGTCAGCTTATTGCCCCCACAATCTGGGTCCTCACTTTGTGATCCTTCTCTGCACTCAACATCTTTTTTGTGTCAAGGTGACCAAAATTGGATGCAATATTCCAAGCGTGATCTTACCAAGGCATTATAAAGTATGACCAGCTACACCAGGATAAATATTTATAGAAATATAGAACAGGTTAGAACAGGCTCTTCTGGAGTTCTTCAACTTTCTGAAGGTCATCAAAGGAGTAGAAAAGAGTTGGAAAAGTAGAACAGAGTTGGAAGGGACATTAGAGGTCTTCTAGTCCAACCCCCTGCTCAAGCAGGAGATCCTATACCGTTCCATGATTTATAATCAACAGACTTCCATAATTCCATAATTTCCAAGATGCACAGTTGAATAAGTCTGGGATAACCGAATCTTCCATTAACAGGTTTCTACATTCCACCAAGCAACGATCTGGATGAGTTTGGAGAAATGTATATTTCTTACAAAAATATCGAACAGGCAAAGTCCACTCCGCTAAATGTTATTTAACGATTGACGCCAATAATGTTATTTATTTAGAATGGAGATTCGCCAAAATTTTAAAGGATTCTCTTCCAAAAGGCATCTAAGGACGCTTGAGGTGAGTGTTTGTGATAACGGTGGTAGAGAAAGGTTCCCAGGTTGGATTTGGTCTACAAGAAGACCCTTAAACCAATGATGGGATTCAAGTAATTTAACAACCGGTTCTCTGCCCTAATGATTTCTTCCAACAACCAGTTTGCCAAACTGCTCAGAAAGTTAACAACCGGTTCTTCCGGAGTGGTGCGAACTGGCTGAATCCCACCACTGCCTTAAACCTGTTGACCCAGGAGTCAAGAGTCAATAAAACAAAACAAATCAACGCAAGAAGACCCTCATTTCTCCCTGTGTGCTATTGTACAGATGGATCTTGACAGACTTGAATCCTGGGCCCTATCGAACAAAATGAAATTCAATGTAGAGAAAAGTAAAGTCTTACACTTGGGAGAGGAAAACCAAAAGTACACATATAGACTGGGTGAAACCAGGCTTAATAGCAGTAACTGGGAGTGGGATCTTGGACTCATAGTGGACAACCAGCTAAACATGAGCCAAAAGGAGGAATTTCTTGACAGTGAGAACAATCGAACAACTTGCCTCCAGAAGTTGTGAATGCTCCAACACCGGAAGTTTTAAAGAAGAGATTGGATAACCATTTTGTCTGAAGTGGTGTAGGGTTTCCTGCCTAAGCAGGGGGTTGGACTAGAAGACCTCCAAGGTCCCTTCCAACACTCTACTCTACTCTACTCTCCTCCCTTCCCTTTCCCATCTATTTCTCTTCTCTTCCCTTCTCTTCTTCTCTCCTCCCTTCCCTTCCCTTTCCCATCTATTTATTTCTCTTCTCTTCTCCCTTCCCCATCTATTTCCTTCTCTTCTCTTCTCTCCTCTCCTCCCTTCCCTTTCCCATCTATTTATTTCTCTTCTCTTCTCTTCTCTTCTCTCTTCTTCTCTTCTATTCAATTGAAGAACCTAGCAGTTCTTTAACAAACACTCATGTCCTTCTCCCACAGAACCTAAACATACTCCGTAAAGCACATTGTGAGAAGCAGCCAGGTGTACAGGTGGGAGAGCCACAGGGCAGGTGAGGCATTCAACTTCCTTGCTCGCTGAGGCACGACTCCAGAAGTGTGAGAAAAATGCTGGGTGGGCGGGTAGAGTGCCAATCCCATCGAGTCGCGAGCCAAGTCATCCCCGGGTCTCCAAAACAGAAAACAGCCAGGTATAGTCCTTGACTTACGGCCAACCAAGGGACCCCTAAATTTACATGTCGCTAAGCAAGGTGTCTATTAAGTTTTGTCCCATGTTATGGCTTTTCTTACCACGTTTGTTAAGTTGAATCGTGGTGGACGATTCAGTTAGTGACGCGGTTCTTAAGTGAATCGGGCTTCCTCATTGACTTTCCATGTCAGAAGGTTGCAAAAGGGGGAATCCATGACTTTGGGACATGGGAACCGTCATAAATATGAGTCAGTTGCCAAGGGCCTGAATTTTGATCATGTGACCATGGGGATGCTACAATGGTCGTAAGTGTGAAAAACGGTCATAAGTCACTTTTTTCCGTGCCATCGTGACTTTGAATGGTCGGTAAATGAACCGTTGTAGGTCCGAGGACTAGCTGTAGTCACTTCTACTACACATGGCTGGTGCAAATACTCTGTTCTTATAGCAACAGCTGAAGGATTTACCAACCGGATGATCATACACAAAGACCAACCGAGTTCAAGGTAGGTAACGTGGGAGATAACAGAGATGGAAGGGACTTTCTAGTCCCTTCTGGTCTTCTAATCCAACCCCCTGCTTGACCAGAAATCCTAAACCCAGTGGTGGGTTCCTCCCGGTTCAGCCGAGCCGGTAGCGGTGACGATATGATGTCACCAAACTGGTTCTCTTTGTTTGGGAGCCCCCCCGCCCCCCGCATTATTCTTACCTTTTATTTGGCCCCGCCCCCAATCTATTGCTGCCTCCCGAGTCTCAGCTGATTGGCTAGAAGGAAAAAAACTGTTTAAACTCTTGCCGTGGGGCTTCAAAGGGCCGCCCTACAGCTGATCAGTGTTAAAAGGCAGTGTGGTGGTAGACCAGGGCCTCCAAAAACAAACGAGTAGACTGGGGCCTCCAAAAATAAATGAGTAGACCAGTACAGCTCTGCAAGCAGTTAAAAACCTGGTAGACCAGTACCTCTGCTAAATCCTAAAGAATTGTCACATGACCATCAAGCCACGCCCACAAAATAAGCCACGCCCACAGAACCGATAGTAAAAAAATTTAGACCCACCCCTGCCTAAACCATTTCAGACAAAGCGTTGTCCAGTCTCTTCTTAAAAACCTCCAGTGTTGAAGCATTCACAACTTCTGGAGGCAAGTTGTTCCACTGATGAATTGTTCTCATTGTCAGGGAATTCCTCCTTAGTTCTAGGTTGGTTCTCGATTCGTTTCCATCCATTGCCCTCAAGTGCTTTGGAGAACAGAACAGAATAACAGACTTGGAAGGGACCTTGGAGGTCTTCTAGTCCACCCCCTGCTCAAGCAGGAAACCATACACCACTTCAGACAAAGGGTTATCCAACATCGTCTTAAAAACTTCCAGTGTTGGAGCATTCACAACTTCTGCAGGCAAATTGTTCCACGGATTAATTGTTCTCACTGTCAGGAAATTTCTCCTTAGCTCTAAGTTGCTTCTCTCCTTGATTAGTTTCCATCCATTGTTTCTTGCCTTGCCTTCAGGGGCTTTGGAGAATAGCTTGACTCCCTCTTCTTTGGGGCAGCCCCTGAGAGATTGGAAGACTGCTCTCATGTCTCCCTTGGTCCTTCTCTTCACTAGACCAGCCAGGCCCAGTTCCTGCAACCGTTCTTCATATGTTTTAGCCTCCAGTCTCGTCATCATCTTTGTTGCTCTTCTCTGCACTCTTTCTAGAGTCTCAACATCTGTTTTTAGATCCTGGTGACCAAAACTGGATGCAAAAGACCCTCCTATCTGGACCTCAACCAGATCTGACAGGTGCCAAACTCCTGGACTTTTAAGCAACCTGGTGCAAGCTGAAAAATGAAGTTCCCTCCTGTTGGAGGCTGCCCAGATTACGGAAGATCATTTTAAATCCGTGCCAGGGTATGTCAACTCTCCAAGGAACTTCATTCTCCTTCTGGGCCAAGAATTGATCTGGCTGCCTATAATTGAGAGGCTAGTTTGGAAGAAAGAAAAAACACAGACACACAAAAAAAAACCAAAAAGAAGATTTCCAAGCTTAGGACCTCGGCCCACAATTATATACTCTGCTGAATATTTAGGCAGCCTGTGGGATTGTGGGTTTACCACACCATAAAAGTGTCACTGAGCACTGGGTCTGTTTTGTCTCTCCTCGCTTTGGCGTTAATTGTAGGGTGTGTCCTGCTTTTGTCTCCCCCAGCCGTGCAAAATCCCCTCCTCCTTCGCGTCGAACCTCCTGCTGACGGCCCAGATCCGATGTCTACTCGTTTCTTGCAAGGAAACAGACAAACCAATGCCACCTGCCAAGCCGTTTCGGCGCCATCTGCAGAGTCACAATGAGCCACCCTAAAGCATTACGTGGGCGCTAAGCTAAAAAACCCTGTTCAGATAGCAATAAGAGGCAAATATTTGTCGCCCGGGGCTGAATTGTGGGGTCCTTGGGGTTCTCTGAGCTTGGTGGCTTTCTTGCAAGACATTTCACGACCCAACTAGGGAACGTCATCAGTGTTAGAAGGGAGTGGGGTTTGCAGAGGAGAAGAAGAGGAAGGTGGGAAGAAGGAGTACTGTGGGGTCCTTGGGGCTCTCTGAGCTTGATGCTTCTCTTCCAGACGTTTCATGACCCAACTAGGGAATGTTATCAGTGCTAGAAGGTTGTGGGGTTTGTTTCTCTGTTTATATAGGATGGTTTGCCCTGTCTGTGTTGGTGGGAGTATTCTAGGTGGTTCCTTGACAGAGCTGTTCTTGAACTGTTTGTTTGGTTGTCTGAGTTGGTCGTTTCTTGATTTGGGATATTGTTTACTTCTCGACTGTTGATGTAGTGTTAGTCTCGGTGTTAACCTCTGCTGACATTTGGTATTGATTGCTGGGGAGGAAGGGTTTATGCCTTTTCGTTTCCTTTTTGGCTAGGCAAGCCACTAGTCACAGTGATGACTAACCTTTTTGCCATTACATGCCAAAAGTGGGGGGCAGCGGGGCAGGTCGCGTGCATGTATGCCCACACACATTCAATGCGCCCCACATGTGCGTGCACCCCCACATTCCCCCCGCTTTTGGCACGCGAGGGCCCGGTAGGCCCGTTTTTTGCCCTCCCCAGGCTCCAGAGCCTTTCTAGGAGCCTGGGGAGGGCGAAAATGGCCTTCCCCACTCCCCGGAGGCCCTCTGCAGGCGGGAAACAGCTTGTTTCCCAACTTCCGGTGGGCCCAGAAGGCCTAAAAATCAGCTGGCCGGCGCACGCATGCGCACCAGAGATGAGCTAGGGCAACGCTCGCATGCCCACCGATATGGCTCTGTGTGCCACCTGCGGCATGTGTGCCATAGTTTTGCCATCACAGCACTAGTGTACAAAAAGCAAGCAAGCCCTACTCCCTACTAGCACTGATGATGTTACCTAGTTTGGTAATGAAATGTCTGCGAGAAAACAGCTAAGCTCAGAGAGCACCAAGGACCCTGGTTCAGACACCCAGCCAGTCACTACTTCCTCCCTGTTGTTGTCTCAACTGCACAACAGAGAATATCAGACGTTTCCTAAGCTGGGTCAGAGTCTCACACACCACGGCAAACCTTTACACTGTCTTAGCAACTCCTGAATTTGTCTGAAACAAAATACACGCTTTGGTCTTAACAGTCGAACGCTTACAAGCAAAATCTGGGAGGTTCCCATCCATCACGCAAAGTGTTGTGACCCAGGCCCAAGTCGTTAGTATTAAATACAAACAGTTTGAAAACAAACAGACTTTATTCGAACAGCTGAGAATGAACTCACTCTCAGCGTAGCCCAAACTTAAATTAAAGCAAATTCTTCAAAACATCATTCCTCAGTTTATCACCGACCTTGGTATAATTAGGCAAACCGCCAAAGGCTTCTCTTGGCAAAAGTTCAGAAGCAGAAGACGCCGACAAGAAATAACTACAGCCAAACACGAAGCAAATCTCTCAACGGTTGTTTTCTGGCAAAGAGGCCAAGAGCCGTTGCTGGTCTTTTAAGCCTTATGGGAGGGGCCAATCATCTCCTGGCCTTACTCCCAAGTCGTCCCTTTTGCTTTAGCTGCTCTTGCCTTCTGGCAGCTCTTCTCATGTGTGCACTAAGAACAGGCTCCTCCTTTCCTCTGCCTCTCTGCTGTCAGCCTCTGGAGGCTCCGGAGTCCGCACATCACTCCCCGATGGCCCTGGCCCCATCTCTGCCTCCGACGCAGAGCCCTCATCCGGGCCTTCCCCAGCCTCCAGGACTGGTCCATATTCTTCCTCAGCCTCATCGCTGCCCGACTCCGCTGCCAGCTCCGCAGGCGGCTGACGAACCACAACACTAAGCACCTTCAATGTCGTGCTGGCCAGCAATGGGTGTCACCCCATCAAGCTCCACAGCTGGAGCAACCAACACATTCATTCACAATGGGGCGTCTTGCAAAGAAAAAGAAAGCCAAAAGCTTACCTTTCTTGGCCGTTTCCATCTCCTCCTCGGTCCAGCGAGAACTTTCGTTCATCTCCAGAGAAGCTGGTGGAAAAGAAAAGAAGAGATTACAAGAAGAAAAACAAAATTCTTGGGATGTGTGTGCGGATGTGTGTGTTTATGTGTGTGTTTGTGTAAAACTTAGTGACATGCCGTTTGCAATGACCTTCCTATCGAACCTGACTTTCTTCAGCTTAGGCACAAAAGTCAGCTAGCTGACTTTGGGCCGATCACCAGGAGATGGTGAGTTCTAGTACCTGCCTTAGGATTGAAAACCAGCTGGGTGACTTTGGGCAAAATCACCAAGAGACAGAGAGTTCTAGTCCCGCCTTAGAAATTTTTGGAGACAGTCCAAAAAAGAGCCACTCTGGTGTAATGGTTAAGGTGCTGGCCTAGAAACTAGGAAACTAGGAATTCTAGTCCTGCCTTAGCCAGGAAAACCAGGTAGATGACTTTGGGCCAATCACCAGGAAACAGAGAGTTCTAGTTCCTGCTTAGGTTTGAAAGCCGGCTGGGTGATTTTGGGCCAATCACCAGGAGACGTGAGTTCTAGTTCTGCCTTAGTCATATAAACCAGCTGGGTGACTTTAGGCCACCCAACTGGTTTTATATCTCTCTCAGCCCAGCCCACCTCACAGGGTTGTTTTTGTTGGGGGGAAAAAAAACAGAACGAGGAAGGGGCATTAGGTATGTTCTCCACCTTGAGTTATTTATAAAAAACAATAAAAGCAGGAATAAAATAAAGCAAAAATAAAAAGAGGAAAAGCTACTATTGTGAATCGTCTTTATCTTGACGATTCTGGTTTTCGGATCTAGAATCAAACCACAAGAGTAAAACAAAAATGCAGCTCAAGTCAGCCCCGAGGGCTAAATCCAGCTCTCCACCAGTTCATCAACTGAAGCTCTACCAGTTGAATCATCTACCAGGTCTTCCCATTCAAGCTAAGCCTAACTAAGCCCAGATCCTGGGATCCACCCCGTCAAATTTCCAAAATAAGATTTCTCAGTTCTCCACAGCCCTCAAGTGGCCAAGAGAAGCAACTTCTCCCAAGATCTAAGCAGAAGACTGCTGGTCTGTCGAGAAGGAAGTGGCTTTCCAGAGGATTTTAATCCAAAATTTGTCATCTCCTGTCCTACTTCTTCACTCCGGCTCCGCCCGTGTTTTGGAACAAATCTCTCGGCACGCCCTTCCAGGTTGTCCTAGAAAAACCAGGGCCATTTCTGACTTCCCTACCTATACCGTCTGTCGCTTCCAAAGCAAAAGAGAATTACGTTTGTTTTATTCTTACTTGCCTGTTTGAGAAAGCAGTGCTTTGAATTATGTTTAGTATTATACAGATTTTATATATATTTTGGACTCAATTGTGAGTCGTAAGTCGAGGAGTGAGCTGGTAAGTAGGTAGTAGGTAGGTAGGTAGGTGGGTGGGTGGATGGAGAGAGAGAGAGAGAGAGAGAGATGAGAGAGGATAGAGAGACATATAGGTAGGTAGGTAGGTAGGTAGGTAGGTAGGTAGGTAGGTAGGTCGGTAGGTCGGTATGTAGATGGATAAATAGATGGATGATAGATGAGAGAGAGAGACAGGGAGACACAGAGAGAGAAAGAGAGCGACAGAGAGAGAGATGATAAAGAGACAGAGAGGTAGATAGGTAGGTAGGTTGGCAGGTAGGTAGGTAGATAGGTAGGTAGATGGATAGATAGATGGATGATAGATGATAGAGAGACAGAGAGAGAGACAGAGAGAGATGATAGACAGACAGAGGAAGGTAGGTAGGTAGATGGATAGATAGATGGATGATAGATGATAGAGAGAGACAGTGAGAGAGAGCAACACAGAGAGAGAGATAATAGAGAGACAGGTAGGTAGGTAGGTAGAGAGGTAGGTAGGTAGATGGATGGATAGAAAGATGGCTAGATAGATGATAGAATGACAGAGAGAGAGATGATAGACAGAGAGGTAGGTAGGTAGGTAGGTAGGTAAATAAATAGATGGATGATAGACGAGAGAGAGAGAGAGAGAGAGATATGAGAGGGGGGGGAAGGAGAGAGAATCAACCACCTCACTGTGGTGTACAGGGAGTCCTCGAATTACGACCCAAAATTTCTCTTGCAAAGCCAGACGCTCGTTAGAGGTAGAGCTCTCGCCTCACAATCAGGAGGCTGTGAGTTTGATCCTACGTAGAGGCAGATATTTCCCACTCTGGACACCGATGTGTGTGTGTGTGTGTGTGTGTGTGTGTGTGTGTGTGTGTGTGTGTGCATTCTTTCCCAGCACAGTCATCAACATATTTTAACGTCCCCATAATTTTTTTTTTATTTTTTTTTATTTTTTAATTTTTATATGCCGCCCTTCTCCAGAGACTCAGGGCAGCTTACAATGCGTTAAGCAATAGCCTTCATACTTTTGTATATTTTATACAAAATCAGCTTATTGCCCCCACAAACCGGGTCCTCATTTTACCCACCTTAGAAAGGATGGAAGGCTGAGTCAACCTTGAGCCTGGTGAGAATTGAACTCGCAGTAATTGCAGGCAGCTGGATGTTAAATGCTGCCTTAGTAGGAGGCATTAGCCTCCTACGCCACTCAGGCTCCCTTGCGGGGTGGAGTCTGGGCAACTGAATGGGGGCTAGCAGTATGTTTTAATGGCCGGATGCCCTTCCTGTCACCAATGCAGAGTTATATTCGCCAGATACATTTTCAATGTGCCCAGAGAGAGAAATATCTGCCTCTACCTAGGATCGAACTCACAGCCACCTGATTGTGAGGCGAGAGCTCCATCTCTAGGACACTGCACCACTCTTCTTTTCCAGCGCAATGCCATTAAAGAAAAAAAGAAAGAAAGAAATTCACACACCCTACCACATACACATGTCTTGTCCTTTCGGCCCTTGTTTTGAGAGGTTCCCCCCTCCTCACTTCACCAGCGGGAATCCCTTCTCGATCCCTGTAGTAAGTAAGTAGTAAACTTTTACTGAATCCGTTCATCCATGCTACGGAGACCTACCTAGCTCAGAATTCTGCTGGGGCACAGCCACCTCCTCGTGGTTGGCCTCGTTGGCCATGGATCGAGTGATGCGTCCTTTCCTCCAGCCCTGGCTATTGGCCGTCTTGCGCCCTTTGGAGGTGACGGCTTCCTTCTCGTCATTGTCCTCGCCGGACGTGTCCTCGTTCTTCTCCCTGATGGAACCAGAGCAAGAGAAAGAGAGAGAGACAATCAGGTTGGGTTTTCTGCAGAAAGGTGGAACATCACTGCAGCCAATTTACATCAGTTTTGATTTTTTTCTAAGTTTTCCAAAAGTGGGAAGGAGGAGAGATCTGGCTGAGGGGGTCAGGTGCAAGCAACCAGAGTCGCCCTTGCAAAGAGCTAAACTCAACTTTATTGATTTCTGCCTATGTTACAAGAATCTCCCCAGATTGCTATCTTCCACCAGGAACGGCCAGATAAGGCTTCGTGGATCTTGGAAGTGCAGCTTATACCTCTTGTGGCTATGCAAGGACTCCAAGCTAGGCCCTTGATCGACTCCTCCTTCCATCCGAACTGGCAGTTTCCCAACAGAGCAACACCGACGCAACCCAGTCAAATGTTCCTTCCAGCCAAGGCTTAAGTCGGCCAACTCTTCCATCAGAGTCTAAAAATGCTTATTTCCCCCTCCTGGTTAACTCAAGGGCATGGCGTTTCCAAGTCAATTTTTTTTTTTTGCAACCTTCGATGACCAACAAGCATTTTGTTACTCTTAGAAGCAGGAAGTTGTCTTTGAATTTCCTTCAGTGTGTTTCAGGAAGACCTCAAGATACATCACCGTTGCAACCACACGGAGCATCATGAGGTATCCTGGGATCAAATTTGTACCGGGGATCAGCAGGTGTGACCCTTTGACAGAATCAAAATCAGACCATTGATTGATGCCAACCGGTTTCCACTGAACATCCAGCCAGATGCTAAAATTGATAACCAGCCCTTGCTTATCAATGGAGACGAAGTGGAGCAAATGGCCAGTTTTAAGTTTCTGAGTGTTATCATAAAAAGAGGACCTGACCTGGGGGGGCTCACATTGCAGACCTGGTCAAAAGGGCCCGGCAGAGATTCTATTACCTGAGACTTCTCAGGAAACAACAACTGAATGGAAAACTGCTGGTGACCTTCTACCGCTGCACCATAGAGAGTATTTTAACTGACTGCACCTGTGTGTGATTTGCCAATTGCACAGTGGCAGATAGGACAGCGCTCCAGAGGGTCAATGTCATTGCCCAGAGGATCATGGGTTGCCCTCACCCCTCTTTGGAAGAGCTTGATAGCCCCCCTGCCTTAAGAAAATTCAAAATGTTCTTAAAGATCCATCTCATCCTGGGTACCCATTTTTTTTTGAACTATTACCATCTGGCAGACGGTACAGGACAATAAAAACATGGACAAATAGGCTGAAAAGCAGCTATTACCCCAGAGCAGTAACTATATTAAATTCTACTATATAGTGCAATATTAATGCAATATCAGGGGTTTTCAATTCAACTGTATAGAATGTGAAGGATGGGTGCTTGTGTTTTATTTTTATATTATCAGCTGCACGAAGGCAACAGAGAAAGACCGAGTTGGGTTTTTGAGCAAAGTTTGGAGAAGAGAAAAACATCACTCGTTTCCCCACTTCCCTTTGTTCTTCTTTCTCTTTCCCGACTTTTGTTTCTATTTGCATTTGGCCCTATTACAAACTTTAATAAAAAAAATATAAACTCTTGCGTCTGCGCACACCTCCCCCTCCCCCCCCAAAGGAAAGCATCGCTCAGTGAGTCACAAAAATCGAGAAACGAATGCAACACTAAGTCTTTTTTTCTTGGAAAGCAAATGCCTTCCCTCCCAGACTTACTTTGTCAGTTCCTCTTTGTCGTTTTCAGATTCTGGCTTCTCCTCTTCCTTCTCTGCATCTTTCTCTTTTTCCTCTTTTTCTTCTTGGTTATTCCGGGGCATCTGTTGCTGCTGCTGTTGCTGCTGCTGTTGCTGCGAGGCAGGGAAGGAGAATCAAAAATAGGGAAATTGAACATCTGGAGGAGACTAAACCATCCGAACTCTCGCTTTCAAACTTAAGGAGACGCCAGACTTGGTCTACGCTTTCTCCTCTCTTCTGTTCCCACACAATGATTTCTGATCGTTCCTCTTTTTCAACAGGTTTATGGGAAAGAAATTACGTACGACACGGTTCTATCGTGACACACGCTCCGACAGGGGTCCAAAGCATGGGAGAATACATCATACAGGCAAACATGACTCTTACAGTTTCAGCCTCCTCATGTGTTGCAAAACAGCCCAGCAAAGAAAAAAATCTTGAATGAAAAATCTGTGAGAAAGTGACCAAATTGCTGTCACCCTGCTACAGCCATCTTATCTATCTATCTATCTATCTATCTATCTATCATCTATCTATCTATCTACAGATATCAGTTTATCTATCTTTATCTATCTATTTATCTATCTATCTACAGATATCAGTTTATCTATCTCTATCTATCTATTTATCTATCTTCTCTTAATCATCTACCTACTTACCTACCTATCTATCTATCGACAGATATCAGTTTATCTATCTCTATCTATCTATCTATCTATCTATCTATCTATCTATCTATCTATCTATAGATATCAGTTTATATCTATCTATCTATCTATCTATCTATCTATCTATCTATCTATCTATCTATCTATCATCTATCTATAGATATCAGTTTATCTCTATCTAGCTAGCTAGCTAGCTAGCTAGCTATCGTCTAGCTATCTAGCGATCCCATCCACTTTTCCATCCCATCCATTCATATCTAGCCACATTCATTCATCCATCCATCCGTACATCCATCATCTGTTCATCCCATTCATCAATCCATATCCATCCATCCATCCGTCCGTCCATCAATCCATATATGTAGCCACATTCATCCCTCAACATCCATCCATCCATTCATCTGTCATCTATCTGTTCATCCCATTCATCCATCCATATCCCCCCACATCCATACATCCATCTGTCAATATCTATCTATCTATCTATCTATCTATCTATCTATCTATCTATCTATCTATCTATCTATCTCTTTATCTATCTATCCATCTTAATTCTGCTTTTATTATTTTATAAGTAACTCAAGGCAGCGAACATACTTCCTCGTCCTATTTTCCCAACAAAGTTGTGGGGGAACACAAGGCTCCACCAAGGACTAAAGCGCTGTTAAATAGCACTTAAGTAGCACTTAGCTACCAACTGCCTGCAATTACTGCGAGTTCAAATCTCACCAGGCTCAAGGTTGACTCAGCCTTCCATCCTTTCGAGGAAGGTAAAATGAGGACCCGGATTGTGGGGGCAATTAGCTGACTTTGTATAAAAAAGAACACCGCTTGGGGGGGCCGAAAGCCCTACTAAGCAAGTATATACAAAAGTATGAAGGCTATTGCTTAACGAACCAATAAACAATAATAATAAACACGCTGGCCCGTTTTCAATCCGGATGACCAAACCGGAATGTCAATGTTGCAAAGAGGCTACAGACGCTTGATAAAAAAAACAGGCGGGGCTTCGGCTAAACCGTTGCCGCCGCCATCTCGACTTCTTTGACTTTCCAATGTGCCACCCCAGGCAGTTTTACCCGTGAGTAAAACCAGGGCCACATCTCCCAGCCCCATCATGGACCTGTTTGCATCGCTTCTGAATCTACTTCGAAAGCGAAACAGTGCTCTGCGCGCGAAACTCGGCTCAGTGGCACTTTTAGTACCCTCGCATAAAAGACGTCAGCCTCCCCCTGGGGCTGTGCAGAGAGACAGGGTGGTGGAGTGGTTAGCGGGCTGGATGAGAAACCATAAGACACATCCTGTAAGTCTGGAGACACTGAACCAGCCCCTCTCTGGGCCCAACTGAATTTGCAGAGTTGTTGTTAGGAGAGGAAAAAAAAAAACTAAGAGGAGGGGAGCATTGCAGACAGGGGTGAAATGCTCCCGGTTCGGACCGGATCGCCCGATCCGGTAGCAATGGTGGCAGGTGGTTCAGAGAACCGGTAGCAAAAATCCCTCCCCCCCCATGCCCAGCTGAGCCATGCAATCAGAGGCTTTTTTTTTTTTTTACTTTTAAAATCATTTTTTCTACCTCTTCTGATGAAAAATGCTTTTAAAAGTAAAAAAAAAGCCTCTGATGATCGTGCGGCTCAGCTGGGATCATCAGAGGCTTTTAAAAGCATTTTTTCTACAACCTCTTCAGCCAAAGAGGTTAGAGAAAAAATGGTTTTAAAAGTAAAAAAAAAAAAAAAGGTTGGCCATGCCCACTCAGTCATATTACCCCCACACACAGACACCAAGCCACGTCCACAGAACCGGTAGTAACAAATTTCACATTTCACCACTGATTGCAGTCCCTGTTCCACAAATAAAGGCTGAGTCACGATCCAGTCAAATACAAATACAAATACAAAAACCAAATACAAATGCAAATCCAAGCTTGCAACCATGCTACCTGTGTCATGCAGATTAACAGAGTTGGAAAGGGACCTTGTAGGTCATCTAGTCCAACCCCGCCCAAGCAGGAAACCCTACACCATTTTTGACAAATCGCAGTCCGGTCTCTTCTTGAAAGCTTCCAGTGATGAAGCTCCCACAACTTCTGAAGGCAAGTCATTCCACTGAATATAGAATAACAGAGTTGGAAGGGACCTTGTAGGTCATCTAGACCAACCCCCCACCCAAGCAGGAGACCGTACACCATTTCTGAGAGATGGCAGTCCAGTCTCTTCTTGAAAGCTTCCAGGGATGAAGTTCCCACAACTTCCGAAGGCAACTTCTGTTCCATCGGTTGATTGTTCTCACTGTCAGGAAATTCCCCCTTATTTCTAGGTTGAATCTCTCCTTGCTCAGTTTCCATGCACGCCGATTTCACCTGCTGTTTGGTGCAGCTAAAGGGCCCGTCCGAATTATTTATCTGCCCTTATAGGACAAAGTTGCCACTATCAATTCAATTTAGACCCAGCCTTTTCCCCCCCCAAGGAATCTGGAACACTCCTATGTTATCCCCATAACACCCCTGCGAGGTAGGCCAGTGAGCCACCACAGCAGAAGGTGAAGCTCTCCCCTGCTCTCCCTAATCCTATTCCAATTCTGTACAGATAGTCCTCGACTTACAACAGTTCATTGAGTGACCGTTCACAGTTACAACGGCACTGAAAGAAGTGAGTTACGACCGTTTTTCACACTTATGACCGTTGCAGAATCCCTATGGTCACATGATCAAAATTTCAGATGCTTGGTTTCTGACTCATATTTATGACGGTTGCAATGTCCCGGGGTCACGTGATCCCCCTTTGTGACCGTCTGGCAAGCAAAGTCCACGGGAAAGCCAGATTCACTTAACAACCATGTTACTCATTTAACAACTTCCAGTGATTCACTTAACAACCGTGGCAAGGAAGGTCGTGAAATGGGGCAAAGCTCACTTAACAAATGCCTCACTTAGCCACAGAAAGTTTGGACTCCATTTGTGGTCGAGGAATCAAACAAGGACCAGTTTTCTGTTTCTCGAATCCCTGAGGACCGGGATTGTCTGTGTTGGGTTTGGCAAGCTGGGAGCAGGCTGTCCCCTAAGCCACCATGACAAATCTCTTCAACTAGCACGAGCCTGGTGAACTTCTGCCTAAATGAGTCAGGCAGCCCACAGATGGCCCTCCTCCAAACCCACACAGGGAAATTTGCAAAAGACAACAAGGATGCTCCAATTAGGATTTCTGCCCCGAGCCAAGGGGGATGGGATGGATGGCCTTCCGGGACCCTTTCCAAGCCGAGACGCCCACCATGGTAGCTGCAATTGGTCCCGTGCAGAAGAAGAAGAAGAGGAGGAGAATCGGCTTCGACCCACCACTGCATTCCTCCTCTGGACCCACGTCCCGGTTTTACTCCTCCCGACTCAAATCCTTCTGCAGGTTGCAAACAATCCTGCCTGCGTAGCCACCCCTCCCTGTTCCTGGGTTGCTGCCGCAGGGCTCCCCCCCCCCCTTCCCTCCCAGGCCAAAAATCCTCCTCCCCAACTTTGAATGCCTGGCAGCCGCTGGCACCGTGCCTCCCTCTCTCCTCCGCTGCTGCGGCGCAGCATAAATTATAAACAACGCCTGACCTTTGCTCTGATTTCTTGCGGCATCCCGTGCGTGGCGCAGCTCTACTTCCCCCGCCCCGGGGCATTCAGCATCCCAGCAGCATTCTTCCCCCCCCCCTCCCCACACACACACACACCATTGTGCAAGCTCACACCAGGGCACCCGCAGGCAACACTCCCCCCCCACCAATCACCAAGGCAACCCCAGCCCAGCGCGATAACTTATCTCCCCCAGAGCACAGGGGCTCCTGTAAACAGTGCGTGGAGCGTGCGGCCAGGGCTGTGCTTCAAAGGCGCTGTGCCTCGGCTGTTTTGTTTCCCCCTTCTTGGGACCTGTTCTTGGCATGGCTCTCCGACACACTTCGAGCGTACAAACAGCACAAGCGCTTCCAAGCTCCCTTGGCTGGCCCAGAGGGATCGGGAAGGGAGGGGAGGGGAGGGGGGTGTATGCCTTTATAGGGCCCCCCCATCCCATCTTCTGCTTAGCTCTGCTTTTGGGGGGGGGGAAACGAAGAACGGGTGAATTGGGGACGAGACGAAGACTTTTCCTGGGGTTCTTTCCCGCGCCTTCGGAGAGATTTCCGTACGTACCCCGTGAAGCTGCCCCCTCTCCATCATGGGGGGGGGGGTAGGGGGTGGTTCAACCAGTCCTTTTCAGAAATAATCCCCTCCCACTTCTCTGGGTCAGGAAAGGACAGGAGAGAGGGGTGTCCCTTGGCCTCCGGTGGAAGATAACAAGTAGGGCGGAGGGAATTTGTTTTTTCTTTTTTGTTTTTTTTCCTTTCCCGGCCAAATGTTTCGTGCGCCTCTCCTTTCGTTCTCGGGAACCCGGCTCACCTCCCAGGCCTGTTCTCCCCGGGACTTCAGCACTACCAGTGTCCCTTCTGCCTGCAGCGCTCGAGGCCTCTTCATCGCTCGGCCATCCCCGTGTGGCGTGCTTCACGCTCTCCGGCTCAAATGGCTTCCTGGGGATTTGCATAGTTGAGCCATGGACTCGCCACGACATTCCTGTTATGATTTTGCAATCTACTGGAATAACACGGCCCCGCTCTGCGCCCGTCAACGAGCCGAGATGAGTCATGAGCTATAAAACCACCGCTCTCGTCACCGGGAACCTTCGGGGCTGGCTACAGCCTTGGCGTGATTCATCTCCGCCGAGGCCAACGTTAACCCTCCAGCGCAACGCTCTCCACACCATCGAGCGCCCGGCTTTTGAGGTCACAGAGTCCTCCCCGGGGGCATGTGCGTAGTACACAAGCACACACATACACACGTGTGCAGTTGTGTTATGCACAGCGTGCCCCACCACGTAACAATAAAGCCCTTTTATACACTGCGGATATTTCTGGCCCCGGGTTCTTTTTTAAAACCTTTAGAGGGGTGGGGGTGCAAAGGAAACACACAACAACGTTTTTGTCCTGGGTCAAAACAGCCTCCTGTTCAAACCACAAATGCAGGTTTTCTTCAACCGTAAAATGAGTCATCACACTAGTGGTGCATGTGTGTTTGTGTGTCTGTCTCTGCCTAATTGTCAGTTTGTGGAAGTGGGCAAAGGGGGTCGTTGGCTTTGCAAATTTGCAATTCTCTCTAGAGGGATACAACCACTGTCCGATCCTAAACCGCCCTCGTTTGAGATCCGCCGACCGACCGACCATCCTACCTAACTTCATCTGGTTTAAGGAGTAGGCCCAGGTCACACAATTTGCTATTGCAATGTGGTGTGTCTGCACGCAGTAGTAACAAAGCTAAACAGCCAAACAACCCAAGTAGACTTCAGACCCTCAATGCAACCTCTACCTCCAAAGC
Organism: Pantherophis guttatus; assembly: GCF_029531705.1. The sequence goes on from NW_026844099.1 coordinate 18,124,722, forward strand.
CTGTTGCCTAAACCAAAACTTTATTAAAACTAACTGAACCCCTAACTTAAGTATTCATCTAAAGCCAGGGGTGTCAAACTGGATTTCTTCGAGGGACGGATCACTATTGTAGTTCTCCTCCTAGGGCCGGGCCGGGGATTGGGGTGGGGGCACATCCAGCAGCATCCTGCCGGCCAAAACAGGGCATGGGGTGAGCACATGAGCCCCCCCCATGCCCAGTTCTCGGCCTGAACGGCCAAAATGATTATCCTCCAACTCTCCCTGCCTTTAATTTTTCAAAAAAATATATTCCCCTGCCTCCCAGAAGCACCGCCGGCCATTTGGGTTCGATAAAATCCACAGAGAAGACATGCAGCAAAAATAACACTAAGGCAGGTAGTCCTCGACTTACGACCTCAATTCAGCCCAACATTTCTCTTGCTAAGTGAGACATCTGCTAAGTGAATTTTGCCCCATTCTAGGACCTTTCTTGTCACAGTTGATAAGTGAATCGCTGCAGCGGTTAAGTTAGTAACACGGTCGTTAAGTGAATCTGACTTTCCCATTGATTTTGCCTGTCGGAAGGTCGCAAAAAGGAATCACATGACCCTGGGATCAGGGGTAAAATCTAGCAGGTTCTGACAGGTTCTGGAGAACCGGTAGCGGAAATTTTGAGTAGTTCAGAGAACCGGCAAATGCCACCTCTGGCTGGCCCCAGAGTGGGGTGGGAATGGAGATTTTGCAATATCCTTCCCCCAGGAGTAGGGAGGGAATGGGGATTTTGCAGCATCCTTCCCCTGGAGTGGGGAGGGAATGGGGATTTTGCAGCATCCTTCCCCCAGGAGTGGGGAGGGAATGGGGATTTTGCAGCATCCTTCCCCTGGAGTGGGAAGGGAATGGGGATTTTGCAGCATCCTTCCCCTTCCACGCCCACCAAGCCATGCCCACAGAACTGGTAGTAAAAAAAATTGGATTTCAACACTGCCTGGGACGCTACAACCGTCATAAATATGAGTCAGTTGCCAAGCGTCCAAATTTTGATCACGTGACTGCTGCACCGGTCCGTAAGGGTGGAAAAACAGTCATAAGTCACTTTTTTTTCCAGTGCCGTTTAAACGGTCACTAAATCAACTGTTGTACATTGAGGACTGTCTGTATAATCTCCAGGGATCTACCCAATCAGATCTTGACTACTTTTTTAAAACCAGCAGAGGAGAACCCATCCAAATCTCTGGTGTCAGGCAGATTCCATCTCCTGCCTGGTGTCAGGGTTCCGATGGATGGCTGGTGGGACTCTTAACGTTGATTAGTTCTGGACCAGGGTTTCTCAACCTTGGAAGCTTGAAGATGGGTGGACTTCAACTCCCAGAAAGTTGCCAAGGTTGGAGACCCTGGCTGGGGAACTCTGGGAGTTGAAGTCCTCCAGGCTTAAAGCTACCAAGGTTGGAGACTGACTAGGGAATTCTGGGAGTTGAAGTCCTCCAGGCTTTAAACTGCCAAGGTTGGAGACCCTGCTGGGGAACTCTGGGAGTTGAAGTCCACCCATCTTCAAGCTTCCAAGGTTGAGAAACACTGTTCTGGACCTTTTCAAGGCCCTCCATCTTTCACGATTGACCCTTTGAGTAGTTGGGCACTTCTGGACCCTTTCAAAGAGACGGTCCTCCACCTTTCATGATTGACAGCTCCTCCTGTCCCTCGCTCCTGGCCATGTTGACTAAGACAGGAAGGAAATGGGAGGATCAACCTAGAAGAATGCTTGTCTTGCCAGCTCTCCATTAGTCATCCAATAGTATTTGTGGGTTAATCCAAGGCCCACAGCAACATGCCATCCACCCATCCATTTTTCACTGGGCTTTTTTTTTTACATATCTCTCTCCCTCTCCCTCTCTCTCTCTCTCTCTCTCACTTCCATCTTGGCTTGGTGCAAGTTTCCTCGTAGAAAGGCTGTTTCCAATTCATCCAGCCTCTACAGTCATCCAGGAAGTCTCTGCAAGCCATTGTCCTTCCGTTATTTTTAAACCACTAAATCGGGGGGTGGAGGAAACCAATAGAGGATCTTAGCTATAGCTTAAGGTGGAACTGTGGGTGCTCTCTGAGCTTGGTGATTTTCTGGCAGACGTCTCATGACCCAACTAGGTAACAGCATCAGTGCTAGAAGGGAGTGGAGATTGGGAAGAGGAGGAGGAAGAGGAAGAGGAGGATTATTATTGTGGGGTCCTCGGTGCTCTCTGAGCTTGGTGCTTTTCTGGCAGACGTTTCATAACCACACTAGGTGACATCATCAGTGCTAGAAGGGAGCAGGGTTTGCGGAGTGGAGGAGGAGGACGACTGGGGGGTCCTCGGTGCTTTCTGAGCTTGGTGGCTTTCTTCCGGACATTTCATAACCCAACCAGGTCATAACTGTCAGCCATTCCAGCGGGGACGGCAACCAATGGAAAATTGCACCAGCCACCTCACATACTGCCCAGAAAGCCTCGCCCTGCCTCCTGTTCTCATCGCCGGCTTGCTCTATTCATCCTGCCGCTTCTGGCACCGCCGACGTGGCCGCCATCTTCTCAGTCACCGCCGGGACCGCCGCCACCTCTCAGGAAACAGCAGGGGTTCAGGCCTGAAGTGGCCGGCTCCACGCCTGCGCGGAGGCCCCATGCCTGCTCAATATCAAGGATTGATCAGGGTTTGCCCAGGTATAATCAAGGCTCGATAGCCAGATCTCCACCCAGGAGTAATCAGGATTTGCTAGCCCAGATGGGGTCCAGCTGGGGATGTGAGGCGTTGCATGGCTGGGAGGGTGGAGCTAAAGGGGTAGAGCCATGGGGTGGAGCGTGGCAGCTTTAAAAAGGTGGTGGGAGCACAGAGCAACTACCGTGTTTCCCCCAAAATAAGACATCCCCTGATAATAAGCCCAATCGGGCTTTTGAGCGCGTGGCAATAAGGCTAAGCATTTATTTCAGGGTTCAGAAAAATATAAGACAGGGTCTTATTTTCGGGGAAACACGGTAGAGCTGACAATATTTCACTGAGACTGCACTGGGTGATTGTTGGAACGTGCCGGAGCGCGAAGGTAATGACATTGCAGCAACCTTCACACCGTTGTCTGGAGTTTTCCTTTACCGCGCCGTTCCGGAACCTGACAGTAACATTATCAAGGGCTGATGATATTACCTAGTACGTATATCACTAGATATTATCTAGTGACCTAAATGTAACTGATGATGTAACCTAGTTGGGTCATGAAACGTCTGTAAGCAAACCTCGAAGCTCAGGGAGCACCAAGGACCCCAGCCCTCCTCCTCCTCCTCCTCCTCCTCCTCCCTGGAAACCTCACTCCTTTCTAACATTGATGATGTAACCTAGTTGGGTCATGAAACGTCTGCAAGAAAACCGCCAAGCTCAGGGAGCACCAAGGACCCCACAGTCTTGAGGAGGGTGGGCCAATTCCTCCCACCCTCTTGAACTTATGATGAAGCCCACCTGCTCAAATGGTCTAATGATGCTTTCTGAGAAATGTCTGGGATGAACCTTTGGAGAGCAGGAGAGTTTTCCATAACTACGAGCCACCAAAAGGAGACAACTTGAGGATCCAATCATAAAGGGTAATTGAGAGATACAAAAATTCAGAGGCAAACAAAGTCTTCCCCCCCCCCCAAAAAAAATCAGGAAAACAAAATCTCCAAATAATTAAAGTATCTGACGGATGCCCTAATTAAATCGAGCCAAGCTTCAAAAGAAATCCAGTTGTTTATTAGGAGCTTCATGTTGGCAACGTTCCCAAGTGAAGCCAGCTCTGACCCTACGTAATTTACGCTCCAATTATGACCCTGTTTCCCCCCTCCCCCCAAGGTGTGTCATCAATCACATTCTGCAATGGAGCACTCCCCTCAGGCCGCTGTGGGTAACCCTGGGAGACAGCCTTGAGAGAGATAAGTCTGGAATGTGCATCTGTCTTTGGCTGTCGTGCCGTTTCATCGGTTTCCCATCCCCCTTGATTATGTCAACTCGAGAGCAGACCAGGGATGCTTTGCGAGTTGACATAAAGTTTTTTTATTTTCTACCCAAAAACGGCAGTCCAACCGCCATCTCTGCTTGCAAGCCTCCCACCCACACAGACCACAAACGAGCATGAAAAGATCCTTTAAAAGCCACCTCAGCTCCTTTTCCAGGTAAAAGCAGAAACTATAAAGCCAGTGAGACATTTCATCACCACCTGAAGAGCTTCCAAGTCTCCTCCGCACGGTGAAACTTTTTACAATATTTTCACCCGCAGCTCCGGTTTCTCCTAGCGTGCATTTTGCAAACCCAGGTTGTCCTCGACTTACAACCGTTTGTTGAGTGACCACTCGAAGCTACAACGGCACTCGAAAAAGCGACCGATGACCGTTTTTCGCGCTTAGGACCGTTGCGGCACACACACACACACACTGGCGGTCACGGGATCAAAATTCACACCCTCGGCAACTGGTTCGTATTTATGACGGTTGCAGTGTCCTGGGATCACATGATCCCCTTTTGCGACGTTCTGACAATGGGGAAGCCAGACTCACTTAACAACCGCAGTCATACAAAGAGGTGGTATTCAGCTGGTTCAGACCGGTTTCGCCCGAACCGGTAGCAGAAATTGTGGGTGGGCCTGCCGACTCGCCCCGGCTCTATGCTGTCCTATTTAGGCATGTTTTTGAGCTCAGGCACATGTGCGGAAGGGGCGCATGAGAGTAAAGAGAAGGCGCGGAATGCCAGGCGCACGCACGGAAGGCAGGCATTATGCTACTACGTGCAAACCAGTAGTAGCATAATGTAAAACCCACCTCTGGCCATATACTGAACAACTGTGGCCAGAAAGGACATAAAACAGATCAAAACTCGCTTAACAAATATTCTCACTTAGCAAGGTGGATTTTGGCCTCAATTGTGGTCATAAGTCAAGGACTACCTGTATTACAGGCATCTATCTCTTCCCCCACCCCACCTCCGCTAATACCTGGTTTTTCTTCTCTGTTCTCCAAGCAAGGCTACAATCTCTCGCTTAAGTCTCGTTGCTGTCTTACGTCCAAATGGCTAAAAGTGAACTAGCAAAGTTTGGCACCCTAACAAACATCTCAGACTAAATAAACCAGCTCTGGAGCTCCGAAAATAACAAGGCAGTTCCAGGAATAAACAGGAAGAATCACAAATCTGGATTCCCCGGCTGTTTTTTCTGCTAAACAGGGATTTCCCCTTAATATTGATTTTTTTAACACTCAACAAATTCATCCTCCGCCATGTTAAACAAATGCACCGGAGGTATTATTCAGTCATGTCCAGAAGGGAATTTTTCCGTCTTTTTTTTAAAACTGCAGAACTCCTGATCAAGAGTAAACGAGGTTGTCCTGAAGGCTGTAGTGTGTGTGTGTGTGTGTGTGTGTGTGTGTGTTGGGGGGGTGGCACTGCGGGAGCCAAAACTTTGACCAAAATTGGAATAATGGAGGTTTGTGGAGTTCTACAGAGCACACATGGAAAAATCTTGATTTAGAGGTTTGGTCTCTGGAGAAAACAGGGCAAATCAGTGGCAAAACATTTGTTGTGGGTTCTTAAAGGAGGACTGAGAAAGGTTTGGGGCACCGCTGATGAAAAGATCTCACAGACCAAGGAAGGGAAGGGAAGAGAAGGGATGGGATGGGATGGAATAGAGTAGAGTAGAGTAGAGTAGAGTAGAGTAGAGTAGAGTAGAGTAGAGTAGAGTAGAACAGAACAGAACAGAACAGAATTAGAGTAGAGTAGAGTAGAGTAGAGTAGAGTAGAGTAGAGTAGAATAGAATTAGAGTAGAGTAGAGTAGAGTAGAGTAGAGTAGAATAGAATAGAATAGAATAGAATAGAATTAGAGTAGAGTAGAGTAGAGTAGAGTAGAGTAGAATAGAATAGAATAGAATAGAATAGAATAGAATAGAATAGAATAGAATAGGAATAGAGCTTGGAGGTATTCTACTCCAGCCCCATGCTCAAGCACGAGACGGAGACCCCATACTATTTCAGCTCAGTAACTGTCCCGTCTTTTCTTAAATTCCTCCAGTGATGAAGCACCCACAACGTCTGGTGGCAAGCTGTTCCACTGACTAACTGTCCTCCCTGCTAGGAAGTTTCTCCTTAATTCCAGACTGCTTCTCCCTTCGATTAGTTTCCAACCATTCTTTCTTGTCCTGCCCTCCGGTGCTTTGGAGAATAATCTGACTCCCTGGTCTTTGTGGCAGTCTCTCTAGAAGCCTAGAACCAAGGCCTAGTACAGCCCTACAAGATGTGGCTGCTTGATCTCACCGAGTCCTTAAGACGCTTTCCATCTTCCCGCTGGGTTTCCTTACCTGGTTCTTCCCTCGCCTGCGGTAATTCCTTCTCACCAAGTTCTTGTAGTTCTCGTTCTTCTTCGTCAAATAGTAGTAGAGGACACAATCCGCCACTGTCTAGAAAAAGAAAAACAACAGACACATGTTGGTGATACTTGGTAACAGAGATGTCGGAGGGAAACAGACTTTGGATAATATAATATGGACACTGGTGGGATTCAAATAATTTAACAAATGGTTTTCTGCCCTAATGACCGGCTGAGTGGGCATGGCCATGGTGGGCGTGGCCAGGGTGTGTGACAGGCAGCTCTTGGCCTCCTACACCCCCTGGGAGCAAAAACTGGCCACGCAGGGAGATGCGCCCCCCCCCCCCCGTTTTGAGCCTAGGCGGCCTCCCTGCAACCTCCTGAGAGCGAAAACAGGCCACAGGGGGAGCACTGCCTTCCCCTCGTCCCATTTTGGGCCTAGGAGGCCTCCCTGAAGCCTCCTGGAAGTGAAAACAGGCCGCTGGGGGTGCCGCACCCCCCATGTGCCCCGTTTTGGGCTTAGTAGGCTCCCTGCAGCCTCCTGAGAACGAAAAAGGGCCATAGGGGGGGCACTGCCCTCCCCTCGCCCCATTTTGGGCCTAGGAGGCCTCCCTGAAGCCTCCTGGAAGTGAAAACAGGCCGCGGTGGGTGCCGCACCCCCCATGTGCCCATTTTGGGCTTAGTAGGTCTTGCCGCAGCCTCCTGAGAGCGAAAACAGGCCACAGGGGAGCACTGCCCCGCGCCCCATTTTTGGCCTAGAGGCCTCCCTGAAGCCTCCTGGAAGTGAAAAACACCGCAGGGGCCCGCACCCCCTCCCGCGCACCGTTTTGAGCCTAGTAGGCCTCCCTGCACTTGCCTGGGAGCCAAAATGGGGCCTGTGGGAACTCCTGGAAGGGGCGGGGCCAGCCAGCAATTTAACTACCAGTTTGCCCGAACCGGCTGAATCCCATCACTGAATATGGACCTTCTGATGCCACTTTGGTGTGTTTGTTCCTTTTCAAAGCACCACAACCCACAAGAGGATTGGCAACCAAGATGGCCGACTCTTAGAAGAGGGGTGGACGGCTTTCCTCAGTGGTTCCTTGGAAATAGCTGTCCCGGGCAAGGTTTATGGTTTTGGCAGGGGACCTTGGGAAGAAATGCCTCCTTGAAGTTTGCAGTTGGGTTACTGTTTTGATAAGTGCAACTTGGGGAGGCCACCGAGAAGGCCCCAACAGCTTCTTGACAGAAGGTCCAGTTTGTAGGATGAGCGTGCCTTGATAAAAGGGAGTTGTGAGAAAAAATTTAAAAAATGACTACTTACTTTCCTGTCCAGGAAAGAGGCGATAAGACCGAAATTCTTTGGGTGTTGCATGAACCTGCAAGAAGAAGAACCAAAGGAACGATTAAGAAACTGACCATGAAGATAACTTGGTTGCAGCAACCAACCATTGCTTCGTTCGACATAACCATCAGAAGCAAGAGCTTGGGAGTGGTGTGGTGGCCTAGAGATGGAGCTCTTGCCTCACAATCAGGAGGCTGTGAGTTCGATCCTAGGTAGAGGTAGATATTTCTCTCTCTGGGCACAATGAGAATATATCTGCTGGACAAAACTCCGCACTGGCAACAGGAAGAGCATCCGGCCATTCAAACACTCTGCTAGCTCCATTCAGTTGTCCAGATTCCACCTCGCAAGGGATTTTGGGGTCGTTAAATGATGGTGATTGATCAGAAGCAAGAGCTGGGCTGGAATGATACCCAGCAGAGGGGGTCCTACAGATACAGGTTGTCCTCGACTTATGACCATAATGGAAGCCAGAATTTCCACTGTAATGATGCTTGCAGTTTAGAGTCACCCATATGACTGGACCTGATTTTTACAAGTTATTTTCTATGGTGGTCATTAAGTGAATGCTGTGGTCACTAAGTGAAAATAGTGGTCATTAAGTAAAACCATGAATTTCTATGGGTGTTTTTCTGCCCAAAACCAGTGGAAAAGCTAAAAAACCAGCAAAAAAACTGTTCTAAATTGCAGTTATGGGACCGTGGATTGCTGCAAGTGGTGATAATGGTTGGGGGTCATGTGACCATGTGGGGAGCTGTTCGAACTCCAGAACTGGGTTGCAAGTAGCTTTTGGGAGGTCCATTGTAACTTTCAATGGTTGCTAAGTGAGGACTACCGGTATTCTACAGATACAATTGTGGTATGTTATGACCACAATTGAGCCTAAAATTCCTGCCATTAAGTGAGACATTCCTTAAATGAGTTTTGCCCCGTTTTACGACTTTTCTTGCCACGGTTATTAAGGGAATCACTGCGGTGGATAAGTTAGTAACCCGGTTGTTAAGTGAATCTGGCTTCCCCCTTGATTTTGCTTGTGGGGAGGCCGCAAAAGGGGATCACATGACTCCCGTGACACAGAAACCGTCATAAGTATGAACCAGTTGCCAGGCATCTGAATTTCGATCGCGCGATCATGGGGACGCTACAAAGGTCGTAACTGTGAAAAACAGCCCTAAGTCACTTTCTTCAACGCCATTGTAACTTGGAACGGTCACTAAATGATCTGTTGTAAATTGAGGAGTACCTGTATAATCATCCCAATCAGAGATGAAAAGCTCCACTCAGAGCTAGGGTGTAGGGTCTCCTGCTTGGGCAGGGGGTTGGACTAGATAATCTACAAGATCCCTTCCAAGTCTGTTAATCTGATGACTTCCAAACTAGGAAGGGACGTGTTGTGGCCCGTATGCGGCCTGTGCAGCTAGTAGCTGATTCGGACAGCGAGGAGGCTGGTGTGGTGTTGCGCCAGCAGCCTGTGCAGCTGGCGCTCGAGTCAGACAATGAGGAGGCTGGAGAAGATGTGGTGCCAGAGGCGGGGATTCAGCCAGGGCCTTCAGAACCTCCAGAAGCTCCCATAAGTGAAGAGGAAGAAGAGGAGGAGCCTCCTCTCGATGCACGGGCGCGCAGAGCTGCCAAAAGGCAGGAGTGGCTCCTCAGGAGGAGGTCTCCTCGAGAGAAAGGCTTGGTGCTAATTGGCCCCTCCCTTAGCCTATTTAAGGAAGAACGCCGACTGAAGCAATTTGCAGGGAACAACTTCGTTCACTCTCCTTCGTGCCTTGATCTTAGTTCTTTGCAAATTGCTTCTGGGCTTTCTGCCAACCATAGTAAGATTAAGATTATTTATTCTTTGGATTTTTGTAGGCGGTTAAGGAAGTTAATTAACAGCCTTTGTTTGGAAAAAAAAACCTTATCTAATTTAGTAAACTAATGTTTGTACAGACTTTGTGTGTTCTGTGTTCTTTGGGGTCTGTAACTGGGGCAGAACAGGATGTGAGGTTGCCCACAGATGTCTCCCCAACTCCTCCTCGGAGTGAAGACCTTCCCCCCTCCCCCTTAGCCTGCCTCCTCAAGGACCACTGAGGCATTGCACTCCACTCACTTCTCTCGGAAGGTCTCCTTCTCCTGCTCACTCCACATATTCATCACTTGCCGGTCTTTGTAGACCTTCATGGGGTCGTCCATCAACCCGTTCATGTTGATGAACTTGATGCGTTGCTGCTCTGCATCGTACAGCATCGGCGGGATGACGGCAAGCTGGCGCATCTGTTTCTCCAGATTCTGGCAGGGAAGAGAGGAAAGGGCCTTGAGAGGAAGCAGACCACTGAGTTCCACCTGAGTTTTCCCTAGGTCGGGAGAATCCATCTGGCTTCAGGCCTCCCTCTTACAAAGGCCAACTGGCAAAGGAATGGGGAGGTTTTCCCAAAAATTAAATCAGAGGGTTGATGCCCATTAAATGCTCCTGGTTGGTGGCTGGTGGTGAGTCATGGTGGCGCAGTGGTTAGAGTGAGGTAGTGCAGGCTACTTCTGCTGACTGCCAGCTGCCTGCAATTTTGAAATTCGAATCTCACCAGGCTCAAGGTTGACTCAGCCTTCCATCCTTCCTTCCTTTCATAACTCTGCCCACTGCCAGGAGTTCAATCCTGACTGGCTCAAGGTTGACTCAGCCTTCCCTCCTTCCAAGGTGGGTAAAATGAGGGCCCAGATTGTTGGGGGCAAGAGGCTGCCTCTGTAAAACTGCTTAGAGAGGGACGTTAAGCACTGTGAAGCGGTATATAAATCTAAGTGCTATTGCCCTTCCTTCCTTTCTTCCTTCCTTCCTTCCTTCCTTCGTGTGCTCTGCTTAGACTGCAATATTGCAGGCTAACTCTGCCGACTGCCAGCAGTTCGATTCTAACCAGCTCAAAGTTAATTCAGCCTTTCATTCAACCTGCAATTTTGCAATTCGAATCTCACCAGACTCAAGGTTGACTCAGCCTTCCATCCTTCCTTCCTTTCACAACTCTGCCCACTGCCAGGAGTTCAATCCTGACTGGCTCACGGTTGACTCAGCCTTCCCTCATTCCGAGGTGGGTAAAATGAGGACCTAGATTGTTGGGGGCCAGAGGCTGACTCTGTAAAACCGCTTAGAGAGGGCTCTAAAAGCAGTATGAAGCGGTATATAAGTCTAAGTGCTGGTGCTAATAATAATCTCTCCAAAGCAGGAGAGAAGAGCACCCAAAGGACAGTGCAGGAGAAGCTCTTGGTCCAACCCATCCAAGAGATCAGCTTCCCTCAGCATCAGGCAGGATCAGCGGGGCTGAAATTAATGCAATTGTGACAACAGCCTGAACCACCAGTTCCTGTCTCTAGATCTGTGGCGGAATCAACTCTTCCCCAGTGGAAGAGAGGGAGGAGAGACGAGAAGGACTTCAACCACAGGAGAACGGCCAACCCAGCCTCACCTCTTGTTCCGAGAGCCCGTCAATAATCTCCGACACTTCGTGCTCGCTGCGCGCTGCCGACATGGAGAATCCGCTGCCTCTTTGCCCTCCCCTGCTGAGAAACGGCAGAGAAAAATGCTGAAAGAGGGACCGTTTCTTCCTCGCCGGCCATGGCCTCCAAACGACAACCGCCGGGGCCAAGAAAGAGGAAGAGAGATCAGTGCTGGGAAAGGCAAGAGGGTGGAGGGGGAAAGTAGACCAGAAGGAGGAGGAGGAGGGGTGGGAGCAGGACCCAATGAGTCAAAGGCGGACCTTCTAGGGATTCAGTTTGATCGGCACTGCCAAGGAAAGGTTTAGCTGAGCATGACTGTGCCCCGAGTGTTTTGATCTTCGTTGGCACCACACGTGTTTCGGTGGGCCGCTGGTTCCCTTGAGAAGCTACACGCTCCAAAAAAAAGTTACTGGGAGGGTATCCCAAAGGTGCTTTTTTTATCAAGAGGCAACTGGACTTTCTGGTTTTTCTCTGAAGACGTTTCGCTTCTCCTCCAAGAAGCTTCTTCAGCTCTGACTGGATGGTGGGGAAGGGAAGGATTTCAATGGAAGGCTCTTTCCATCCCCCACCATCCAAGTCAGAGCTGGAGAAGCTTCTTGGAGGAGAAGCGAAACGTCTTCAAAAGAAAAAAAAAGCAAGAAAGTCCAGTTGCCTCCTGAAAAAATAAGGACCTTTGGGACAACCATGACCTGGAGGACTGAGAATCTCTATAGACTAGTGATGGCAAACTTATGGCAAGCGAGCCACAGATGGCACGCGGAGACATATCGGTGGGCACGCGAGCATTGCCCTAGCTCAGCTCTGGCGATTTTTGGGCTTTCCAGGCTCACTGGAAGTCGGGAAACAGGCTGTTTCGGGCCTCCTGAGGGCCTCCGGGGGGTGGGGGTGAGGAAGGCCCGTTTTTTGCTCTCCCCAGGCTCCAGAGGCTTTCTAGGAGCCTGGGGAGGGTGAAAATAGCCTTACCCACCCTGCCGGAGGGCCCTCCAGAAGCTGGAAACAGTCTGTTTGCCGACTTCTGGAAGTTGGGAAACGAGCCGTTTCCAGCCTCTGGAGGGTCTCCGGGGAGGGGAGGCCGTTTTTGCCCTCCCCAGGCTCCTAGAAAGGCTCTGGAGCCTCGGAGGGCAAAAAACGGGCCAACCGGGCCCACCATGCCATCGCGTTCCAAAAGCAGGGGAACCGGGGGGGGTGTCACACACGCATGTGCAGGGCACATTGAATTATGGGTGTGGGCACGCACATGCGTGACCCCCCTCCCCCGTGCGACCCCTGCTTTTGGCACACGATGGCAAAAAGGTTAGCCATCACTGCCATAGTCAGTTACTGGGAGGGGGCTCCTGTGTGAAGAAATGAGTGAATGACGACGAGACCCTCGCCTGACGGAACTCCAACTCAACTCCAATGCAAGCCAACCCATTAACCTGCGTTTCAGAGAGCCACTTTCCTGGGCATGTATTTATCAATTCTAAATGCATTAAAAACTGCAATTTGACAGCAACATCTGGGAGGGGAGCTTTCTGATTTATGTCACGGTCCTTTGCAAAGTCAACTGAGATGCTGTTGTGGCTCCGTTACCTGAGCCTGTGTTATCGGAGGGAGAAGGCTCTGAACATGAAGGAGAGGAGTTGTCCAGGCCTCCCTCTCCAGGACCCTCCTCTCTGGCAATACCTCAGGTGTCTCCCGAAGGAGAAGAGATTGGCCAGGAGCCAGGTATCTCCTCGCAGTCGGACAGTGACGGAGATAAGTCTTGGCTGGATCCACGCCAGCGTCGGAGAGACAGGCGCGCTCAGGAGGCGTGCCAGAGATTAAGCTGAGTCACTGGACCACACCCCACAGGGGATAAAAGGGGGTGAGGTGGCCATTCAGACTGTGTGACGGACAAAACAAACTACTAGCGAGTCACATTGTATCTTTGAAACAACGTTATCTGCCTTGGATTTAATACGGACTGGACTTGACAATTCTTAAACTGTGTGTATCTTGTTTGGGTTTATCTTGTCGGAGGAACAACCCCTCCCTTTCTGAGTAAAGTTCTTGGCAAGCAGCTACTGGGTTGTTGCCAATTCTCTTATCGGAAGAATTTGTTGTCTGCCAGTTTTATTTAACCCCTGGCTATCTGTTTGTGTGCGTGCGTGAGACGGGGACAGAACAGATGGTTTGAGATGGTCCTACCCTGTTTCCCTGAAAATAAGACCTCCCCCGATAATAAGCCCAATCGGGCTTTTGAGCGCATGCGTTAAAATAAGCCTCCCCCCCTGAAAATAAGCCCTCCCCGAAAATATTTAAACGCGGAGCTGGAAATCAGGTAAGATGGTAAGAGGAGCCCCATCTTGCTCCATGCACCCCAAAATAATAAGATCTCCCCAAAAATTAGGCCAAGCTCTTATTTTGGGGTTCAAAAAAATATAAGACAGGGTCTTATTTTCTGGGAAACACGGTATCTTCTCGCTTCAAAGCTCCTAGTGGGCAGAAGAGAGGGTCGTGAATGAGATTGGGGTGGAGGGCTGGATTTTGGTCCCAGGGAAGGACCAAAGGTTTCCTGTAGGGAAGGCGGAAATGACCTCTGGGAATCTAAATGTCCTGGCCACCACTTGTCCTACCTCGGAGACCATAAATGGAGCACCGGCTGACCTTTGCATCCGTTCCTGAAGTTCTCTCTGCTTTCTGATCTCGGGGAACTGTTTCTCATAATATTCGCGGACTCTGCTCTCTTTGGCTCTGCGCCGTGGGTTATTCTCGATGCGTTCCACTTTCTTCTCCCAGCTTCCATCAGCTGGTCATACCGTTGGCAGAACTTCTGCTCCTGAAGAAAGAGACAGGGAAAGCAGAAGCAGAGAAGTCATAAAAGGGGGGTTCCCACACCCCAAATCCATTTTGAACCTGGTTATCTAGGGGTTTTCAGGTCCAATTTACTTTTTCCTTTAATTTTCAGGTCCTTTAGCTTAGTTTACGTTATTGTCATTACACCCTCGTACAACAAAATTAGGTGCCATCCTCAGTGTACATTATACATAAAAAAATAAAACAAAAACACACATCCTTCACATTCTGTACAATTGAATTAAAAACCCCTGATATTGCATTAATATTGCACTACAGTAGAATTCGGTATAGTTACTGCTCTGGGATAGAAGCTGTTTTTCAGCCTATTTGTCCTTGTTTTTATTGTCCGTACCGTCTGCCAAATGATAATAGTTCAAAAAAAAAAAAAAGGGGGGGGTGCCCAGGATGAGATGGATCTTTAAGAATTTTGAACATTCTTAAGACAGGGCGGGGGGGGCTATAAAGCTCTTCCAAAGAGGGGAGGGCAACCGATGATCCTCTGGGCAATGATGTTAACCCTCTGCCACTGCTACTGTGCAACTGGCAAAAACTGTGCAGTAAATTAAAATACTCTCTATGATGCGACGGTAGAAGGTCACCGGCAGTTTTCCATTCAGTTGTTGTTTCCTGAGAAGTCTCAGGTCATATAAGCTCTGCTGGGCCCTTTTGACCAGTGTTGCAATGTGAGCCCCCCCAGGTCAGGTCCTCTTTTAGGATAACACCCAGAAACTTAAAACTGGCCACTTGCTCCACCCGGTTTCCATTGATAACCAAGGGCTGAAACACCTGGCGGAGAACCACAAACGTTTGAATCCATTCAACCTGCATCCTCACCCTTTGATCTCGGTGGGGGAGGGGGTGAGCGTATTGTCCGAACGCAGCTACTGCAGACTGGCAACCACTGTGGGCGGTTTGGCATGAACCTGGCCCCATTATGATTTCATCAATAAATCATGGTTTTTAGGGATGGATTGAGTTCCACGAGAATCAAGAATTCTGCATAAACCGGCTGAGAGACACTTCTCACTTCCTTTTTGCAAGAAGCAAGATTTCCCTTGGCGTGCAACCAAGACTGGAAAACCGATAGCCAATGAAACGATCAGGTTTTCCACTCTTAAAAAAAACAAGGCCATTGAAATTCACACAAGACAAAAAAGGCGCCCACGCCAAGGAAAGCAAAAGC
The DNA here is from genome assembly GCF_029531705.1 of Pantherophis guttatus. The sequence continues at coordinate 18,139,834 of NW_026844099.1, forward strand.
AAGGAAGATCAATTTATGGAGCGGTGCCATTTGCTTTAACCATTCTTCGGTTCATGTCCTCAGTTAAATAAATAAAGACCTGCAACCTGAAGGGGACAGGAAGGGAGGCTTTTCTAGAAATGCGTCTCCAAAACTCAAGATGTGTCTACTTGGAAATGGAAGCCCGAAGGATTAAAAACATTAAACGCAGCGCGGTTGACTTAAAAGAGACAACCCTACCCTGATGAAAGAGGCTTTAGGAGACCAAAAGAGAAGGGTTTGAGAAAATGTAAGACGTCATCTAAGGAAGGACATTTACAGGATAGAGAATGACAGAGTTGGAAGGGACCTTGGAGGTCTTCTAGTCCAACCCCCTGCTCAAGCAGAGACCTTATACCAGTGATGGCTAACCTTTTTGCCGTCGCATGCCAAAAGCGAGGGTCTCATGGGGGGGTCACGTGCTTGCATGTCTACACCCATAGTTCATTGTGCCCCACCCCACCACACATGCGACCCCCCCCCCACTGCACTCCCCCTGCTTTTGGCATGTGATGGCACAGTGGGCCCGTTTCTCACCCTCCCCAGGTTCCAAAGGCTTTCTAGGAGCCTGGGGAGGGCAAAAACGGCCTTCCCCAACTCCCCGGAGGCCGGAAATGGCCTGTTTCCTGACTTCCGGTGGGCCCAGAAGGCCCGAAAAACAGTTGGCCAGCGCGCGCATGCATGCTGGAAATCAGCTAGGGCAATCCTCACGTGCCCACTGATATGGCTCCGCGTGCCACAGGTGGCACACGTGCCGTAGGTTTGTCATCACGGCCTTATACTATTCTGGACAAATGGTTGTCCAATCTCTTCTTAAAAAATCTCCAGCACCCACAAACTTCTGGAGGCAAGCTGTTCCACTGATTAAAGGTTCTCATTGTCAGGAAAATTTTCCTCAATTCTAGGATGGATGTCTCCTTGATTAGTTTCCATCCAATGCTTCTTGTCCAGAATAGAATACAGAATACAGAATAAAAGAGTTGGAAGGACATGACAGCAGTCTTCCAATATTTGAGGGGCTGCCACAGAGAGGAGGAAGGGGGTCAAGCTATTTTCCAAAGCACCCGAAGGCCAGACAAGGAATAATGGATGGAAGCTGAACAAGGAGAGATTCAACCTGGAAATAAGGAGGAATTTTCTGACAGTGAGAACAATCAACCCATGGAACAGAAGTTCCCTTCGGAAGTTGTGGGAGCTTCATCCCTGGAGGCTTTCAAGAAAAGACTGGACTGCCATCGGTCAGAAATGGTGTAGGGTCTGCTTGGGTGGGGGGTTGGACTAGATGACCTACAATGTCCCTTCCAACTCTTGTTAATCTGTAAATGACCTTGGAGGTCTTTTAACCCAACCCCCTGCTAAACTAGAAGACCCAATCCCATTTCAGACCCAATGGTTGTCCAATCTTTTCTTAAAAACTTCCAGTGTTGGAGCATTCACAACTTCTGGAGGCAAGTCGTTCCACTGATTAATTGTCCTGACTGTCAGGAAATTCCTCCTTAATTCTAGGTTGGCTCTTACTCCTTGATAAGTTTCTATCCGTTACTCGTTGTCCTGCATCTCTGCCTCTGAACAGTTGCTGGCTTGCAGCCTGCCTACAATCCGATAAAAATACCGAACTCCGTTTCGGGGTTTCACAAAAGGAAATCAAAAATTTCTCACCCACTGTTTACGAGCATGATTTCTCCTCTTGAAGTATAAAATCAGCTTCTTCCGCATTGCCTGGTTTCTGCAAAAGAGACGAAAACTACAGGTGGGACCAAGGGAGACCCACTTTTCCTCCACACCCCGAATTGCTAGCGGCAATGAAATGACAGCAGCAGCTGCAATGCACTCTCATGCCATCAAGTCTGGGCCTTTCATTTTGCTTTTATTTTTATTTATATTTCTCCGTTTTATTATTTTAACCTCAAGGCTGTGAGCATACCTACTCCTTTCTCCTCCTATTTTCCTGCAAGGTGGATTGGGCTGAGAGGGAGGGATTTGCCCAGAGTTTCCCAGCTGTCTTTCATGCCTAAGGCAGGACTAGAACTCACTGTCTCCTGGTGATTGGTCCAAAGTAATCCAACCAGCTTTAAGGTGGGACTAGAACTCACTGTCTCCTGGTGATTGGTCCAAAGTAACCCAACCAGCTTTAAGGTGGGACTAGAATTCACTCTCTCCTGGTGATTGGCCCAAAGTAACCCAGCCAGCTTTAAGTGGGACTAGAATTCACTCTCTCCTGGTGATTGGCCCAAAATAATCCAACCAGCTTTAAGTGGGACTAGAATTCACTCTCTCCTGGTGATTGGCCCAAAATAATCCAACCAGCTTTAAAGTGGGACTAGAATTCACTCTCTCCTGGTGATTGGCCCAAAATAATCCAACCAGCTTTAAAGTGGGACTAGAACTCACTGTCTCCTGGTGATTGGCCCAAAATAATCCAACCAGCTTTAAAGCAGGACTAGAATTCACTGTCTCCTGGTGATTGGCCCAAAATAATCCAACCAGCTTTAAGGTGGGACTAGAATTCACTCTCTCCTGGTGATTGGCCCAAAATAATCCAACCAGCTTTAAAGTGGGACTAGAATTCACTGTCTCCTGGTGATTGGCCCAAAATAATCCAACCAGCTTTAAAGTGGGACTAGAACTCACTGTCGCCTGGTGATTGGCCCAAAATAATCCAACCAGCTTTAAGGTAGGACTAGAATTCACTCTCTCCTGGTGATTGGTCCAAAATAATCCAACCAGCTTTAAGGTGGGACTAGAACTCACTGTCTCCTGGTGATTGGCCCAAAATAATCCAACCAGCTTTAAGGTAGGACTAGAACTCACTGTCTCCTGGTGATTGGCCCAAAATAATCCAACCAGCTTTAAGGTGGGACTAGAATTCACTGTCTCCTGGTGATTGGCCCAAAATAATCCAACCAGCTTTAAGTGGGACTAGAATTCACTCTCTCCTGGTGATTGGCCCAAAGTAACCCAGCCAGCTTTAAAGTGGGACTAGAATTCACTCTCTCCTGGTGATTGGCCCAAAGTAACCCAGCCAGCTTTCATGCCTAAGGCAGGACTAGAATTCACCTGGGTTTCGGGGAAGTCGCCGATAAACTCTGATTTGGCTCACGATACCCTGGGCTGTATTCACCCAACCAGTTTAGCTCGGCCACTTCCAATCTTGCAATTTCATTCCCACAATGCCCGCAAAGCTTCTTTTGTTGTCGTTTTCATAGATAACGTTGTTTATGGTCCAATGTAAAGCCTGAACATGGCCAATTTGGGAACTAAGCCAAATGGGATGCCTGCAAACACAATTTTTACTATCGTTTTCCCTTGGCAGGAAAGGCAACATCTGTTTGCGATAGGGAAAAAAAAAACTCCAACCAGCTACTTAGGCACCCTGGATTGAAAACATCTGCATTTGTAAAAACAGGAACATCCCATTTGCTTTTTTTGAAAGAAAATAAATAAGATAAACCAGCTTCTTGAATCGAAAGGCAGACGCTAATCAGTTCTCAAAAGAAAACCGAGAAACTAAAATCCTCTTTGGCTGGGAAAAAAAAAAGGATTCAGCTGTAAAAAACCAAATTTAATTTCTAAGGCAGCATTCGGCAGGTGGCAGCTACCTTCTTTTCAGCACAAAATAGCCCTTAATAAGAAACACCAGCAGCCAACTTTACAAATAAAGCTAAAAAGCAGACCGGAAAAAAACCTCTCTCTTTGTGTTCTGAGATGCAGAACAGTAACGGAATAAAGCTCGTATTGAAATTTAAGAGCCCAAATTGCTTTCAAAACCTCCTTTGCAGTGGTTAATTTTTAAAAAAAGAAAACCCTCCAATCGGCTCAGAATTAAATCCGATTTTTGCAGATGAATCCCATTCCTATGGAAGCCAACTTCCCTTTTTCTAGATTTTATGATGGGACCAAAACACCACCACCTAAGGCTTAAACCCCTGGAAGGGGGATATTTGGGGCCTTTTCAAACTCACGACAGTGCAGGATAAGTTTTAAATTCAGGAATCAGGATTCGTGGATCCATTTTTCTGGGGATGGAGGCAACTGGGAAAAACAAAACGTCTCTGAAGACAAAGAAAGGAAAAGCTGGGTGTGTTTAAGAGCAGCAGAAAGCATCTGGAACAGTGTTTCCTAACCTTGGCAATTTTAAGATATGTGGACTTCAGCTCCCAGGATTCCCTAGCCAGGAGAATTCTGGGAGTTGAAGTCCACCTGTCTTAAAGCAAGCTGGCTGGGGAATTCTGGGAATTGAAGTCCACATATCTTAAAGCAAGCTGGCTGGGGAATTCTGGGAGTTGAAGTCCACATATCTTAAAGCAAGCTGGCTGGGGAATTCTGGGAGTTGAAGTCCACCTGTCTTAAAGCAAGCTGGCTGGGGAATTCTGGGAGTTGAAGTCCACCTGTCTTAAAGCAAGCTGGCTGGGGAATTCTGGGAGTTGAAGTCCACATATCTTAAAGCAAGCTGGCTGGGGAATTCTGGGAGTTGAAGTCCACTGTCTTAAAGCAAGCTGGCTGGGGAATTCTGGGAGTTGAAGTCCACCTGTCTTAAAGCAAGCTGGCTGGGGAATTCTGGGAGTTGAAGTCCACCTGTCTTAAAGCAAGCTGGCTGGGGAATTCTGGGAGTTGAAGTCCACATATCTTAAAGCAAGCTGGCTGGGGAATTCTGGGAGTTGAAGTCCACCTGTCTTAAAGCATGCTGGCTGGGGAATTCTGGGAGTTGAAGTCCACCTGTCTTAAAGCAAGCTGGCTGGGGAATTCTGGGAGTTGAAGTCCACATTCTTAAAGCAAGCTGGCTGGGGAATTCTGGGAGTTGAAGTCCACCTGTCTTAAAGCATGCTGGCTGGGGAATTCTGGGAGTTGAAGTCCACCTGTCTTAAAGCAAGCTGGCTGGGGAATTCTGGGAGTTGAAGTCCACCTGTCTTAAAGTTAATAAGGCTGAGAACCCCTGGTCATCAAACAGCCTTTAGAATTTGGGGGGAAAAATAAGGCAGCTGAATCTGACATTTTAAACTTTTGTGAAATCTTCCGACGAACTGCTCTGCATTTGGAAAGTCAGCAAAAAAATTCAGGGAGCAGTGCAGTGTCTGTCTTGCCTCCCCTCCCAAAAAAATCTTCTGGATGCTCTTTCATCTCGCCATCTTTTCCAAACCCTGAAGCTCCCTCTGCAAACCTCCTGGGAACAGCCCGTGAGAACCTCAAACGTGCAACAGAGTGCGGGGCTGTTTGTCCGTGCAAATGTGCAGCTCGTCTGAGACATAAGAAGCTGTTTGTGGAGAGGTTAAGCCGGGCCAGCTCCTGCAGGCATCACGTGCCTCGTTCCCAGGGGCAGAGCTGAAGCAAACACAGGTTTGGCTGTTGCAGCTGAGAAGCTAGAGAGAAAACACACACGCTTGGAGGAAGGAGGAGGCACGCCGTGTTTGCAAGCAGCCCTCGGGGAAAATCAGGCAGAGAACGGGCCTGGCTTCCTGGCAGCAAACACCTCTAGCAGGGGATGCCAGGCCAAGAGAAGGAAAAATTAGAAGCTTTAAAGCCACAAGGTAGGGGGTTACAAAACTCAAGTTCCTGTCCACGGAGGAATACATGCCTTGTACCCCGGCTTAAACACACAAAAAAGGACACTCAGAGAGATAGATTAAATTACATTAGCGAGACAGGCAGACAGACACAGACAGACAGAATATATAGAGAGTATAGAAAGATGGATGGATGGATGGATATAAATATGTAGGTATAGAGATATAGATAGCTGGGTAGAAATAGATAAAGGGATGGATGGATGGATGGATGGATGGATGGATGGATGGATGGATGGATAGATAAGATAGATAGATAGATAGATAGATAGATAGATAGATAGATAGATGATAGATAGATAGATAGATAGATAGATAGATAGATAGATAGATAGGCAGGCAGGCAGGCAGGCAGGCAGGCAGGCAGGCAGATAGGCAGATATAGACAGAGAGAGAGAGAGAGAGAGAGAGAAATAGAAAGAGAGAGAAAGAGAGAGAGAGAGAGAGATAAATGGATAAACAGGCAGAAGTAGTGAGAGAGAAATAAAGGGATAAATGAATGTATATAGCTAGGAAAGTAGATATAGATAAATGGATATATGGATAGAAATAGAGAGATAAATGGATAGATGTATGGATAGTTATAGAGATAGCTATAGCTACCGGTAAATGGATAGACAGACAGACGGATGGGTGGATAGTTATAGACAGACAGATAAAGGGGGAGCTGTCAAAAAAAAAAATTCCAATTTTTGACACGCTGAGCCACGGTGGCTTTAATCTCCTCCCTGGCTGGAGCTTTGAAAGCTAGAGGTCATGAAGGACCAAGATGGGAGATATTTTGCTTCTGGCTACTTACATTTTTATGTTTTCATGGTATTGCCTCGTGTCCGAAGGCTGGTTGTACAGGGGCTGAAAGAGACAAGACCATTTGAAACGTGAAAAGAGGGCAAGGGAAGAGCACGGGAGCATGCTGGAATTCAGAAGTTGATGGCTTGGAAGTCTCCAGGTTTAGAGAACCAGGAGTGACATCCTTGAGCCTCCAAATTTGGTCAACTATCCAAATAACTTCATTGCCTTGATGGCACCCTTCTGCCTTTTTTCATTCTTGCTTTTTCTCTCTCTGGATTCCCTTTGTCTTCCACTCTTAGGTCCTCCTTGACCAAAACAGGGTTGAGCTAAGAAATTTCTTTCAAAAGGAAGAACTGCTCCGAAATAAAAGATGGGTCACCCAACACCTCTACAAACCATAGCAGAACATGATTAATTTGGAAGGACAAATGAAAGCTGTACACCTAGGAAGGCGCACCGACCAGCAGCAGCCTCCGGAAGCTCCCCAAAAGATCCCAGGATCAACTAAGGCTGAAAATGGAATCCATTATTGAAAATAAACGTAACCTTACAATCTCATTCTATTATTCCACCATTTGTACTACCTTTCCCATACTGCACTGAATTTTGAGTTCACATCATTATTAAGATCACTTGTTAATTTTGCCATTTCTGCGCATTCTAAGATTTTGTTTATTAGTATTATCTCTGGAGGAATTAATTTGTCCTTCCAGTATTTTGCAAAAATTAACCTGGCCTCTGTTATAACATGTATTATAAGATGTATCTTATCTTTAGAAAGTCCATCTCCGATCATTCCTAATAAAAAGATTTCAGGGGATAATTCTATTTCTTCTTCCACTATTTCTCGTAACCAGTTTCATATTTTTGTCCAAAACTTTTTTGTCTCAGGGCAGGACCACCACATATGATAGAAGGTGCCAACCTCCTTTCCACACTTCCAACATGTTGCTGAAGCACTGGGGAATATTTTTGCTAATCTAGCTGGCGCTAGATACCATCTATGGAAAATTTTGTAATGGTTTTCCCTATAGGTTGCTGATTTAGTCAGATTGTATTTTCTGTTCCAGGCCTCCTCCCAGTCATTGAAATTTAACCTATAACCAATATTTTTTTCCCAAATGTTTAGTTGGTTTCTGGCTATTCCTTCTGCCCTGTCCTCGCCTAGTAGCAAGTTGTACTTTCGCTAACATTTTCTTTTCAATCCCCAACATAATTTTGTCCAAATTGTTGTGCTTCGCCTCTATACCAAATTGGTCCCTATCTTTTTGATATCTTGAGCTTATCTGTAAGTAGCTCCACCAGTCTAAATTAAAGCCTTGATTTCTTCCCGAGATTTAAGGACTCCGTTATCATCCATTATGTCTTTATACGTGCCAAATTTTAAAATATCTCTTTTATTTGAGGCGGTCAGGGCCTCCATAATTGAAAGCCAATTTGGTACCTTCACATAAAATCTTTGCCTAATTTCTTCCCATGTTTGAATAAGGGTCTCCCTTAATTTGTGTTTATGAAAATATGATTTTTTTTTTTGTTCTTTGAATCCCATAAATAGGTGTGCCAGCCTGCCTGTAGATCGTGGCCTTCTAACGTCAAGATTCTCTTGTTTTGTAATGTGACCCATTCTTTGATCCATACTAGTTTCAATAATGGTAGATTCGAATGTAATCGATATGTATATAATGTAAATATGTAATTACACGACACCTCAGATGTTAACAGAGATTTGATGTTTTTTAAAATTTTAAAATCAATAAAGTATATTTATAAAAAAAAAGAAAAAGAAAAGAAAATGGAATCCAGCAGGGATAAAATGCTCTGAAGTCTGCTACCGGTTCGCTTCGCTACCGGTTCGTTTTGTGCACGTATGCACGGTGCACACCAAATGTGCGTTTCACACGCATGCGCACCGCAGGCGCTAACATGCAGCGCTGAAAAAGAAGGATTAAGAAGCCTTTTCTGAGTCTGCAAAGGTAAGTAGAACAGCGAGGGGGGGGACAGCTGTCCTGCGCAATTTAGATTAATATAAATTGCGCGGCACAGCTGATCATTGGAAATACAGATTCACCCAAATCTGTAGCATTTTTCACTACCGGTTCAGGTGAACTGGTCCGAACCGTTAGCATTTCACCCCTGGAATCCAGACACTAAGGTGTGAGAACCAATTTTCTATCTTGGAAGAAATGAAACTAAGATCAAAGGGCGAGAACACACCTTTCCTATATTCCGTTATCACAAGATCAATAAAACTGTTGAGTTGGAAAGGACCATTTAACTCATCTCCTCCATCCTTCAGCAATCTTCAGGAAAATCCATTAAACCATCTTCCAGAGGTGGTTGTCCAAGCTGTTTTGAAAAGCCTCCAGAGATAAGCCACAACCTCAATACCGTGTTTTCCCCAAAAATAAGGCCCAACTGGGAAATAAGCCCTAGCATGATTTTTTTTCCAAGGATGCTTGTAATATAAGCCCCACCCCAAAAAATAAGGCCCAATTAAGATTGTCAGCCAGCCAGATGGACACATTTAGTACTGTATTTCCCCGAAAATAAGACCTAACCAGAAAATAAGCCCTAATGCGTCTTTTGGAGCAAAAAATTAATAAAAGACTCGGTCTTATTTCCGGAGAAATACGGTAAGTAGACCTTTCCAGTGCTAGATCCAGCAGAGCCCTGGTAGTGCAGCAGACTAAAGCACTGTTATTAACATCAGCTGCCTGTAATTACTGCAAATTCAAATCTCACCAGGCTCAAGGTTGACTCAGCCTTCCATTCTTTCTAAGGTAGGTAAAATGAGGACCCAGATTGTGGGGGCAATAAGCTGACTTTGTATAAATATACAAAAGTATGAAGGCTATTGCTTAATGCATTATAAGCCGCCCTGAGTCTCTGGAGAAGGGCGGCATATAAATCAAATTAAAAAAAAAAATACAAATGTACTTTTCAAGTAGACAGCTATTTGAAGTTACAACTGCCAAAACATTTTAGGAAGATATTTATGCGAGCAAGATTCGAACAGCTTGACCCAATGGTCAGATATGAGAGATTCCATTCTATACCCTACAATGAGAGTCTCTGCATTTGCGGAGCGGCAGAGGTAGAAGATCTGGCTCACATCCTATTTGACCGTTGCTTGTATAAGGGGTTGAGAGAGAGGTATCTTGGTTCATATACCAAACGAAGGACCCATTGGGATCCCCATATCAAAACAACTTACTTTATGTGCGACCAGAACCTGAAAATAACATTTTAACATAGCACAGCACTTAAGCAAAATGGTTCGGTTGAGATCTGCATACGTGGGACTGATTGGGGTAGATTGTAAGGGTGACACCAAAATATAATTTTAGGTCATTTTATTCTATTTTATATATTTATGTATCAAATTATATTGTATCTTATCCTATAACTATTATTTTTTACCCTACTTTTATTTTAAATTAAATTTTTATAGAAATAGAATAACAGAGTTGGAAGGGACCTTGGAGGTCTTCTAGTCCAACCCCCTGCTTAGGCAGGAAACCCTACACCACTTCAGACAAATGGTTATCCAACATCTTCTTAAAAATTTCCAGTGTTGGAGCATTCACAACTTCTGGAGGCAAGTTGTTCCACTGATTAATTGTTCTCACTGTCAGGAAATTTCTCCTTATTCTAGGTTGCTTCTCTCCTTGACTAGTTTCCACCCGTTGCTTCTTGTCCTGCCCTCAGGTGCTTTGGAGAACAGCTCGACTCCCTCTTCTTTGGGGCAGCCCCTGAGATATTGGAACACTGCTATCATGTCCCCCCTAGTCCTTCTTTTCATTAAACTAGACATACCCAGTTTCTATAACTGTTCTTCATATGTTTTAGCCTCCAGTCCTCTAATCATCTTCATTGCTCTTCTCTGCACTCTTTCTAGAGTCTCCGCATCTTTTTTACATCGTGGCGACCAAAACTGAATGCAATATTCCAAGTGTGACCTTACCAAGGCATTACAAAGTGGTATTAACACTTCACGTGATAAATTGTTTGTATAAGATTTTATTGGTGATTATGTGTTTGCACCTTGTGCTTGGATATGGCCTATAGGCTAATCAATAAAGCTAACTGAAACTGGAGCAAAAATTAATATAAGACCCGGTCTTATTTCCGGGGAAATATGGTAAGTAGATCTTCCCAGTGCTAAATCCAGGCAGTTTCTCCCCATCTTTAAATGAAATTTAGGAAGCCACTACTTACACCTACTCTTTCTGATCTGTTTCGGTGGCTATAGAAAATAATTTCTACTCATTTTTTCCCTCTAGCCTCTCGTCAGGGACCGGAAAAAGGCTCTCATGTTTCCTACAAGCCTGCTTTTCTTCAGAACTGAACATCCCAAGTTCCTCTCCAGCCAACTTGGCTTTTTCTCCTTTGACCGTAAGACGAATTTCTACAGCTTCCTTCGCCATTATTAACATTTAGACCAATTAATCATTCATTACAGTTATGACTCTTTGGGTTCTTTCCAGATGAGTCAGCCAGCCAAGGCACTCAAGAGCTGAGCCTTAACTCATGAGCTGGGAAGCTTCACGAGGGCTCCAATTCTACAGGGTCGGTCCTCGTCTTCTCCCCCCGTCTGCTGTTCAAGTAAGGACATGCCAGAGATGGGGAAGTCACTCCCCACAAGTGCGAGGTGGAAAGGAGAGAAGGGATGGCTAAGAAGGAAGAGACACAGATGACTTCAACCAGACTGCAACTCTTAGGTCAACCATTCCTGACTGAGTCATTCAATCTCCAGCCTTTTCCTGTAGAAGGTCAGCAAGATAGGAAGGAGGATTTGAATGCTATCTTTTTCTTATGGTTTTTTTTTTTAATCTAAAAGAAAATTTTAGGGGAAAAAAGGAAGAGAGAAATAAAGGATGAGTGCCAAAGAATCGAGGCTTTTGAACTTTGTGCTGGAGAAGACTCCTGCGAGTCCCTTGGACTGCAAGGTGATCCAACCGGTCAGTCCTAGAGGAGATCAAACCTGACTGCTCTTTAGAAGGCCAGATCCTGAAGAGGAAACTCAAATACTTTGGCCACCTAATGAGAAGGAAGGACTCCCTGGAGAAGAGCCTCATGCTGGGAACGATGGAGGGCAAAAGAAGAATGGGACGACAGAGAACGAGGTGTCTGGATGGAGTCACCAAAGCAGTCAGCATGAGCTTAAATGAACTCCAGAGGATGGTAGAGGACAGGAAGGCCTGGAGGAACATGGTCCATGGGGTTACGATGGGTTGGACACTACTTTGCAACTAACAACAACAACATCTCAGTTCAGGCTCACTTCTAGAGAAGGAAGACCAGGCAACCCTTCCACCCTACCAGCTCCAACTGTTATGAAAAGGGGGCCACAGGCACTGAGCACATTTCTGTAGACTGGAGATCCTTTCTTGAAGACTCGGAGGTCTTCAAGAATACTGAAATTAAAACTAAAGACTATGATTAGATTGCTCTCCGTTGGGTGGAACATCTGGAGGAAATTTGGGACTGCAGAGATGATGAGCAGAGCCAACAAGCAACCATGGGACTCTTGAGTGAATTTTTTTTTGGTCTGGAAGGTCAAAATTGTACTACCAAGAGCCTTGGTAGTACAGTGGTTTAAAGCACCCTGTTATTAACACAGCTGCCTGCAATTTCTGCAGGTTCGAATCTTACCAGGCTCAAGGTTGACTCAGCCTTCCATCCTTTCTAAGGTGGGTAAATTGAGGACCCAGTTTGTGGGGGCAATAAGCTGACTTTGTATAAATATACAAAAGGATGAAGGCTATTGCTTAACGCATTGTAAGCCGCCCTGAGTCTCCGGAGAAGGGCGGCATATAAATCAATTTTTTTTTAAAAAAAAATTGTCCTACAAGTTTCAAGAGGGGTCCCTTCCGATTCCATCCTAAAAGATCTCCCAGGAGATCTGGAGGACCTGCTTGCTGATCAGAGATGATCAGCTCCCCACATCTTGTATGCTGTAACTGTATGACCTACGGGTGTGTGGGATGGACGATGGGAGCTGTGATTTAATATATCTGATGAGTACGAAGTGATGGTAGATAATTCTGGTCTGTCAAGAGGGTTCCTCTAGTAATTGGCTTTTTCTCCTCCAACACTTGGTCACTCTAGGACCGTGATGGCAAACCTATGGCACGCGTGCCGCAGGTGGCACACGAACCATATTGGTGGGCATGCGAACTCAGCTGATTTTCGGGCTTTCTTGGCCCACCAGAAGTAGGGAAACAAGCTGTTTCCTGCCTCCAGAGGGCCTAGGTGGGTGGAGAAGGCCCATTTTTTGCTCTCCCCAGGCTCCAGAGCCTCTCTAGGAGAGCAAAAAACGGCCTTCCCCCCCTCCGGAGGCCGGAAACTGGACCAACTGTGCCATCGTGTGCAAAAGGGGGGGGAGGGCAAGGGGGTGTCACACGCACATGCACGGGGGGGGCGGGGTGCATATAATTATGGGTGTGGGCACACACACGCATGACAGCCCCCCCGGCTCCCCCCGCTTTTGGCACACAATGGCATAAAGGTTAGCCATCACTACGCCCTACGACTTACTCAACCGGAAGTGTCATATGGAAATTAAGCACAGCTGAACTGTGATTAATTGTTGAGTGGAGAAGTTCACTGCCAGTGAACTGCCAGTGAACTCCATTGCCAGTGAAGCTCTCCACTGAAACATGTGACTTAAGACCAATCGGTTCTCACTCTTATGACCACTGCAGCATCCCCACCCATGGGTACGTGATCAAACTTCAAGGGGCCTGACACGCATGTATTTATGATGCATCCCAGGGTCACGTGATCACCATTTGCAACTTTCCCAGGTGGCTTCCAACAGGCGAAGTCGGTGAGGGAAAATTGGATTCACTGAATGACCCAGCCAAAAAGTGCAGTGATTCACTTAACAACCTTGTGTTCTGACCCAGCTCCCCAAACACAACAAATCCTCTGAAGTGAACTCAAAGATTCCTTTAATTAGGAGCACCAGCAGCCCCGGCAAAAAGTTTCTCTCTCAACGCCAGCTAAGTCCGTCCGTCCAGAAGATGAATAGTTGTCTACCATGTCTATTCATCTCCGCCCCCTGCCTTTTATCCCCAGAGTTAGGGTGGGGCTTCCCTAGCAGCGATGGCTCTTCTGTCCCAAGGACCGGCCCATAGATTTCCACTGCTCTCCTCTCCTCTGCCTTCTGTGCATCAGGCACTGGATCCAGCTGTTCCTCCTCTTCCTCATCAGCCACCTCCAGACCTGGGGGTTGTTGACTCTCCATCTGAGGGCTGACGGACGGCCCAGGCTGTGCCTCTGTCTCTCTCTCTCTGACAGCTCCCTTCCCTCTTCCCCCTCGGAGCTCCCAGGTTGCCCTGATGCTGGCCCCGACTCCCACACCTCCCTCTCCTCCTCCTCTGATTCGGCTGCTGGAGCAGCTGGTGGCCAACAAGCCACACCACCATGGCAAAACAAAAATAAAAAAATAAGCAGATGTGATTCAGTTATCAGCCACCCTGCTTAACAATGGAAATTGTGGTTGTAAATCAAGGATTACCTGTAACATACCTGGCCGAGCCTGCTCTGGAGTAGCTCTCAACCTGGGTTTGAAAGTAAAAACCCTCCACAAGGGTCCTCAACGTACAACCGCAACGGAACCCAAATGTTGCTAAGTGAGAGGGTTGTTAAATGAATTCCGCCCCATTTTACGACCTTCCTTGCCACCATTGTTGAATGAATCACCGTCGTTCTTAAGTTCCTAACGCGGTTGCTAAGCGAATCTGGCTTCCCCGCTGACTTTTGCTTGCCAGAAGATCGCAAAACGGGATCAAGTGACCCTGGGATGCTGCAACTGTCAGAAGTACATGCCAGTTGCCAAGCATTCTGAATTTTGATCGCGTGACAACGGGGAAGGCTGCAAAGTGTGAAAAAAAAACGGTCCTAAGTCACTTTTTCTAATGCCGTTGTAACTTCAAACGGTCACAAAGGGAATGATTTGTAAGTTGAATACTACCTGTAAAAGGTAAAGGTTCCCCTGGCACATATGTGCTAGTCGTTCCCAACTCTAGGGGGCGCTGCTCATCTCCGTTTCAAAGCCGAAGAGCCAGCGCTGTCCGAAGACGTCTCCGTGGTCATGTGGCCAGCATGACTCAACGCCAAAGGCGCACGGAACACTGTTCCCTTCCCACCAAAGGTGGTCCCGATTTTTCTACTTGCATTTTTACGTGCTTTCGAACTGCTAGGTTGGCAGAATCTGGGACAAGTCATGGGAGCTCACCCTCGAATCAGTAGAGATTTGAACCGCTGAACTGCCAACCTTAGAAGGCATACGACGGCCGTGGCCAGGGGGCCTTCTATCAGGTCCGCCTGATACGCCAGTTGCGCCCCTTTCTGGATCGGGACTCCCTACGCACTGTCACTCAGGCACTCGTCACCTCTCGTCTGGACTATTGTAACGCTCTCTACATGGGGCTCCCCTTGGGGTGCACCCGGAGGCTCCAACCGTTGCAGAATGCGGCCACGCGGGGGATTATGGGAGCGACGGGGCGCTCCCATGTGACTCCTCTCCTGCGCGAGCTACATTGGCTCCCGGTGGACTTCCGGGTGCGCTTCAAGGTGTTGATGATCACCTTTAAAGCGCTCCATGGCTTAGGGCCGGGGTATCTACGGGACTGCCTCCTGCCACCAATTGCCTCCCACCGGCCAGTTCGCTCCCACAGAGAGGGCCTCCTCAGGGTGCCGTCGGCCAGGCAATGTCAGCTGGTGACCCCCAGGGGGAGAGCCTTCTCTGTGGTAGCACCTACCCTCTGGAACAATCTACCCCCAGAGATACGAGTGATCCCAGACCTCCGGACTTTTCGTCAGGCTCTCAAAACCTATTTTTTTCAGTTAGCCAGGCTGTCCTGATTTTATGATTGGTTTTAATAATTTTGATATGGCTTTTAATTGGAATGTTTTAAATTAATGGGCCAAATTTATTTAATTATTTTAAATTTATTTTAACTTTTGTATATAAAATGTTTTATTTTTTGGCTGTTCACCACCCTGAGTCCGAAAGGAGAAGGGCGGTATAAATTTGAATAAAGAAAGAAAGAAAGAAAGAAATTACTACCAAAACAATAGTTAAACATGATATAGCAATAGCACTTAGACTTACCATATTTTTCAGACTATAAGACGTACCAGACTATAAGACGCACCTAGATTTACAGGAGGAAAACAAGGAAAAAAAATAATTTTTGGCCTCCGCACGTCATGTTTTTGCCCCCCCCCCCGGCTCCCAGAAGCACTCTGCAGTGCTCCACACATTACATTTTTACCAAAACAGGCCCATTTTTTGCAAAACCGGACGTGCAGAGCACTGCAGAGTACTAATAGGGGCCAGGGAGGATGAAAATGTGACATGTGGAGGGCTCAGGAAGCCAAAACCAGGCCCAAATTCAGTCTAAGATGCACCAAAATTTTCACCACTTTTTTTGGGGAGTGCGTCTTATATGCTGAAAAATATGGTATATACCATTTCACAGTGCTTTACAGCCCTGTCTAAGTGGTTTACAGAGTCAGCATATTGCCCTCAACAATCTGGGTCCTCATTTTACCCACCTCGGAAGGGACGGAAGGCTGAGTCAACCTTGAGCCTGGTGAGATCTGAACTGCCAAATTGCAGGCAGCCAGCAGTCAGCAGAAGTAGCCTGCAGTACTGCACTCTAACCACTGCGCCACCGTGGCTCATATATGACCCCGTCATCATGTGACTAAAGTTGCAAGCAGTGTTTTGTGGTTTTTATGGTGGGAAGATGATAGCAGCCAAGGAGAGCAAGCCTGAATCCCTTTAAGCATAACATTCGGAGCTTAATGATACCCTACATCACTCTAACCATGGCAGAATTGCCCCAATGGCTTAACAGTGTCCCACAAATTCTTTTTCAATTCCATGGGCTCCTGATATTGGCTTTGTCTTACCCATACACAGTGATGAGCCAGATTCAAGTTGCCTTTAGTTGTTCCAGTTTGCATTGTTTTCTCTCTTCACCCAATATAGATTTGATCACTGACATGATTTATGATGCTTCCTCAAACAAGCAGTTAACGACACATATATTTTGAGATCTGCCATGCTACTACAGGCAATTTAGGCTGCCGGGAATATGCATTACCCTCCATGATTGCGTTTGTTGAGCTGCAGAGAAATAGGCACCTAACTTCTGCTGAGGCAATTATTTGCATAACACCTGATTGGCACTTTGGAAACTGTTTTCAGTGTATTAAATAGCAGAAACAGTAAAAGTTAAACATGGTGGCACCAGTGGTGGGTTGCTCCTGGTTCTGTCCAGTTCTTTAGAACTGGTAGTAAAAATGGCGGGAGGCTCCGCCCACCCACCACAACGTCATAATTGACAATCTGCACATGCGCAGAAGCTTCTCCCGTTGAGAACCAGTAGTAAAGGTAAGTAGAACCCACCCCCTGGATCGCACATCTAACTCCAGTAAATGATTACAGTTGAGCATATCAGAGGACTATTAATAATTTCTGATATGATCCAGGAAAAAAGGGGAAAAAAGGAAAAATAAAGTTTATCTTGTCAAGGCTAACTAACTAAAAAGCAAGTGCAAGGTTTCCTTCTTAAGGGAATTCTGGGGATACTTTAATGACAATGGCTGCAACAAAAAGAGGTATTTTTCTCAAAGGAAAGCAAAATGGAGAAAGTTAATGAAGCGATCAGGATGTTGACAGAGGAGCCTAAGAGCTTATTACCTTACAGTAGAAGGATTAATTGGTTGAACTACTTTCTCACAGACAGGCAAACTTTCGTCTAACCGAAGAATAAAGCAAACAAATTTCAAGGATGACAGTGCAGGAGGCAAACCTAGGAGATCTTGCTGGATTTCTTTAATGGCTCAGGTCAAGTTAGAGATGGGGCGGGGTGAACCCTCCTTATCTATGCTAAAACAATTTCACTGCTGAGAGGCCCTCTGCGTGGGAGATGGGTGGTTTAAAAATGTGATAGACAGACAAACAGGCAGACAAGATTAATGCAGTATATGTTGTAGGACACAGATGCAGTCTTCAAATGACAAGCACTACTCAGCGTGCCAGAGTTTTTGCATCTTTAAAAACCAAGGAAATAATAATCAGACTGCTTTTCCTTACACAGCGGCACAGATATTTTCTGACCTGCTGAGGAATCAACATCAGAGCAAGAGATAGAAGGCTACCCCATTTAAACTGGAGCAGCCAGCTTGGCTACTATTATGGCTATCTTTTTAGTTGACAGCTCCCTTTTTGTTGGGTTTTCTGGATTTTAAAGCAGTGGCCCCCATTCTTTTGGGCACCAGAGACTGGTTCTGTGGGGGGAGAAATTCCACGGACTGGAAGGGGGCATGGTTTTGTGCGCTACCTAGGAAAGTTGTTATCTCCACATGTGTGTCCATACACAGCCACTTTCCTTTGGCTGTGACTTCATGCACAACTGCTTTACTTCACTTGTGATTCCAGCTAAAATATCTGCGCATACACATGTAACTGGGGAATGCGTTTGCAGCAGTCACATACAGGCTTCCAGGAGATGTGGCTGTTTTGAGGAGGACTGCTTTGTTAACGCCAGTGTACTTTGCCCAAAGTTCCTTTTAAATATCTATGGAGATTCTCAGTCATCCAGATCATGGTTGTTCCAAAGATGCTTTTTCAAGAGGGAGCTGGACTTTCTGGTTTTTCTTTGAAGACATTTGGCTTCTCATCCAAAAAGGTTCTTCAGTTCTGAATGGATGCTTCTATTCCCTACCATCCAGTCAGAGCTGAAGAAGCTTCTTGGATGAAAAGCAAAACGTCTTCAAAGAAAAACCAGAAAGTCCAGTTGCCTCTTGAAAAAGCACCTTTGGACTCCTTTAAATGCTTTGCACAGTTCGAGGTTCTTTTGTTCTTTCATGAGACTTCTTAGATAGGGGACTAGATTGGAGATGTGTATCAGCATTTAGAAAGCACCTTAACACATAGACATGGATCAATCATCCTGCTAGGTTATAAATCGCTTGACTCTGGGTGAGCATATTTTTTAAAAGCCACAATTGAGTGGATTGGCTAATCATAATAAACAAAAAAAACAAAAACCCACCATTATTTACAAACTACCGTGTTTGAGTTCTCATGACATGCTAAGTGAAAACCAAACAAACCACACTATAGCTTAGCACAACTTGAAAGTCCAGCCTAGATATAATGATGGTATTTTCAATGTTATCTTCTAGGTTGGTAATAATAATAATAATAATAATAATAATAATAATAATAATAATAATAATAATAATAATAATTTTATTTCTATACCGCCCTTCTCCCGAAGGACTCAGGGCAGTGTACAGCCCATTTAAAAACAGAATCAACATCAATTTAAAATAATTTAAAAATATTAAATAAATTTGGCTTAATTTAAAACCCCAAAAATTTAAAACATCCAATTTAAAATTATGTTGCTAAATATAATAATTATAATATATAATTATATTGTATTATTTTCTGATTGACTTTACAGTACATGTATCTGACTCCAATCTGAAGAAATTGAGTGGTTTACAATATCAGAAAAGAAAACAAAAAAAACCCCTCAAAATCAGAAATCTGTTTTTATTGTATTACTGTTAAAAATATTTCATTGTGGGTTACTCTTATAGTCCTATTGTTTGAAAGACAAGGAAATTAGCAATGGTATCTAGGGAAGTGGGGCATATCATGATCCCATTATGCAAATAAACTAAATTAGGTATTGTATGCATTTTGTGCAATGACATCATGATATATATCATGCCATTATGGTTTCTATCAGGCACCTATGAAATTAATTTTTTTAAACAAGCAAATAAAAGCATACTGTAAAAGCATTTTAGTCCCAAGTCAGTTCAGTGGAATTTCTTTCTGAACACCCTGCAATGCAATACTGCTATCTTTTGTATAATAGTTCAAAACTAATCCAATTGATATTAACAAATCCTGGGCTTAGATCAGTGTTTCTCAGCCTCAGTAACTTTTAACATGTTGCCTGGGGAATTCTGGGAGTTGAAGTCCACGTATCTTAAAGTTTGTGAGGTTGAGAAATATTAGCGTAGACAAGTTATACATAAAGTCTTGCAGCCTCAGTTAATCAAACTTCGCAATTCAATGAAGTCTGTGGCAGTCAAAAGACCGCATAGTTTTTCAATGGGCGAAACAAAATTGATATTGTATATGGTGACAGCAGCTAGGTTACTGATTGGTCAATATTGGAAAAGGGATGTTTTGCCTACTATTGAAGAATGGACTTTGAAGGTGGCCAGTTTTGCAGAAATGGCGAAGATATCAGCATACTTAAAAGACCGGACTCAAGAGACTTATGCAGGGGAGTGGAAGAAATGGATAGATTATGTGCAGAATAAATACCAAACTAGGAAGTATCAGATAGCTTTTAGTTGAATGTTGTGTAGAAATGTATAGTATATAGGGGGTAGAATAGTTCAATGTTATGTAGAAATAGTATAGTGTTATAAGCTGGATCTAGCCCAATAACTCAGAGACAGACTCCAATTCTTTTCTGTAGCTTTATTGTTGATCTATTGGTACTGGAGGTCACTGACCTTGTACCTTTCTCTTTCAGGTATACATCTGGAATGAGTTGTGGACCATGCGGTTGGACCTTTTGTACCCAGGAGGAGGGGTTAAGAGGTAAGGAGTGGTTATAAGGATTAGGGGATATGTGGTTAGTTAACCCTTGAAGGTCCGGGTGATCAGGGAGACATAGTAGTTAGGCATTTATCATGACAAAACCCCCTCTAAATGCCTAACTGGGTACCTGAGGCGGTGTTTGCATACATACAGAGAATACACTGGTACAGGCATGAATTACAAGCAAACACGCATTTTTGACATGAGGTAAGCATGTTGTTTATGTGGTAGGGGTTTAGTGAGAATATCTGCTGTTTGCTCCTCTGTGTCACAGTGCACTGCCCTAATGAAACCTATCTCTGAAAACTGCCTGACGTGTTTGTATTTAATGTCAATGTGCCTAGAACGCTGACCTATGGCATCGGCCCTAGAGATCTCTATCGCTGCCTTGTTGTCTTCGTGGATAACTATTGGATATGAGGGTTCAGCCCAGATGTCGCAGAGCAGGTCATCGAACCATACTAAATTGTTTGCGGCCTTTGATAGGCAAACAAATTCTGCTTCCGTAGTTGATGTGGCCACCAGTTTTTGCTTTCCAGTGTACCAGTGGATGGGGCAATTGTTGAGTAGTAGCACGTAGCCTGAGGTGCTTTTTCTGCACTCTACGTCCCCAGCCCAGTCAGCGTCAGCATAGCAGGTTAGCTTTGGTTCCTCGGATGTTTCTGGTTCTAGGCAGAGTAGGGCATCCGCACTAAATTTTAAGTATCTAAGTAGTCTTTTGATGGCGTTCCAGTGTGTTACCGTAGGCTTGCTTACATGTCTGGACAGCAGGTTGACGGCCAAGGCGATGTCGGGCCTGGTCCAGTTGGATATGTACAGCAGTGACCCTATCGTTGATCTATACAGTTTGTTGTCTGTGAAAGGTTCAGATTCCTCATACATGGTCTTCAGGAACTCGGGTTGCATGGGGGTCTCGCTGGGTTTTGCTTCGGACATGTTGCATTTGGACAGCAGCTCGATAATCTTTTCTCTCTGGGAGAGGCGGAAGCCCTTATTGGTTTTTATCACTTGGACCCCTAGGTATCTGTCAATCTTTCCAAGTGACTTTAAGGAGAAGTGGCTACCCAGGTCAGTGGCGAACTTGTCACACCTGTTCTTGTGTTTGCTGATGTACAAGATGTCGTCCTTCGAATGTGTTGTTTTCTCTCCTCGTAAAGAAGCATTTGTCAGCTGAGGTGGCCTCGAAGCCCATGGATCTGAGGGCCTTGGCCAAGCAGTCATACCACCTTTTGCCCGACTGCTTGAGCCCGTACAGGCTTTTATTCAGCAGCCAGGTTTGGTTCTCGCCTTTGTTGTACCCAGGTGGCGCTTTGACGTATATTTCTTTATCCAGTTCGGCGTGCAAGTACGCTGTTTGTACGTCGAATTGGAAGACCTCCAAGCCCAGGATGGTGGCCACCACCAGGGGGCTTTTGACGCTCTCCGCCCTGACGGTTGGCGAGTAGGTGTCTGTATAGTCTTCGGGTATCTTTGGGCGAAACCCTGCGCGACTAGTCTTGCCTTGTATAGGGCCTTGTTGTCCTCTAATGTCTTAACCCTGAACACCCATTTGGTTCCTATTGGTTTTTTGTCCTCTGGAACTTGGGCAGGTGAGTATACCTGGAGGTTCCTTAGGCTTTCCATCTCCTTCTCCATGGCAAGTATCCATTTTTCTTTCTCCTCCCGGGGGAGCCCGAGGATGTCTTCATATGAGCTGGGCGTGAAATGGGTGTTGTGGATGGTCATAACGTAGTCCTCTAACTTCTTTGGTAGCTTGTTTCTGGTTTCTCTGATTGGCCTGCTGGGGTTGGCTCGGTTTCCTGCATGATGTCTGCCTCTTTGTCCGTCAGGTCATCTATCTTCAGTGAAGGGTGCCCTTCTTTCCAACCTTTGACGTTTGCCTTGCGGTGGTTGGCTTTGTGCCCTGTGACCTCTCTGACCTCCCTTTCCTCTTGGCCATGCTCGAACGTGACCCTATTGGCTGGGATGTCATTGGAGTGTACCCTCGACCAGTTTGCGTTTTCGTGGAAACTGGCTGATCTGGAAACCACAAAACGGTTATTGTTGTCGACAAATCTGTAGCCCTTTGTGCCCGGTTCGTAACCCACGAACCTTAACCTTTTTGATAATTTCTCCCCTTTTCTTCTTAGCTGTCTGGGAATGTGGACATCAGCTGGGGCGCCGAATATGTGCAAGTGTGCAATGTTGGGCTTTCTGTTGTATAGCATCTCGTATGGTGTCTTATTGATAGAGCTTGACCACAGTCTATTCAGGGTGTAATTAGCGTAGTGTAATGCCTCTGACCAGAAATGCTGCCCCATCCCAGCATCCTCCAGGGCGCATCTCATCATGGTTTGCAACACCCCGTTTTTTCTCTTCCATCCACCCCATTTCTCCATCCACTCACCCCTCCCTCTCTTCCTCCACCCACCCACCCATGCCTCCATCCATCTATTGATCCATCCATCGATCCATTTCTCCCTCCCTCCCTCCTCCCTCCCTCCCTCCATTCATCCATCCATCCTTCCCTCCCTCCACCCACCCACTCACATCCATCCATCCCTTCCTCCCTCCCTCCATCCTTCCCTCCCTCCCTCCCTCCCTCCCTCTACCCACCCACTCACATCCATCCACCCACCCACCCATCCAATCTCTCCCTCCCTCCCTCTTCTCCTGAGAAGTAGCTGGCTGGGATTTCCCAGAGCGAAGAGGTGTCCGCTGTGCCCTCCAGCTTTAACCAGGCAGGAGGCACCGCTTTCCAAACCGTAACCCGGGTTCAAGAGCACAGCTCACCCGATTCTCGTCGTAGATGATCTGGACCAGGCTGCGGTGCTTCGACTCCAGGGGTGGGGGAGAGATGGACTTCTCGGGCTCCAGCGGTTTGGCTGCTTCTTCCTCCAGCTGTTGCTGCAGAAGCAGAGGAGAAATCGAAAATAAGTCCCCCTCTCACAGAGACCAGCGCTCCCTGGAGTGCCCCCGTCACCTCCCTACAAATTGCCATACAGGCAGTCCTCGAGTTACAATGGTTCGTTTCACAATGGTTCAAAGTTACGACAGCCTTGGGAGAAGCGACTTATAACCCACCCAAGTTAAAACCATCGCAACCACCTGGCTCCCCTTTATGACGTTTGCGGCGTCCTAGGATTTGTGATTTGCGGACTTCCCTAGCTGGGCTTCCTTCAAGCAGAGTTCTCCATTGGGAAAGGGTTTCATTTAACGACTGCGTGAATTCTCTTAATCGCCACGGACAAAATGGCCGTAAAATCAGAGCCAGTCATGTGATAACTCGCTTAACAACCAAAATTCTGGTCCCAATTGCCGCCGTAAGTCGAGGACTACCTGTATAGGTGTATCTGGACACTGCTGTCATTCAGCCCAATCCTGGGAAAATCTCGATTTTGTTGATGTTTTTTGCCTGATGCTCCTGAATCTCTAAAAACTGCCTTGTCTCCTCCCACCCTCGTGCTATGCTGCCTGCCCCCCCCCCCCCCCCCCGTTCTACCTGGCCAAAAGGAAGCGATCTAGTCCACACCTAGAACCCGATCAAAATGGATTCATGCCTCTGATTGACTCCACTCTAGACCTTCTCGGGGTTGAAATCTGGATGAAAAAGTTCTCGACCGATTTCCGTTAGCGTCTTGTTACCTGCTTTTTTTTCAACTTGGAGATCTGCTGTTCCACCATGGTGATCTCTCTGTCCACGCGGTCCATGTTCTGGATCAGCTCCTCCTTCGAGAGCCGGGATGGGAGTAGATCCAGTTCCAAGTCAGGGTGGGCAGAGGTGATGGGAGAAACGGGCTCCAGTTTCCCGGTAATGCCTCGATCCTGCAGATGGGAAAAGGGGGAACGGAAGTTCATGAGAAGAAAGCTTCTTCTGAGGAACCTCTAGGAAAACTCAAGGGATGACCTTCTTGGAACCACCCAAAGCTTCCCGTCGTCTGAATGCAGCCAACTTGGGCCTGTTGACTTGGCAACTGTCCTTCACTCCTCACCCAGTCCCTCCCTTCTTTCTCCAGATGACTCCATCTGTAACCTTAAACCAGGGAGAAGCTGCCTGGCTGGGCCCTCAAAACAGCTGCTTCCCACCAGGAGACCTCATCCAAGTTGGCCATCTCAATTTCCTAACGAGCAGGGAAGAGAGACAAGACCTCCATTGTTCCATAACACCAACTGTCACTCCCTCTGTGTGCTCCAGAAGGACCCAAGCCATTATCCTCTCCTCACAACTCACAACTTCCTGTCTTTAGACAGCTGGCTGGTAGGGGTGGGGGATGGTTGCCTTCTTTGAAGCCACTAGGAGCCAAGTCTCTCCATCATCTTGGCAGGCCCCTGGACATCTCAGATGACCTAGTCATCCCCCTGCCCCGCTCACCCCCACCCCCACGGCAGAGGATTTAGCGATCTCAGCTTCTGCCAAAGTTCAAGCATGACCCAACCTCCAACTCAGGCAAACCATCAAACAGTCAACAACAGCTCTACCAAGAAATACTCCCACCATCACTGACAGGGCAAGCCACCTGTCTAGAAACAGAGAGCAAACCCCACGCCCTTCTGGCACTGATGATGTTCCCTAGTTTGGTCATGGAACGTCTGCAAGAAGACCACCAAGCTCAGAGAACCCCAAGAACCCTACAGTCATTCCCCTCCTCCTCCTCCTCCTCCTCCTCCCCCCCCCCTGATATTACCTAGTTGGGTCATGAAATGTCTGCAAGAAGACCCCCAAGCTCAGAGAACCCCAAGAACCCCACAGTGATTCTCCTCCTCCTCCTCCTCCTCCCCCTCCACAAACCCCATTCAGTTCTAGGACTGATGATATTACCTAGTTGGGTCATGAAACGTCCAAAAGAAAACAACCAAGCTCAGAGATCACCAAGAACCTCAGTCATTGTCATCGTTGTCCTTCTCCTCCTCCTCCACCACCCATCTCTTTCTCCTCCATTCCACAAACCCCACTCCCTTCTAGCACTGATGATGTTGCCTAGTTGAGTCATAAAACGTCTGCAAGAAAACAGCCAAGCTCAGAAAGCACCAAGAACTGCATAGTTGTCATCCTCCTCCCCCATCTCCTTCCCCACTCTAAAAACCCCATTCCCTTCTAACATTGATGATATTACCTAGTTGGGTCATGGAACGTCTGCAAGAAAGCCACCAAGCTCAGAGAACCCCAAGAACCTCACAGTCATTGTCACCTTCCTCCTCCTCCCGTCTCCTTCTCCTCCACTTCACAAACCCCTCTTTCTTCTAGCACTGATGATGTTATATAGTTGGGTCATGAAACGTCTGCAAGAAGACCACCAACCACCAAGGACCCCTCATTTCAATCCCGAGCTACAAACATTCTCTTCTATCGATTTTAGGACTATAACAGGCGGGCTCTATTACAGTCGTAATTCGAGAACTCCCTGTGCACCTTCTCTTTCCAGCTTACCCTGGAGAAACCCTCCGTTCCGCCCTGGCTGAGCAGAGCCGGAGGCCTCAGCAGCGGCTCCTGTAACAGCTCCATCCGAGGCCGCTTGGTCTCAATAAACTCGATTTCCGATGCTTTGCTCAGATCCGAGAGATACGAATGGGACTCGGTCCGAGCGTGCGTCTCCTGGGACCTGCGGGGAAGTGAAAAGAGATTGGATCAAGGAGCTCCAAGCCGATCTGTTTTAAATAGTGTAGGGCAGGGGTGAAATCCAGCAGGTTCTGACAGGTTCTGGTGAACCGGTAGCGGAAATTTTGAGTAGTTCTGAGAACTAGCAAATACCACCTTTGGCTGGCCCCAGAGTGGGGTGGGAATGGGGATTTTGCAATATCCTTCCCCCAGGAGTGGGGAGGGAATGGGGATTTTGCAGTATCCTTCCCCTGCCACGCCCACCAAGCCATGCCCACCAAGCCACACTATGCCCACCGAGCCACGCCCACAGAACCGGTAGTAAAAAAAATTGGATTTCACCCGTGATGTGGGGTTTTTTAGATCGTTTCTCCCATTGCCAATTATCTTAGGACTCAGAAGCAAGGGAAGGGGAGAGAAGGAGAAAGGAAGGCGAAAGGGGGACGGAAGGGGAATAAATTGATGGGGAAGGAGGAGGAAGAGGAGGAAGGAAGAGGAGGATAGAAGGAAGAATGGGGGAGAAGAATGAATGGAGAATGAAAGGAGAAGAAGGGGAAGGAAGAGGAGGAGGAAGAGGAGGAGGAACAGGAGAATAGAAGGAAGAATGAGGGAGAAGAATGAATGGAGAAACAAGAATGAAAGGAGAAGAAGGGGAAGGAAAGGGAGGAGGAGGAGAGGAGGAGGAAGAGGAGGAGGAAGAGGAGAATAGAAGGAAGAATGAGGGAGAAGAATGGATGGAGAAACAAGAATGAAAGGAGAAGAAGGGGAAGGAAAAGGAGGAGGAGGAGAGGAGGAGGAAGAGGAGAAGGAGATGGGAAGTGGAGGGAAGGGAAGAATGGGGAAACGAAGGGAAGGGGCCCATGACAATTCCTAAAGCCGTCTTTATCATCTTAAAGAAAGCTTCACAAACCCAAAAAGACAAACTCCAAAGTCGAACTAAGAAAGCAACGAGAAAATTTTAAGAAAAAATGTCTTGTATCTTATGCTTATCAATAATGGCTGGTTCCATAAGGAATCCAACATCACAGTAGGAGCAATGCAAAATATTATTATTAGTATTAGTATTAGTATTAGTATTATTAGTATTATTATTAGTATTATTATTAGTATTATTATTAGTATTATTATTATCACGAATGGAGGCAGATATAAGTGTCCGAGGATAATGATGCGAGATTAAAGGTGGGCCGGTCACCAGGACCAGATATTTATTCTTCCAAGCATTTGGGCTTATGCCAAAAGTTCAGGGAATTTCTTTCCACCAAAATATGTCCTTTTGGGCTGTTCTTTGAGTCGTGTTTCAGTAGAGAGAAATTCCCTGAAGATGGGCTCTGGCATAAGTCCGAAAGCTCGGAACAGTAAATCTCTGCTCCCGATGACCGACCCACCTTCTGTTGTGGCCTCTCGGCTACCGGCGCCTCCAGCAGCCGAATCAGAGGAGGAGGAGGTGGAGGCGTGAGAGTCAGGGCCAGCATCAAGGTAACCTGAGAGCTCCGAGGGGGAAGAGGGAAGGGAGCTGTCAGAGAGAGAGAGAGAGAGGCAGAGCCTGGGCCATTTGTCAGCCCTCAGATGGAGAGTCAACAGCCCCCAGGTCTGGAGGTGGCTGATGAGGAAGAGGAGGAACAGCTGGGTCCAGTTCCTGATGCGCAGAAGGCAGAGGAGAGGAGAGCAGTGGAAATCTATGGGCCGGTCCTTGGGACGGAAGAGCTACCGCTGCTAGCAAAGCCCCACCCTAGCTCTGGGGATAAAAGGCAGGGGGCGGAGATGAACAGATGTGGCAGACAACTATTCCTCTCCCTGCCGGACTGAGTTATTAGTCTGCGGTGAGAGAGAAACTTTTTGCCTGCTGGCATTCCTAATAAAGGAAGCATTGTTTTAACTACAAAGGATTTGTCGTTTTTGGGAAGCTGGGTCAGAACATATGGTTGTTAAGTGAATCACCGCACTTGTTGGCTGAATCGCAGGGTCATTAAATGAATCCAACTTTCCCTCGCTGACTTCACAAACTCTGCCGTACAGATAGTCCTCAACGTACGACTATAGTTGAGCCTGGCAGTCACAACCCTTTTAAGTCGTAACCACGCGGATCATCGTGTGACCGGGGCCGTTGTGACACGCACACTAGGGTTGTCGAGCGAACGCGACATGATGGTCCAATCGGAAGCAAGCCATCGTTTTGAGCAAAAATTGTGGTAACTGCAAGCCAAGTGACCAGCTGTCCAGCACACAGAATATGGTCTCTGTCAGGGGTGGGTTCTAATTTTTTTTACTACCGGTACTGTGGGCGTGGCTTATTTTGTGGGTGTGGCTTAGTGGGGGTAATGTGACTGGTGGGCATGGCCAACTTTTTTTCTTTCTTTCTTTCTTTTTTTTTACTTTTAAAAGCATTTTTTCTACAACTTTAAGAGGATGCAGGAAAAAATGCTTTTAGAAGCCTCTGGCGATCAGGCAACTCAGCTGGGATCCCCAGAGGCTTTTAAAGGCATTTTTTTTTCCTACAGCCTCTTCGGCCGAAGAGGTTGCAGGGAAAAAATGCTTTTAAAAGCCTCTGACGGTCCCAGCTGAGCCGCGTGATCATCAGAGGCTTTTTTTTTTTTACTTTTAAAAGCAATTTTTCCGCCAAAGTAGTTGTAGAAAAAATGCTTTTTAAATAAAAAAAAAAACCCTTCTGATGAGGTGGGCGGGGTAAGCGAGTGGCAACTGGGCCGGGGACCAGTTCGGGGGCGTGGCCACACAATGTTATTACCAGTTCTCCGAATTACTACAAATTTTTACTACCGGTTCTTGCGAACCGGTGCGAACCGGGAGCAACCCATCACTGGTCTGTGTATGTGTGTGAGAGAGAGAGTCTCTGTGTGTAAACTTCAAAACTGGGTCATAAGTATATTTGGGGAAGAAAAAAATCTGTTGGAACCTCAAACGTGTCCCATCTCTTTGGCCTTACCTTTCATTTCCCGGCTGAAATTCGGATAACAGGGAGGGTCTGCGCCGTTGGGGGTGTAAGAGAGACCCTGGGGGCAGGTGGGAAGGGTATTCTCTGGGATGGTGCTGATATTCCAAGAGACTCACATCCTAAAACAGAAGAATAAACCTTCAGGTCAAAATCACATATAGGTATAGTCCTCTACTTACAACACTTCACTTAGTGACCGTTCGAAGTTACAATGGCACTGAAAAAAACTGACTCAGGGCCCTTTTTCACACTTTACGACCATTGCAACCTCCCCATCATCACGGGATCACAATCCAGACACTCGGCAAACCGGTTCGTATTTATGACGGCCGCAGTGTCCCTAGAATCCCGGGATCCCTTTTTGTGACCTTCTGACCAGCAAAATCCGTGGGGAAGCCAGATTCATTTAACAACCGTGTGACTAATTTAACAACCGCAATGATTCGCTTAACAAACATGGCACGAAAGGTCATAAAACGAGGCGAAACTCACTTAACAAAGGTCTCACTTAGCAACCTATATTTTGGGGGTCAGTTGTGGTTGTAAGTTGAGGACTACCTGCAATCATTTCGAAGCTTTCCCTGTCTATGGAGTTTCTCCGTCATCCATAAGAGCCTTGGTGGCGCAGCAGACTAAAATGCTGTTAAGTAGCACCAGCTGCCTGCAATTACTGTAAGTTCAAATCTCACCAGGCTCAAGGTTGACTCAGCCTTCCATCCTTCCGAGGTAGGTAAAATGAGGACCTGGACTGTGGGGGCAATAAGCTGACTTTGTATAAAAAAGAACACCACTTAGGAGAGGCCGAAAGCCCTACTAAGCAGGTATATACAAAAGTATGAAGGCTATTGCTTATCGCATTGTAAGGCGCCCTGAGTCTCCGGAGAAGGGCAGCATATAAATCAAATAAATAAATAAATAAATAAATAAATAAATAAATAAATAAATAAATAAATAAATAAATAAATCAAATAAATCAAATAAATCAAATAAATAAATAAAATAAATAAATAAATAAATAAATAAATAAATCAATCAATCAATCAATCCAGGTCCCACAGGTGCTTTGTTTTTAAGAGGGAACTGGACTTTCTGCTTTTTCTTTGAAGACGTTTTGCTTCTCATCCGAGAAGCTTCTTCAGCTCTGACAGGATGGTGGGGAATGGAAGGATTGATGCTCCTTGCAGACGGCTGGTCATTTGCATCCTTTGAGAGGGCCGCTGAGGCCACTTGGAGTTTTATCTGTGTCCTCAGGGTCACCTGAGTGGTGCAAATGGGTGTGGAGCCTTCTTGGAACTGCTGAAAGGACTGTGTTGCAGATTATCCCTCCCCCTTTGTTCAGAGAGGGCTGTTCAATTTTGACACAGATGGCCTCTTTGACCCCTCTTTCAAACCAGCGATCCTCTCTGTCCACAATGTGGACTTTGCTGTCTTCAAAAGAGCGGCCTTTGTCTTTGAAATGCAGATGAACTGCTGAATCTACCTCTGATGGGTTTGTTCTCCTGTGTTGTGCCATGTGTTTATGAAGTGGTTGTTTTGTTTCCCCAAGGTACAGATCTGAAAATGGCTCACTGCATTGTACTGCATATACCTTCCATTCCCCACCATTCAGTCAGAGCTGAAGAAGCTTCTTGGATCAGAAGTGAAACATCTTCAAAGAAAAACCAGGAAGTCCAGTTGCCTCTTGAAAAAAGCACCTTTGGGAAGTTTTCCCTGCATTTTGGGAAATCATCTGGATTTGACCAGAGCCGTATGATACAGACAACATAGAACTGAATTCAT
Source organism: Pantherophis guttatus (assembly GCF_029531705.1). Next base: position 18,170,172 of record NW_026844099.1, read on the forward strand.
ACTAGCCATGATTGATTCACAGATGCCCTCTATAAGTAGGACAAAATACCATCAATGAACAACCTTTTGACAAGCTTTTTTTGCCACAGTTATTAAGTGAATTCCCTGCCGTTGTTAAATTAGTCACACGGTTGTTAAGCAGATCTGGCTTCCCCATCGACTTTACTTGCCAGAAGGTCGCAAAAGGGGATTGTGTGACCTCGGGATGGTGCATTGTCTATATGAGGGGTCTCCAACCTTGGCAACTTTAAGCCTGGAGGACTTCAACTCCCAGAATTCCCCAGCCAGCTTTGGGGAATTCTGGCTGGCTGGGGAACTCTGGGAGTTGAAGTCCTCCAGGCTTTAAGTTGCCAAGGTTGGAGACCCTGGCTGGGGAACTCTGGGAGTTGAAGTCCTCCAGGCTTAAAGTTGCCAAGGTTGGAGACCCTGGCTGGGGAATTCTGGGAGTTGAAGTCCTCCAGGCTTAAAGTTGCCAAGGTTGGAGACCTTGTCTGGGGAATTCTGGGAGTTGAAGTCCACCAGGCTTAAAGTTGTCAAGGTTGGAGACCCTGGCTGGGGAATTCTGGGAGTTGAAGTCCACCAGGCTTAAAGTTGCGAAGGTTGGAGACCCTGGCTAGGGAATTCTGGGAGTTGAAGTCCACCAGGCTTAAAGTTGCCAAGGTTGGAGACCTTGTCTGGGGAATTCTGGGAGTTGAAGTCCACCAGGTTTAAAGTTGCCAAGGTTGGAGACCCTGGCTGGGGAATTCTGGGAGTTGAAGTCCACCAGGCTTAAAGTTGCCAAGGTTGGAGACCCTGGCTGGGGAACTCTGGGAGTTGAAGTCCTCCAGGCTTAAAGTTGCGAAGGTTGGAGATCCCCTGCTCTATATCCCTTATTCTTGATCTTCTACCTTTGGCTTTTGGGTTCTTCTGGAAAAACAAAGCCAGACAGGAAATTTTAATCCCCGGCTCGCTTATTCCCCAAAACTCTTCTCCTTCCGCAGGGCCAGAACTGGAAACCAAGCGGTTGGGTTTTCTGTAACCTCCTGACGAAGCCTCCGCAGAGAAAACTTAAAGAGTGATGCAACATGAGAAGAAACCCACAATTTGAGGAAACGTCTTCACTTTTGTTGCATGGGAGAGTCTAGAGAACTTTGAGGTACATCGAAGGCTCCATAATGTATACATCTAGGTCAAAAGTACTCAGAAGAAGAAAAACAAAAGGAGAAGTAAAGAAAACCCCTAGTCAACCACTCTTTGGTCAAAGGAGGAACTTCCTCAAAATTAACGGTCATCTTCAGAGTCAAAACCGCATCAACTGTACCGGAATATTCTCCAGAAGTTTAACATCTTGGTTAAGATTTCCTTCCTGATTCATTTTTTTCCCCCCACAGTACTTGGGAATCCCTGATCTGCCTTCATTTCAAGGCACTCTTATCTGTGTCTGGACCTCCTCCTCAGCCCCCGACTCCCACCCTGACTCCAGGTCTGGATTTTGCGCTTCAGGCCCAATCCCAGGTTGCTGTAACCACACTTCCTGACAGAAGCTACAACGGGTTGGCTTTGCAAAACATCGGGTTTTGCCCCGTATCACGTCTGCAACCTTAAACACTCAAAAGAGCCATTTCGACCCGTTTCCCACAGAAAAGAAAACACCGGGAGCCACAAAAACTGGGTGGGCGTGGCCAACTTGACATCACTCACTTCCACCAGTCACATGACCACCACCCCTTAGCCACGCCTACCCAGCCAGTCATTAGGGCAGAGAACCGGTTGTTAAAAAACACCAGGAACCACATAACCCTTTTGACATCTCTCTCTCCCTCCCTCCCCCCTCTCTCTCTGTATCTCTCTATGTCTCTCTCTCTCTCTCCCTCCCTCCCCCTCCCTCTCTCTCTCCCCTCTCCCTCTGTATCTCTCTATGTCTCTCTCTCTCCCCCTCTCTCTGTATCTCTCTGTCTCTGCCGCGGCTAATTCTCCATCCCCCGCCGTCGCCCTTACCTTCTCAGGCCAGGCGAGGAATGATTGGGAGGGGAGGTTGACAGACGGGGCCAGCCAGTGGTGGGATCACCTGACAGGGAGCCACAGCAAAGGGCCCGAAGAGCCGCATGCGGCTCCGGAGCTGCAGGTTGCTGACACCTGGACTAACCCAATAAAGGCTGGATTCGCCCAATGTGCTAACCCAGGTCAAGTTGTAAATGGTAGGCCACTTTGCAACTCAATGAAGTCATTCCTTAATTCATACAGGAATAAGGTGATGTTACCTAACATACTTTTCGGAGTATAAGACGCACTTCCCACTCCCAAAAAGTGGGTGGAAATGTCTGTGCATCTTATACAGCGAATGTTGCCAAAGCCCCACCCACCCGCCTGCCCCCCGTTTCCGGCCTCCACACACCCCATTTTAGACCCATTCCAGGCTGTGGGGATCACCACAGAACATAGCCGCCGATCGCCACCTCCATGCATCGCATTTTCAGCCTCCACACACCCCAATTTTGGCCTCCACACGTCGAGTTTTCGGCCGGTTCCAGGCAGCAGGGATTGGCGGTGGCGGCAGGAATCTCCGCCGCCTAGAACAGGCCAAAAACACGATGCGCAGAGGCCAAAAGTGGGGCGTGCGGAGGCCAAAAGCGCAACATGCTGAGGCAGCGATGTGCTGTGGTGATCACGGCAGCCTAGTACGGGTCAAAAATGGAGCGTGCGGAGCCCAAAAACACGACGCGCAGAGCCGGCAATGGGCGACGGCGATCCCCGCAGCCTGGAACAGCTGATTGGCAGTATTCCAGGAGGCCGATCCAACCGCCAATCAGCTGCTCATGCTGAATCAGGCTGCGATAATGTGCTGAAGCTGACCAGGCTGTTTGCTGTTTGCTGCAAGGAAGCTAGCCAGATGAATACCAATGGAAACTGGTAGGCAGAGGCAGAATTTTTTTCCCCTTGTTTTCCTCCCCAAAACTAATATGTGTCTTATACTTCGAAAAATACGGTAGTTTGGGTCCTGATACATCTGCAAGAAAGCAGCCAAGCTCAGAGACCACCAAGAACCTAACTGTTGAACCTTGAGCTACAAATATTCTCTTCTCTTGGTACTGATGACGTTGTCTAGTTGGGCAATGAAATGTCTACAAGCAACCATCCAAGATCAGAGGACACCAAGGACTCCATAGTTGAACCCTGAGCTACAAATATTCTCTTCTGTTAGTTGGGTCATGAAATCATCTTCACTTAACGACCCCCATAATCCCTTGCGGGGTGGAGTCTGGGCAACTGAATGGAGCTAGCAGAGTGTTTTAATGGCCGGATGCCCTTCCTTGTCACCGTATTCCTTCTCCATTGATGATATTACCTAGTTGGGTCATGAAAGGTCTGCAAGAAAACCTCCAAGCTCAGAAACACCAAGGATCCTACAGTTTAACCCTGAGCTATAAAGGTCCTCCTTTATCGGTTAATTCATACTCTCCCCTAGAGCGATTCTAAATGCCTGGAGGTGGCCACCTCATTCATCTCAAAAGCTTTTAAAAGGTACCTTAGAACATAAAATCGCAGGACTGGAAGGGACCTCAGAGATCTTCTAGTCCAACCATGGGTGAAATGCTCCCGGTTTGGACCAGGTCGCCCGATCCGGTAGCAATGGCGGCGGGCGGTTCGGAGAACCGGTAGCAAAAATCCCTGCGCCCCCCCCCCCCCCCCCACCCCCCATCCCAGCTGAGCCCCACGATCATCAGAGGCTTTTTTTTTTAACTTTTAAAAGCATTTTTTTCTACATCCTCTTCCGACAAAAAAAATGCTTTTAAAAGTAAAAACAAAAAAAGCCTCTGATGATCGTGCGGCTCAGCTGGGATCGAGGTGGCTTTTCAAAGCATTTTTTTCTGCAACCTCTTGGCCGAAGAGGTGGTAAAAAAAATGCTTTGAAAAGTCTCTGACGATCCCAGCTGAGTTATCTGATCGGCAGAGGCTTTTCAAAGCATTAGAAAAAATGCTTTGAAAAGTTTTAAAAAAAAAAAAGTTGGCCACGCCCACCATCACATTACCCCCGCCCCACCAAGCCACGCCCACAGAACCGGTAGTAACAAATTTTACATTTCACACTGAGTCCAACCCCTTGCTCAAGCAGGAGTACTTATTTTATTTATTTATTTATTTATTTATTGGTTCGATTTATATGCCAGTGATGGCTAACCTTTTTGCCATCGCATGCCAAAAACGAGGGGAGTGCCGGGGGATTGCGCGTGTGTGTGCCCACACCCATAATTCAATGTGCCCCCCCGCACGCATGCATGTGCGACCCCCACTTTTGGCACGTGATGGCCTGGTGGGCCCGGTAGCCCTTTTTTTGCCCTCCCCAGGCTCCAGAGGCTTTCTAGGAACCTGGGGAGGGTGAAAACAGCCTTCCCCAACCCCCTGGAGGCCCTCCAGAGGTCGGAAACGGTCCATTTCCCAACTTCCGTTGGGATCAGAAGGCCCGTTTTTCGCCCTTCCCACACTCCAGAGGCTTTCTAGGAGCCTGGGGAGGGCAAAAACAGCCTTCCCCACTCCCTGGAGGCCCTCCAGAGGCCAGATTCGCCATCACAGCCTTATACCATCCCAGTCAAGTGGTTGTCCATCCAGTCTATTTTTGAAAACCTCCAGTGATGGAGCACTCACAATTCCAGGAGGCAATTTCTCTTTACTTCTAAGCTGGATCTCTCTTTGACAAGCTTCAACCCATTGCTTCTTGTCCTGCCTTTCTGAGATAAGGCTGAAGAACACACAGTGTGGTGTGAATAGGGAAAGAGAGTCAACCAGTGTCCAACCACAAGACCTTCTCTGCTCAGTTGATACTCTGAACTCAACAACGTGAAGGAAAGCATCTCCTACAGTCGTTGGAGAACGCCAACGTTTTCAAATAAATCACCATCACTATACAGGGATCCTAAAGTGGATCCCTAAATCACATCTAGGCACCCATTAACTATCATCCATGGTGTCAATGAGGCTATAAGAAATACTTGGGAGATTGAAGAAAACAACCCATCAACCACAAGATGTAAAGACATCTTACTAGGCTTCCAACTCTGATGGAGCCCATAATTCATATCTCCCTTCTTCTACATCAGGGGGTCTCCAAGCTTCGCAAATTTAAGACTTGTGGCCCCCCCACCCACCCAAGGATTCCCCAGCTAGCATGGAGAACATCACCAGGATTTATCTGGCTGAGGAATTCTGGGAGTTGAAGTCCACAAGTCTTAAAGGAGTCAAGTTTGGAGACCCCAGCTGTAGATTATTAGGGGCCTTCCTGGGGAATTCTGGGAGTTGAGGTCCACAAATCTTAAAGAAGTCAAGTTTGGAAACCCCAGCTGTAGATTATTAAGGGCCTCCCTGGGGAATTCTGGGCGTTGAAGTCCAGAAATCTTACAGTCACCAGGTTTGGAGACCCTTGTTGTAGATTAAGAGCTTCTCTTCTCAAGATCATTGGATTTCGACAGCTCAGGAAAGTTGCCAGCCGTTTCAAGGGCCGCCAACTGACCAGGGAAATTCCAAGCAAGGCTGAGGAAGTGGGTGGCAGATCTACGCTGCCGATAAATTAATAAAATTAACAGCCAAATTCCCAGAAAAAAAAAAAGGAAGTTACTCGAAGGATACTGTGAAGGTTTAGAATTTTTTCCCCCATCAAACTTTGGAGATGTGATCATTCGGCATCTCCCAATTTGAGACTCTAGAAAGAGCACAGAGAAGAGCAACAAAAATGATTAGGGGACTGGAAGCTAAAACATACAAAGAACGGTTGCAGGAACTGGGCATGGCTGGTCTAGTGAAGAGGAGGACCAGGGGAGAGAGGAGGGGGTCAATCTATTCTCCAAAGCACCTGAGGACAGGACAAGAAGCAATGGGTGGAAACTAATCAAGGAGAGAAGCAACCTAGAACTAAGGAGGAATTTCCTGACAGTGAGAACAATTCGTCAGTGGAACAACCTGCCTCCAGAAGTTGTGAATGCTCCAACACTGGAAGTTTTTAAGAAGAGACTGGACAACCATTTTTCTGAAATGGTATAGGGCAATGATAGCTAATCTTTTCTGGACCGAGTGCCCAAAGCGTGCATGCCTGAACCGCCAAAATGCAATGTGCGCATGGCCCTCGTGCATGTGCCCTGGCCCCCAGGCATGCACACGCGGCCCTCACACGTGCCCCACCCCCCGTGCATGCACATGCAGCCCCCTGCACGTGACCCGCCCCCCGCACATGCGCGGCAGAGGCCCAAAAACCAGCTTGCCGGCAGGAGGTGCGTACACATGCGCAGCAGAGCTGAACTGGGGCAACGGCTCGCGTGCTGACAGAGAGGGCACTGTGGGGCACCTCTGGCACGTGTGCCATAGGTTTGTCATCACAAGTATAAGGTTTCCTGCCTGAGCAGGGGGTTGGACTAGAAGACCTCTAAGATCCCTTTCCAACTCTGTTATTCTATTCTATTCTATTCTTTTTTTCTTTTCTTTTTTTGCTGTTTCAGTTTTTATTTTTTAGAATTTATAAAATTCCAGTGTATATTCTGTTCTGTTCTGTTCTGTTCTGTTCTGTTCTGTTCTACTCTACTCTACTCTACTCTACTCTACTCTACTCTCACTCCACTCCACTCCACTCCACTCCACTCCACTCCACTCCACTCCATTCCATTCCATATTTCTCTTCTCTTCTCTTCTCTTCTCTTCTCTTCTCTTCTCTTCTCTTCTCTTCTCTTCTCTTCCCTTCCCTTCCCTTCCCTTCCCTTCCCTTCCCTATTCTATTCTATATTCTATATTCTATATTCTATATTCTATATTCTATATTCTATATTCTATATTCTATTCTATTCTATTCTATTCTATTCTATTCCACTTTTGACCTTGCTATTGTTATCCCCGTTTTCGGTTTTACGTACAAGCCGTTTGGGAGTTCCATGGTGTGCTTAAGTTGGTGGGTTAGCCTTATTTCCTTGTCCCTTTTCTTCCAACTGTGGGCCTTTTATTGAATTTTTATCTTGTAAAAGCCTGCGGGGAGTCAGAATTATTCAAATGCTAATAATAACACCTGGCACCGGTCCCTGCCTCTAAGAGTCTTAAGTTCTCATGATAAGATTGTTTTTTTTTTTTCCTTTTTTATTGAGGCTCAGAGGCTATTTTGGGCAAGCCTGATATTACAATGGGATCCTTTTGATCTCTCTTTCTCTGCTCTCGCTTGCAAAAAAAAAAAAAAATCTTTCGCTTTGGATCTAGAAAGCAAAGCAGGAAAACAAACATTCATCCCAGAGTTGCGGGACAATGAGGAACGATGGTGCAAGTAAGCACTAGATTAGCGTAATTATAGTTTATTTTATGCAAACTTTCTGCCTGCAAAGAGACACTCTCTTTCCGGAGGGGATTTTAAATTCAGTTCTGACCTAGTCAGGGCATTTCCGTTTCCCTGGCTGTCTCTCTAAGTTTGTGTGAAAGAAATCTGACCTCTGATCAGCTGAGATGGGCTTCGTTTGCAAAATGCGGAATGGCAGGCCTTGTCCTTGTCAAGATTGTTAGCAATTTCTAAAAGGCACACGGGGAAGGGGGTTCCCCTTGCAATTGTGATTGTCCACGGAAGAGCCATAAAGGTCAGCCTCAGGGCTGAGCCAGCACACTCCAGAGTATTGTATGGGTAGTCCTCGATTTAGGGCTAACATTTATGCTGCTAAGCGAGGTAACTGTTTGTTTGTTTTTTTTGTTTATTTTTTTAATTTGATTTATATGCCGCCCTTCTCCGGAGACTCAGGGCAGCTTACAATGCGTTAAGCAATAGCCTTCATCCTTTTGTATATTTATACAAAATCAGCTTATTGCCCCCACAATCTGGGTCCTCATTTTATCTACCTTAGAAAGGATGGAAGGCTGAGTCAACCTTGAGCCTGGGGAGATTTGAACTTACAGTAATTGCAGACAGCTTGATGTTAATAACAGTGCTTTAGTCTGCTGCGCCACCAGGCTCCTGTTAAGGAAGCTGCTCCCAAGTTGACAATAGCCACAGCACTTAGACTTATATACCGCTTCACAGCCCTCTCTAAGCAATTTACAGAGTCAGCCTCTTGCCCCCAACAATCTGGGTCCTCATTTTTAGACCTTGTAAGGACGGAAAGCTGAGTCAACCTTGAGCTGGTCAGGATTGAATCATGGATGGATGGATGGATGGATGGATGGATGGATGGATGGAAGGAAGGAAGGAAGGAAGAAAGGGGAGGAGAGGGGAGGAGAAGGAGGGGAGGGAGGAAGGGAGGGAAGGAAGGAAGGAAGGAAGGAAGGGCAATAGCACTTAGACTATATACTGCTTCACAGTCCTTTATAGCCCTCTCTAAGCGATTTACAGAGTCAGCCTCTTGCCCCAACAATCTGGGTCCTCATTTTATAGACCTGTAAGGACGGAAGGCTGAGTCAACCTTGAGCTGGTCAGATTGAACTCCTGGCAGTCAGCAGAGTTAGCCTGCAATACTGCATTCTAACCACTGCGCACCATGGATGGATGGATGGATGGATGGATGGATGGATGGATGGATGGAAGGAAGGAAGGAAGGAAGGAAGGAAGGAAGGAAGGAAGGAAGGAAAGGAAGAGCAACAGCAATAGCACTTAGACTTATATACTGCTTCACAGTCCTTTACAGCCCTCTCTAAGCGATTTACAGAGTCAGCCTCTGGGTCCTCATTTTACCCACTTTGGAAGAATGGAAGGCTGAGTCAACTTTGAGCCGGTCAGGATCGAACTCCTGGCAATGAGCAGAATCAGCCTGCAAAACTGCGTTCTAACCACTGCACCACCAGGGCTCCTACAACCTTTTCTGCCAGGTTTTCATGTGAATGACTGCGGGTTCTTAAGCAAATCACGTGATCACTGAGCAAATCCAGCTTTCCCCCCCGTTGGCTTGGCTTGTCGAACCCATGACTCTGGGATGCTGCAACCATTATAAACCATACTGCTGGCCCAACACCCGAATTCTGATCACACGATCATCTCCTTTGCAAAGACCATTGCAAAGACTCTAGTCCTCATGGCCCAGAAACCCACTCTTGCCCCACTGGCACACCCACAGCCAGCCAATGGCAACGATGCTCAATGCTTGGATGAAAAGTTCGACCGGGAGCTAAGAAAAGATACTCACCACATGAGGCTGATTTAATGCCACGGGGTAGGACATGGCGTGGGACGGGTAGTGGGTCTCCGCCCCTCTCCAGGTCTGGGTTGCCGGTTGCGTAGATCCAGCCATTGTCAAAGGCGAGTGGGGGACAGCAGTCTTCTTTGGGGGGTCCCTCCTAAGAATCAGCGATGCGACGCACTAAGGGATCCCGGAGTTCGGGCGCACGATGCTCGCCCCAGCCATCTCCTGTTGTGCCTGTAAGGGAAACAAAGGCAGGGTGGATTGGAGTCCCGTTGGGAAAAAAAGGGGGGGTGCATTTGAGACAGTTAAATTGGGGGGGGGTACCTCCTTCCCATGAAGGCGTCCCCACTTTCTCAGTCCAGAAAAAAAAAACGAGAACCACCGTCTGGCTGGACAATCTGGAATCCTGGATTTACGACTGTCACGGGGATTAGAATTTCCATCGCTCAAGCTAGGCAGGCTTGGGAAGGAAGCTAGGCCTGATTTTTTTATTTTATTTTTTTGCCAAGGTTGTTAAGTGAATTACACTGGCTGTTAAAGCAAATCTGGCTTCTCCCTCCCCTCCTTAACTCGGTTTGTTGGAAGCCAGCTGGGATGGTTGCAAACGATGATCGTTAAGCGGGAATACCGGTTTTAAGTCAACTCTTTTTAGGGCCATTGTCACTTCGGTCGGTCAATAAACAAGTGTTTTGTAAAGCGAGGACAACCTACGTCACCTGCTCTTTTTCACGGGTCCTTAAATTATTTTGCATAGTCCTCGACTGACAATTCATTTAGTGACCAAAGTTGCAACGGCAGTGAAAAAAAAGTGACTTACCATCATTCTTCACACTTATGACCTTTGCAGCGTGCCCCAGGATCACGGGGTCAAAATTCAGGCGTGACTCGTAGTTATGACGGTTGCAGTGTCCTGAGGTCACGTGATTCCCCTTTTGTGGCCTCCCCACAAACAAAATCAAGATGAAAGCCAGATTCACTTAACAACTGGGTTACTAACTTATGCACTGGGGTGATTCACTTAACAACTATGGCAAGAAAGTTCGTAAAACAGGACAAAACTCTGTAGAGATTCTCAGTCCTTTAGGTCATGGTTGTCCCAAAGATGTTTTTTTCACGAGGCAACTGGACTTCCTTGTTTTTTTCTTTTGAAGACGTTTCGCTTCTCATTCAAGAAGCTTTTTCCGCTCCGACTGGATGGTGGGGAATGGAAGGTTTTATACCCCTTGCAGAGAAGCTGGTCGTTTGCATCCTTTTAGAGGGTCGTTGAGGCTACTTGGAGGTTTAGCACTAGCAGGAATGGATTTCCAGAGAGATAGAAAAAAATATTGCAGACTACAGGAACCCTTTGCATCACTCAGCTGACCTTCAGGACACAGATTACCTTCCAAGTGCTTCAACGACTCTCTAAAACAGGGATGTCAAACTCGATTTCATTGAGGGCCACATCAGGTTTGTGTTTGACCTCGGAGGAGGGCTCGGGGGGGCGTGGCCAGGGTGGGCATGATCAGCTCGACTTCACTCATGTCGGGGGCGCCTGTGGTAGACCGAGTGCTCTGCCAGCGAAAACAGGCTCCTGAGCTCCGTTTTCGGCTGCGACGGCCTCCTGCAACCCTCTGCCAGTGAAAACAGGCTCCCGAGCTCAGTTTTCGGCTGCGACGGCCTCCTGCAATCCTCTGCCAGTGAAAACAGGCTCCCGAGCTCCGTTTTCGGCTGCGACGGCCTCCTGCAATCCTCTGCCAGTGAAAACAGGCTCCCGAGCTCCGTTTTCGGCTGCGACGGCCTCCTGCAATCCTCTGCCAGTGAAAACAGGCTCCCGAGCTCCGTTTTCGGCTGCGATGGCCTCCTGCAACCCTCTGTCAGTGAAAATAGGCTCCTGAGCTCAGTTTTCGGCTGCGACGGCCTCCTGCAACCCTGTCAGTGAAAACAGAGCTTGGGAGGACAGCCTGCAGCCCTCCTGAGCTCCATTTTCACTGGCAGAGGCATCACGGGCAGTCCTTTGCTGTTTCCAGGGTGGTCCCACGAGCCAGATCTAAGCACCCCGTGGGCCGGATCCGGCCCCCGGGCCTTTGAGTTTGACACCCCTGCTCTAAAAGGATGCAAATGACCAGCTGTCTGCAAGGAATATAAATCCTTCCATTCCTCGGGATACGTCAAGAGCTGAAGAAGCTTCTTGGATGAGAAGCAAAACGTCTTCAAAAGAAAAACAAAAAAAGTCCAATTTCCTCCTGAAAAAGCACTTTTGGGATGGGACAAAACTCACTTTAAAAATGTCTTCACTTAACAACAGAAACGTTAGGCTGAACTGTGGTCGCAATTCGAGGACTGCCTATACAGAGGAAGGTACGCTTTGCTTTGTCAAGATTTCTATTAAAAGCCCCCAGGTGTTCTCCAGGTGTTCCTCTCAAAACTCCAGGTGCTTCAATAAGCCCTCCACTCCCATCCTGAAACAAGTCTTAGTTACACCCTGCATAAATTGGCAATTGCAAAGTTGACCCAACCGTTTTCTCCAAACCAAGCTTGGTAGGTTGGTTTTTTTCTCTCTCTCTCTTTTTCTCCTTCATCTGTTGCAGCATTGAAATAATTTTGTTTTTCTTGCATGGTTTCCAAAAGGGAAGAGAAAAAGGAAGTGCAGCGTACCACCAACAGAATTCGGCTTCCTCAGAATTTGTTCCTGGGATTGCGTAACGAAAAGGACTCTTTGCAAAACTCTCCCCAGGTTCATTCTTGGGTATCTCAGCTTCCCCCTCCGCTCCGGGAAAGGATTGGAAAAAAATTGCCTCACCAGTTGAACCTACGCCTGCTTCAAGAGCTTTCTCCATAGTCTTTTCAAACCCTCCCCACCCCACCAGTCCTTTACAAACGGTCCTTGGCTTACAACCATCCCAGTGGTGGGTTCCTCCCGGTTCGGTCCGGTTCGGCCAAGCCGGTAGGGGTGACGATATGACATCACCAAAACGGTTCTCCCCCCCGCCCTCCCACCCTCCCACCCCACCTCTTACCTTTTATTTGGCCCCAACCCCAATCTATTGCTGCCTCCTGAGTCCCAGCTGATGACTAGAGGGAAAAAAACTATTTAAACTCTTGCCACGGGGCTTCAAAGGGCCGCCCTACAGCTGATCAGTGTTAAAAGCAAACAAATGAGTCGGGTCGTAAGTGCGAGGACCTTCCAGAAATGACTCTGACCAGCTAGCCACGCCCACCTAGTCACATGACCTCCAAGCCACACCCAGAAAATAAGCCACGCCCACAGAACCGGTAGTAAAAAAAAATTAGAACCCACCCCTGAACCATTCATTAAGCAAGCTTTTGAAGTTATCACGGGGGGGGGGGGAATAATAATTTATAACCAGTCCCAGGGCCGTATTTTCCTATAGGCTAACTAGGCTTCAGCCTAGGGCCTCAAGATCAAGAGGGGCCTACATTCCCTACATTCAAATTGTTAGCAAAATTAAAATTACACTTTCACTATAGGTGAAAGGGCCTCATAAGTGGAATAGCCTAGGGCCTCTTTTCATCTAAATCCGGCCCTGACCAGTCCTCAGACTTATGACGGTCACAACTTCCCTGCAAGTCACATGATCGATGCTTGTGACTTTCCAAGCTGGCTTCCAACTGGTCAAGCCAATGGGGAAGGCTGGCAGGAGGTTGCAAATGGGGGTCACGCCTGGCTTAATGACTGTGGGCGATTCGCTTCATGATCTAAATGATCTAAATAATCTAAATAATTGAACGGTCAAGCTATTGTCCAAAGCACCCGAAGGCCAGACAAGGAAGAATGGATGGAAACTGAGCAAGGAGAGATTCAACCTGGAAATAAGGAGGAATTTCCTGACAGTGAGATCAATCAACCGACGGAACAGAAGTTGCCTTTGGAAGTTGTGGAAGCTTCATCACTGGAAGTTTTCAAGAAGAGACTGGACTGCCATCCATCAGAAATGGTGTAGGGCCATGATGGCGAACCTATGGCACGTGTGCCACAGGTGGCACACGGAGCCATGTCACCTGGCACGCCAACTCAGCCTCTCTAGGAGTCTCTGGAGGCTGGGGACAACAAAAAATGTCACTTCCTGTCCAACCGGAAGTTGGAAAACGGGCCGTTTCGGACCTCCGAGGGGGTGGGGAAGGCTGTTTTTGCCCTCCCCAGATGCATAGAGAGGATCTGGAGCCAGGTGAGAAAGAAAAACGGGCCTACTTGGCCATTGTGTGCCAGGTGCGGGGGGTGGAGAGAAGGGGTCATGCATGCATGCACAGGGCGGGGTGCATAGAATTATGGTTGTGGGCACATGCACGCTCGCGAACCTCCCCCGCCCCCCTTCCTGGCATGTGATGGCAAAAAGGTTAGCCATCACTGGTGTAGGGTCTCCTGCTTGGGTGGGGGGTTGGACTAGATGACCTCCAAGGTCCCTTCCAACTCTGTTAATCTAATCTAATCTTGACCGTTAAGTGGAGCAGACACGTGATCTTTTGCTGAAGAACTTCTTCGTTTTGTGGAGGCTTGTTCAAACTCAACCAAAAGGGGTTTGTCCTACAAACCACAATAAGCAAACCACTGTGTACAGGACAGGGAGCGGCAAAGCCCACCCAGGAACAAGCTGAGGAATCCACCATCAAGGGCCTAGAGCCGGACTCGGAGTTCGGATCTTTGCAACTGCTACAAAGGGACTACATGCATCCCTCCCCTTTAAATCTGGATGGGTTCAGCAGCTGGCTGTGGATGATGGAAGGCAAAATCCAGCCCATGGTGCAGCATGAAGAACGGTTGCAGGATTTGAGGTTGGATAGTCTAAAGAAATTAGGGGTAACATGATAGCACTATTTGAGGGGCGGCCCCAAAGAAGAGGGGGACAAATGATTCTCCAAAGCACCAGAGAGCAGGACAAGAAACAATGGATGGAAACTGGTCAAAGAGAGAAGCAACCTGGAATTGAGGAGAAACTTCCTAACAGGGAGGACAATTAACCAGTGGAACAGCTTGCCACCAGAAATCGTGGGCACTTCATCACTGGAGGTTTTTAAGAAGAGTCCAGTCACTTGTCTGAAATGGTATAGGTCAGTGATGGCTAACCTTTTTGCCATCGCGTGCCAAAAGCGGGGGGAGTGCGGGGGGGGTCGTGCGCACGCATGCCCACACCCATAATTCTCTGCGCCCCACTCCCTCGTGCATACGCGTGCGCCCCCCCCCTGCACTCCTCCCGCTCTTGGCATGCGATGGCATGGTGGGCCCATTTTTCACCCTCCCCAGGCTCCAGAGCCTTTCTAGGAGCCTGGGGAGGACGAAAACAGCCTTCCCCATCCCTCCCGGAGGCCCTCCGGAGGCCAGAAACATCCGTTTGCTGACCAGAAGGCCGTTTTTGCCCTCCCCAGGCTCCTAGAAAGGCTCTGGAGCCTGGGGAGAGCAAAAAACGGGCCTTCCCCCCCCACACTCCAGCTCCTCCGGAGACCAGAAACAGATTGTTTCCCTACTTCCGATAGGCCCAGAAGACCTGAAAATAAGCTGAGCTCACATGCCCACCATAGGTTCGTCATCACAGGTATAGGTTCTCCTGCTTGAGCAGGGGGCTGGACTAGAAGACCTCCAAGGTCCCTTCCAGCTAATTCATTCTGAAAAGAATGAGGGTTGGGGAAAGCATCTCATTTACAAACACGGTTTAAACATGGTGTGTTTCTGAACCGTGGCAACCTGAAAACAGGAAGGTCAAAATTCCCATCTTCAAATTCTGGTTTAGGATTTTTAAAAAACACATCGGCTCACACATTGGCAGTCCTAAACTTAACAACAGTTTGTTTAGTGACCATTCAAGGTCACAACGGCAGTGAAAAAAAGTGTCTTACGACCATTTTCCACACTCACGACCGCTGGCAGCCTTCCCACAGTCACATGATCAAAATTCAGAGGTTTGGCCACAGACTCATATTTATGACGGTTGCAGCATCCCAGGGTTCACCCAAGTCCTCTTTTGCGACCTTCTGACTGGCAAAGTCAGAGGGGAAGAAGCCAGACCGTGTCCCTTAATGACTGTGTCGCTAACTTAACTGCAGCGATTCCCTTAACGAACTGTGGCAAGGAAGGTCGTAAAACGGAGCAAAGTGACTAATGTCTTGCTTAGCGACGTAAATCTGGGGCTCAAATGTGATCCTAAGCAGCGGTGGGTTTCAGATTATGTTACTACCGGTTCACCCCTATCTGGAATGAGCTCCTCCCGGAGATACGGAGGATGCCGGATCTATGCACTTTCCGCCGCGCTCTCAAGACCTTTTTATCCCATCAGGCTGGCCTGGCCTAACTGTTTCCCTTTTTTTCCCTTTTTAAAATGTAAATTTTAATTCGTTTTTAATTTATTGGGGTGTTTTAAATCTGTCTTCGGCCAAGATTTTATTCAGTTTTAAATTTTGTATTTATGTTTTTTATCCTGTGGCTGTTCACCGCCCTGAGTCCTTCAGGAGTAGGGCGGTATACAAATCAAATAAAACTAAACTAAAAAACTAAACCCCGTGCGCGCATCCGTTTCGTCCACGCACCTGCCGTTCATGTATGCGCCCGGCCTCAAAATCTCACCCACAATTTCCGCTACCCAAACCGGCTGATACCACCGCTGGTCCTAAGTCCAGGTCCTAAGACCATCTGGGCCTTAATTTGTGCTTTCATACCAGTGAAATGTAAAATTTGTTACTACCGGTTCTGTGGCCATGGCTTGGTGGGCGGGAGGTGTAACGTGACTGAGTAGGCGTGGCCAACTTTTGGTTTTTTTTTTTTACTTTTAAAACCATTTTTTCTACAACCTCTTCGGCCGAAGAGGTTGCAGAAAAAAATGCTTTTAGAAGCCTCTGACAATCAGGCAGCTCAGCTGGGATCGTCAGAGCTTTTTAAAAGCATTTTTTCTACGTCTTCGGCCGAGCTGAGCTGAGCTGAGTTGCCTGATCGTCAGAGGTTTTTCTTTCTTTTAAAAGCCTCTGACGATCCCAGCTGAGTTGCCTGATCGTCAGAGGCTTTTCTTCCTTTTAAAAACATTTTTTCTATAACCTCCTCGGCAGAAGAGGTTGTAAAAAAAATGCTCTTAAAAGCCTCTGACGATCCCAGCTGAGTCGCGCGATCATCAGAGGCTTTTTTTTTTTTTACTTTTAAAAGCATTTTTTCGGCCGAAGAGGTTGTAGAAAAAATGCTTTTAAAAATATTTTTTAAAAAAGCCTGATGATCGCGGCTCAGCTGGGCATGTGGGGGGGCACAGGGATTTTTGCTATTGGTTCTCCACCCACCGTCATCGCTACCGGATCGCGTGATCCGGTCCGAACCGGGAGCATTTCACCCCTGATTCATACCCAACTCAACAATCCCAACACAGACTTTGCCAGGTGCCAGGAAAACCAAACCGTTTACAAATCCTAAGGAACTACCCAGGTTTTTTTCCCAGGCTACCCAATGTTCCAAAAAAAAAAAAAAAATTGCATCAAAGCAAAAAGGGAAAGGGGGGGGGGAACCACCCAAAAGAGGATCAATTCACCTCTTCTCTTTGCCTCCCTTAATGTTTCTGGCTGCCAGCAATTATTCTCCGTAGCTATGGAAACTCTGGCAGCCGTTCAAGGCAACTGTGGGCGAAGCTTTGAGCCCCTTTTTTTTTTTCATTGCAGGGAAGTTCTTTTGTGTTCCGATAAATCCTGCGTCGCCAATTTTTTATACTTGAATCGGACTGACGTCCTTTCGTTTTTATTTTGATTTGATTTGTATTTCTTTTTATTTTTTTTTATTTTTTTTGCAGTGTGGAGCACCCGTTTAGCAGAGAAAAGGGATTTGGGCAGAACTGACTCTTTTTAATATATATAGCTTGCTGGCTTGTGGGCAGGCAGTTTTTCCGCTTGGCTGGCGCAGAAGCTTTACAAAGTTTGAGGAAAGCAAACATAACTATTTAAGTTTCAGTTTCGGACACTTGCAAGGTAACAAAAGCAGATAAAAGTCATCAGTGTGGGGTTTGTTTGGTTTTTTTTTAAAAAAAGAAATAACATTTGTTTGGGTTCAATGATTTATGGATTATAGGGTGGCTTGTTAACTCGTTCATGTCTTCAATAAAGGAGAATATTTGTTGCTCAGGGTTTGAAACGAGGGGTCCTTGGAGCTCCCTGAGTTTGATGGTTTTCTTGCAGACGTCTGATTGTCAAACTAGGTAACATCATCAGTGTTAGAAGGGAGTGGATTTTGGGGGAGGAGGAGGAGGAGGAGAACTGTGGGATTCTTGGTGCTCTCTGAGCTTGGAAGTTTTCTTGCAGATGTTTCATTACCAAACTAGCTAACATCATCAGTGCTACAAGGGAGTGGGGTTTGTGAAGAGGAGGAGGAGGAGGAGGGGGAGAGCACCAGGGACCCTACAGTTGTTGTCGTCATCCTCCTCCTCCTCTTTTCCTCCATTCCACAAACCCCTCTCCCTTCTACTCATTATATTACCTGGTTGGGTCATGAAACATCTACAAGAAAACGACCAAGCTCAGAGAGCACCTCCTCCCAAACCCCACTCCCTTCTAGCACTGATGGCATTATCTAGTTGGGTAATGAAACGTTTGCAAGAAAACCACCCTGCTCAGGCCTCCTCATTCATGTCTTCAAACGAGAGAGTCATCAACCCCATCATCAGATCCATCCCTGTTTCTAACCACCTCTTTCTTCTTCTCTTTCCTTCCATCTTCCCACCATGGACTGGCTCCCGGTGGTCTTCCGAGCGCACTTCAAGATTCTGGTTATCACCTTTAAAGCGCTCCATGGCTTAGGACCTGGTTATCTACGGGACCGCCTGCTACCACCAGTAGCCTCTCACCGGCCAGTACGCTCCCATAGAGAGGGGCTCCTCCGGGTGCCATCGGCCAAACAATGTCAGCTGGCAGCCCCTAGGGGGAGAGCCTTCTCTGTGGGGGCACCTACGATCTGGAACGAGCTCCCCCCGGAGATACGGAGGATCCCGGATCTGCGCACCTTCCCTCGCGCACTTAAGACTTTTTTATTTCATCAAGCTGCCCTGGCCTAAATCTTCTCCCTTTTTTAAATGTAAATTTTAATCTGTTTTTAAATTATGGGGTGTTTTAAATTCAGCCAAATTATTTAATTCGTTTTTAATTTATTTTAAATTTTTGTATTTATGTGTTTTATCTTGTGGCTGTTCACTGCCCTGAGTCCTTCGGGAGAAGGGCGGTATAGAAATTTAATAAAATAATTATAAATAAAAATAATTATAAACGTCTCCAGGGAGCTAATCCGATTCCATTTTTTTCTTTTTCACTTTCATCTTTCGCTTCCTAACTTCCAGCATTGTGTTTTCCTGCACTTTGTTTAATGTAAAGGTAAAGGTTCCCCTCGCACATATGTGGTACTTGTTCCCGACTCTAGGAGGCGGTGCTCATCTCTGTTTCAAAGCCGAAGAGCCAGCGCTGTTCGAAGACATATCCATGGTCATGTGGCCGACATGTCTCAACGCCAAAGGCGCACGGAACACTGTTCCCTTCCCACCAAAGGTGGTCCCTATTTTTCTACTTGCATTTTTTTACCTGCTTTCAAACTGCTAGGTTGGCAGAAGCTGGGACAAGTCATGGGAGCTCACCCCGCTACGCAGCAGCACTAGGGATTCGAGCCGCTGAACTGCCAGATCGACAAGCTGAGCAGCCACTGAGCCACCACATCCCTTAATTGCTTAATGGAGTTTACCCTGAAAAAGAATATTGTGATAAGAGATGGAAGGTCTGCTCTTGGCGATTACCTTCATGCTTAAAGAATTCCACAAGTGAAATTTCCACTTTCCCAGCCCACCAGGGACACTCCAAGAATCTCACATCCTATCTTGAAGGACAAACGTGGATCCTCAACCCTCACCAAACCTTTATTTGATGTTGTCCTCAAATATATTTTGCACCGGGACAAGATCTGAGAACTTTCAAAGTTGCAACTCAACCAGGGTGCTTTGGGTGAACTCAACTCAATATTGGCTTCTCAAGAAATTCTCCCTTAAAGATGATAAATTTAGTAAACTACCAAATGTCTCCATCTCTATGGAGATTCTTAATCATCCAGGTCATAGTTGTCCCATAAGTGCTTTTCAAACAAAACAAACGAAATCCAGTCTACCTTTTGAAAAATATCTTTGGGACCACCAAAAGTCTCCTGAAAGTGACCTAGGGGTCTTCTAGCTCATCAAAGTCTGGACTTTCCTGCCTTGAACAAGCCAACATCTACATCTTGGAGAAACAGACCGTGAAGTCAACTATTTGCTTGTGAGTAAAAAAACTGGGGCATTGTTGTGCTTCGCCGGCAGCCTGCGGAGCTAGCAGCAGAGTCGGACAGTGAGGAGGCTGGAGAGGAACATGGGCCAGTCCTGGAGTCTGGGGAAGGCTCAGACAAGGGCTCTGCGTTGGAGGCAGAGAGGAAGCCAGGGACATCTGGGAGTTATGTGCTGCCTCCGGAGCCTCCAGAGTGTAACGTCAGCGAGGCAGACGAACAGGGGGAGCCTGTTCCCAGTGCGCGCATGTGCAAAGCTGTCAAAAGGCAAGAACAGTTAAGGCAAAAGGGACGACTCAGGAGTAAGGCTTGGAGATGATTGGCCCCTCCCATAAGACATAAAGGAGGAGCAAAGGCACGTGGGCCTTTGCAGGAAGCAACGTTGTTCGTTCTGGTCGGTTTAAATTCTGAAGCTTTGTTTTGACTCTGTGCTCCGTGTGGCCTTGCAAAGCTAATTGGCAATTAGGTCTTTGGCAGCATGTCAAGGAAGATAAATGTGGGTGCTTATCAGCCTTATCCCAGAGGACTTCTGTCGGACTCTTTACAACTATTTGTGACTCATCTGTGAATGAACAGAATGAGAATGAACAAGCTGTGAATGAACAGAATTCACAGCCGTTGAAATAAAAAGAGGGTTTTTGGGACTAATTGTGTGCTTTTTACTGTGTCAGGAAGCCTAGGTCAGGACAGACACATCACCCTGCCAACAAAAGTGTGTATAGTCAAGGCGATGGTTTTCCCAGTTGCAATGGATGGCTGTGAAAGTTGGACCATAAGGAAGGCTGAGCGCCAAAGAATTGAGGCCTTTTGAACTCTGGTGCTGGAGAAGACTCCTGCGAGTCCCTTGGACTGCAAGGCGATCAAACCGGTCAATCCTAGAGGAGATCAACCCTGACTTCTCTTTAGAAGGCCAGATCCTGAAGAGGAAACTCAAATACTTTGGGCACTTAATAGGAAGGACTTACTGGAGAAGAAGGAAGGACTCCCTGGAGAAGAGCCTGATGCTGGGAACGACTGAGGGGAAAAGAAAAGAAGGGGATGGCAGAGAATAAGGTGGCTGGATGGAGTCACTGAAGCAGTCGGCGTGAGCTTCAATGGACTCCAGAGGATGGTAGAGGACAGGAAGGCCTGGAGGAATGTTGTCCATGGGGTCGCGATGGGTCGGACACGACTTCGCAACTAACAAAACAAAAAAAAACGGAGAAGAGAACTCAAAATTGGCTCTTCTGGAGCTCCAGAAGATTCCCAGGATGTGTGTTCCCAGAACCTGAAGTTGATGTGGTGGCCTCCAAGGGTTTTGAAGCCACAAAAAGCATTGTTCAAAGACTTCAAAAATAGTAAGCAAACGTAAGAGAATGGCATGAAATGGGCCATCGCTGTAGCCTTTTCTTGTTGTCAACTTGGAGTTTTTCCAACCGCCACTGTGCAAACAGAGAGAAGGGAAATGGAAATTCCACTTCTCTACAATGGCTGGAGGGAGGCCCAATTTTTGCGCCATCAACAATTGGATTTCCTTTTCATTTTGTTCTTCACACTGAACTACTATCCGCCGAACACTCTCGTACGGCCAGCGTTATTTCCAAGCGTTTTTTGGGGGAACTACTTAAGGGCAGATCTGAAAAGCAGCAAAAGGAGTGCCACACCATTTCTAATAGATAAATAGGTAGATAATAAATAATTTACACATCTAAAGGAGCTGGTTTTAAAAAAAAATATGTGGCTCAGCCATCAACAGACACATCGAGATAAACCACCTTTACACGCCATTTAGAACAGACGATCCAAAATCAATACGAACTAATATAAACCAAGGAAGAAAAAAGCAAAAGAAAGAAAAGCAAATAAGTGGAAGAAAAATAGAAAAAATAGAAAAGGAGATTCAAGGAAGTGGTTTCCCAGATTTTTCCTAGCAGTTGTTAAGTCCATGAACTCGCTAAAGTTTACCTCGAAAGACAAAGCTACTCTAAGCCCAGACTGAATAAAATCAAGGAAAAAAGAGAATTCATTCCAGATTTTAGCAAAAAGAACGCCAATACATACCGTGTTTCCCCTAAAATAAGACCCGGTCTTGTATTAATTTTTGCTCCAAAAAGACACATTAGGGCTTATTTTCTGGTTAGGTCTTATTTTGGGGAAAATATGATGCTAAATGCACCCATATGGCTGACAATCTTAACTGGGGCTTATTTTGGGGGTAGGGCTTATATTACGAGCATCCTGAAAAATCATGCTAGAACTTATTTACTAGTTGGGTCTTATTTTGGGGAAAATACGGTACTAAATGCATCCATCTGGCTGACAATCTTAACTTGGGCTTATTTTGAGGGTAGGGTTTATATTACGAGCATTCCGAAAAATCATGCTAGGGCTTATTTTCGGTTGGGTCTTATTTTTGGGGAAGCAGGGTAGTTTAAGCCATCTTTGGTGTTCACACTGCTGGCTTTTTCCAGTTTCTTCTTCTGATTTTAATCCAATTAACTTGGTTCGTGGCAGAACCAGGTTTCCATTTGCGAACCTCTCTTTGCAAATCCGAAAAGAATTGAGGGATCCCTGGGTTTGTGAGAAGCAAAGCCATCCATCACAGAAAGCAAATTGAACGTTTATTTATTTCCCTCCAGCCAACATTTCAGGTGGAAGAAATTTTAGCAACACGTCAGATTTAGGAACAGAACAGCCTCAAGCTTCCTTCTCTCGCCACCGCTGTGAGACAGAACAGGGCGAAAGGACAAGTTAATTACTAATGCAGAACGGGCTAAAAATAAAACACAACACTGTGTCCTGCCGTTACACGTTAGACGAAGTGCCAAACGCCAGCAAGCTGGCAGGCGAAAAAAGGAATATTTTCAGGCACCGAGACATCAAGGACTTGTTCTCATCGCTTCCGTCCCCCGTCCCCCCCACCTCCTTGTCTCACTCGGAAAGAAAAAAAAAACTTGGCTTCCCTGGGAAAGGAAAAAAAAAGAGAGAGAGAGAAAGAGAGAGGGAAAAAAACTGGCCAGCAGAAATACAGGTAGTCCTTGATTTACAATCACAATTGTGACCAGAGCTTCCATTGCTGAACAAGGCGGCTGTTAATGTTAAATTTACTGGACAGGCATTTGTCTGAAATGGTATAGGTCAGTGATGGCTAACTTTTTTGTTGTCGCGTGCCAAAAGCGGGGGCAGCGGGGGAGGTTGCACATGTGTGTGTTCCGTACCCCCGCGCATGCGCGTGTGACACCCCCTCTCCACACTCCCCCTGCTTCTGGCGATGGCATGGTAGGCACGGTAGGCCTGTTTTTCAATCTCCCCAGGCCCCAGAAGCTTTCTTGGAGCCTGGGGAGGGCGAAAACGGCCTTCCCCAGCCCCCTGAAGGCTCTCCGGAGGCCGGAAACATCCTGTTTCCCGACTTCCGGTGGGACAGGAAGGCCCGTTTTTCGCTCTCCCCAGGCCCCAGAGGCTTTCTTGGAGCCTGGGGAGGGCGAAAATGGCCTTCCCCACCCCCACGGAGGCCCTCTGGAGGCCAGAAACAGCCCGTTTCCCGACTCCCAGTGGGCCCGGAAGGCTCAAAAATCAGCTTGTCGGCGCATGCATGCACGCTGGAGCTGAGCTAGGGCAACGCTTGTGTGCCCACGTGTGCTCCACGTACCACAGGTTCGCCATCACAGGTATAGGGTCTCCTACTTGAGCAGGGAGCTAGACTAAAAGACCTGCAAGATCCCTTCCAGTTCTATTCCTATTCTTAAATCTATTCCTTATTTTAATTCTAATTAATTCTAATTCTAATTTCTATTCGATTCGATTCAATTCTATCCTATTCTATTTTCTCTTTTTTTTCTGCTCTATTTCTCTTCTTATACTCTCTTCTTTTCTTATACTCTCTTCTCCTCTCTTCTATTCCTATATATTATATTCTTATACTCTCTTCTCTTCTATTATTATTATTTTATTGATTAGCCACTGGGCCATATCAAAGTGCAGAGTTCCAAAACCCGAAATTATTACTAAAACCCGATGAAAACAATTTGAAATGGAACTGTGAGTAAAATGACATTTAAAAATGAAATTGGAATAAAATGCCATTTAAAATGAGATCGGAATAAAGTTACGATAGGAATAAATCACATAGGATAAAATCATGTTTCATAGAAGCAATTAATTTTCGGTAACTTTACGACCTTTACGGCCGGTCTTGTGAAGCAAATCATGAAGCCGTTAAGCAAATCCTGGTTGTCGTCTCATTCCCCCCCCCCCCCCCCCCCCCCCCGGTTGACTTGTGTTGGTCAGAAACCAGCGGGGAAGGTCACAAAGAGCGATCACATGACCCTGGGATACCGCAAGAATCATACATACAAACACACCCCAGTTGGAAAGTGCTTGAATTTTGATCACATAATCTGGGGATGACTGAGACAGTCGTGAAATGGATGGACCTTTTATCAGCATTGCTGCAAGGCAAGGATTACCTATATCAGTGATAGCTAACCTTTTCCAGACCGAGTGCCCAAAGCGCACATGTGCTTGTACCCAGGGGTGAAATGCTCCCGGTTCGGACCGGATCGCCCGATCTGATAGCGATGGAGGCGGGTGGTTCGGAGAACCGGTAGCCAAAATCCCTGCCCCCCCCATTGCCCAGCTGACCCGCGCAATCATCAGAGGCTTTTTTTAAAAAAATTTTAAAAGCATTTTTTCTACAACCTCTTTGGCCGAAAAAATGCTTTTAAAAGTTAAAAAAAAAAAAGCCTCTGATGATTGTGCAGCTCAGCTGGGATCATCAGAGGCTTTTTTTAAAAAAAAGCTTCTGCCAATCAGGCAAGTCAGCTGGGATCGTCAGAGGCTTTTAAAAGCATTTTTTTTTAGCCAAAGAGGTTGTAGAAAAAATGGTTTTAAAAGTAAAAAAAAAAAAAGTTGGCCACGCCCACTCAGTCATATTACCCCCCACACCAAGCCACACCCACAGAACCGGTAGTAACAAATTTTACATTTCACCACTGCCTGTACCCCCAAAATGCAATGCGCGTACGGTCCCCACGGATGTGTCCCAGCCCCCGAGCACGCAGCCCCCACATGCGTCTTGCTCCTGTGCATGTGCACATTGCCCCCCACATGTCCCACCCCCATGCATGCTCATCGCCCCACGCATGGGGGTCCCCCAGATGCATGTACAGCAGAGACCCAATGACCATTTGGCCGGCAGGAGGCACATGTGCAGCGGAGCTGAACTGGGGCGACAACTCGCATGCCCATAGAGAGAGTGCTGTGTGCTACCTGTGGCACGTGTGCCATAGGTTTGCCATCATGGACCTATATCGAACAGAAGGGACACCTCGGGAAACCTGAAGAGCACAGAGAAGAGCAACAAAGACGATTAGGGGGCTGGAGGCTAAAACATATGAAGAACGGTTGCAGGAAATGGATATGTCTACTCTAGCAAAAAGAAGAACCAGGGGTGACATAATATTAGTGTCCTAATATTTGAGGGGCTGCCACCAAGAAGAGGTGGGGGGGTCGCTATTCTCCTTACTGAAGTGACCTGGATCTGGGAGACCATCTACTCAGATGCTTCAAAACAGGCGAAATTCAATTGAAAGGCAAGTCCTTTACGGCACGCAGATCAAATTCATTCTTCATTTCCAGGTTCTTCTTCTCGATTTTCTGGGTCTTTGATGTTCCCTGACAGGCCTTGATTTGCAACCCATTCATTTAGCGACCATCTGAGGTGCCCTGAAAAAAAAGTGACTCGCCATGAATGTTATGGAGACTCTCAATTCTCCAGGTCATGGTTGTCCTAAATGTGGTTGTTTTTTTTCCCCCCTCCAAAAAAAATCAACCAGACTTTTCTTGGTGTTTTCTTTGAAAACGTTCCGCTTCTTGTCCAAGAAGCCTCTTCTGAAATGAAGTGAAGAAGCTTCTTGGATGAGAAGCGAAACACCAAGAAAGTCCGGTTCCTTTTTTTTTTTTTTTTTTTGGGGGGGGGGGGGGGACCAGGAGGGAATGGTAAATTTTGTTCCTACCTGTTTTGGGGGTGTGGCTTGGTGGGGGGGGAGTAATGTGACTGGGTGGGCGTGGCCAACTTTTTTTTTTTTCTTTAACTTTTCAAAGCATTTTTTCTAATGCTTTGAAAAGCCTCTGCCGGGGACTTCCGGTTTGCGAGCTTCGGCGACGGCGGTGACTTTTTAAAGACCGCCAGCCCCGCCGCCTGTAGAGCCGCCCCGCGAACGAGGTGCGGCTCGAAAACTCCGAAATCTTGAAGATTGCAGGAGCAGAGACAGCAGGGCACAGGTTGAGCCCCTGTAACCCCCCCAGGGAATTGCTTCTGGGGGTGAAAACAGGTGTGGCTCCCTCCCAACCTGCGGAGACTCCGGGCGGCGTGGGACGATTCTGCTTTCAGCAGAACAAGCCGGCAGCAGCAAACTTTTAAAGTGAGAGGAATTAATTTTAACAAACAGCGGAAATATCAACTTGAATCCAGAAACTTGAAAACTGCAAGTATTGGCGCTTTGTTGACTTTTTAAATTAAAAGAGAAAGTGAGCGAGTGAAAGTGATTTGAAAAAAAATGGCGTCCAGCGTTTGAGTTAACGAGCTAGTGAAAGTGGATTTGTGAAGCCTCCCTGCTTTGCTACAAAGTTGTAAAATTGCTACAAAGTTGCTCTATCTAAAGAAAAAATTTCTTTTGCTAAAATTTGACTTTGCTTTACTCTAGTTCCACCTGATTAAATCTGGGGGACTTCTTTAGAAGTTTCTGTGGAAGAGGGAAAGGAAAAAGAACTTCCCTCTTTAAAAAAACTAGCTTACGTGGCACGATGGCTTCAAAGAAGCAGGAAGGGAAGGCATCAGGGGGGGGATCCCCCACACATAAACATCAAACGCAACTTCCCCCTGCTCAACAGTTACAAACTCAGAAAAAAGAATTTGATGTGGCAGATTTAAAAGAATTTATTTCTAAAACTTTGGATGATAAATTTCAAGAATCACAACAGGAGATAGATGATAAACTTCAAAAATCACATCAGGAGATAGATGATAAACTTCAAAAATCACATCAGGAATTTTTGCAGGAAATTAATGAAGTTAAAGACATGGTGAAACAGAATCAAATTATGGTGACCAAAAAAATATCAGAAGTGGCGTCTGGCCTGGCAGATTTTATTGGGAAAGTTGATTTTAAAGTTGAAGAATTTAAATCAGAAGTTAATGTTAGGATGAAAGATAATGACTATAAAATTGATGAAGTTGACAATAAAATGCAGAGAATTGAAGATGAGATTGTTATGATACAATTCCGGGCGATGGAATTTGCCATACGGCTTCGGGGAATTCGAGAGGAGGAAAGACAGGACTTGAGACAAGTTTGCTCTGAAGCCCTGGCTAAGATTTTACAAGTTAATCCTGATTTGGTATTTCATAAAATAGATAAAATTTACAGAGTGAACTCTTGGGTGGCCAGGCAAAGACAATTACCCAGAGATGTGGTCATATACTTTACTGAGAGAGAAATTAGAAATGATATCCTGCAAAAATCTTTTCACACTTCTATACAAGTGGGGGGCTCACGGCTTGTAATTTTTAAAGAATTACCTCCTAAAATGCTGAAAGCTAGAAAAGAATTTGATTTTCTTGTTAAGGAATTGAAAAAATTTACAGATACCCTTCCGGTGGGATGCACCAGCTGGGGTAATTTTCAGATATAAGGGAGAAGGATATCGGTTGAATACCGTGGAGAAGGCGCAACATTTTTACAGTACTATTCTTAAGGAAAGAACACCATCTCCACGTACATCTACAGTTTTGGAGATTAAGGAGAGTGAAGAGAGGCAATTGAAAGAACAGTCTAAGCAGGAACTAGAAAACGTGCAAGGTGCAGAAGGAGGTATTCTGAGTGAGCCATTGCTGGATTCTTCTCCAATTTTGGATTTGATTCAGTTGACTGAAGTTAAAGATCAACGTATAACTAGAGCTCAATCCAAGCTACTTAAACAAAAGCAACAACTACAACAGGAAAGACAAGACAAGAAGGCAGTTAAGAGCACTGCACAAGAGATTGGCGCTATGGGAGGAGCGAGATCGAAGCTCTCGGATGAACTTCAAGCATATTGCTCTGCGCTTCAGAAAGAGGCTAATGACCTTTAAGTGTTTATCTTGGAATGTCAATGGGTTGAATTCAGCACAGAAAAGGAAAAAATTATTTACATATTTGAAACAATTTAATAATGATATAATATGTTTACAAGAAACGCATATTACAACTCAAGATCAAAAATATTTGATAAACTCAAAATTAGGAGTACATTATATATCTTCAACTTCGCAGAAAAAGAATGGTGTGGTTATTTATGTAAATAAAAAATTAACAGCAAAAGTTATAGAAGTAGATCAAGATGGTAGATTTGTAGCAATTGAATTGTTTACAGCAAATGGGCAAATTCTTTTGATTGGAATTTATGCTCCCAACCAACAACAGGATTATTTTTACAAGATGTTACATACTAAAATATTGCAATGGGACTACAGATCTATTTTAATTATGGGAGATTGGAATGGAGTAATTGATTCTAAATTAGATAAAAAGAGCTTGGCAAAGTCTAGAATTAGATTACCACAGACCTTTTTTGATATGAAAGAAGATATGGAACTAAAAGATGTTTGGAGAATACATAATCCAAATGAATTGGATTACACTTTTTTTTCTGATAGACATAGATCCTTTTCTAGGATTGATTTTATCTTGTTGTCAAATGATCTACTTGTTAAGACAAAAAGAACAAAGATTTTTCCAAGAACTTTGACTGATCATAGTCCTGTATGGATAGAAATCGAGATGGATAAGGTTGAGAGACGTTCTTGGAGATTAAATGAGAACTTGTTTAGATATGAAAAAAATATAATAGAACTTAAAAAGCATTTGAAAGAATTTTTTGAAATAAATTTGAATAAAGGTACCCCAATTGAAATTGTTTGGGATGCAAGTAAAGCTTATATGAGAGGGGTACTCATCTACATGAACTCTAAACATAGACTGTTCCGACAAAAGAAAAGATCTGAGTTGGAAATGGAAATAAAGAATAAAGAACAGTTACTTATTAAAAACCCAACAGATGAAAGAATACGAAGTGCTATAAAACTTTTGAAAGACCAATTCCAAATGCTTATGGCGGAACAAGTTGCAACAAGCTTACAATACGCGAAGCATAATACATTTTGCAATGCTAATAAACCGGGCAGATGGTTGGCCTACACATTGAGGAAAAAACAAAGTATGCGGACTATTGACAGTATTGATATTGGAGGGAAAGAAATTTTTCAACAAAAATTAATTAAAGAAGCTTTTGTGGATTATTATACTAAACTATATGCCAAAGAAGAGGTGCAGAATGGACTTATAGAAAAATATTTAAAGGATAAGAGAGTTACAAAAATTACTGATCAACAAAAGGAAAGAATGAATTATCTTATAACAGAGGAGGAGATAATAGTAGCAATTAAACAGCTAAAAACAGCTAAAGCTCCTGGCACGGATGGTTTGACTGCAGTGTATTACAAAACTTTACAAGCTGAAATGGTGGGACAACTTAGAGATTTATTTTGCAATATTCAACAAGGGGGTAAAATACCCCCATCCTGGACAACTGCTTATATATCTTTGATACCAAAGGAACAAGTTGGTCCTAAAAAACCAGAGAACTACAGACCAATATCTCTTTTGAACACAGACTATAAAATTTATGCGAAGGTATTAGCCAACAGGTTGATGCCAGTAATCCAAAAGGTGATTCATGAGGACCAAGCGGGATTTATTGAGGGCAGATACATGAAGGACAATGTAAGGCAAGTAATAGATTTATTGGAATATCTTGATAAGAATAAACAGATTTCTGCAGTGCTGGTTTTTTTGGATGCGGAGAAGGCCTTTGATAGAGTGGATTGGAATTTTCTACTAAAGACTTTAAAAAAGATGGGCTTTGGGGACCAATTTACACAGGCGATCTCAGCAATTTATCAAGAACAAAAAGCACAGATTATTATTAATGGAAGTTTGACGACAGAGTTTAAAATTGAAAAAGGAACAAGACAGGGATGTCCGTTGTCCCCACTTTTATTTATTTTAACATTGGAAGTCTTGCTAAACACAATACGGGACTCAAAAATTTTGAAAGGCATAATGATAAGGCAAGAGGATTATAGAATAAAGGCATTTGCAGATGATCTGGTGGTTACCCTATCACAACCAATGGAATCAACAATCCTGATGAAGGACATTATACAAGACTATGGTAGAGTTTCAGGTTTTAGACTGAATTCAAAAAAGACTAAAATGATAGTCAAAAATATGACACAAGATCGTAAACATGAGCTTGAAAGGAGGGCAGGTTTTGAAATTGTACCTAAGGTAAAATATCTTGGAGTTCAGGTTGCAGAATCAAACATGAAATTGTTTCAAAATAACTATGAGGTGTTGTGGCGAGAGGTTCAGAAAGACATGGAGACTTGGAAAAAGCTGCAACTGTCTTTACTTGGAAGAATAGCAGCAGTTAAGATGAACATTTTGCCAAGATTTCTGTTTTTGTTTCAAATGATTCCGGTGCTTAAAAGTGATAAACAACTGAAAGTTTGGCAAACTGGACTTAATAAGTTCGTCTGGAACGAGAAAAAGCCGAGAGTGAAATTGAAAATTATGCAAGATGTTCCAGAAAGAGGAGGCCTTAAACTTCCAAACCTACAGTTATATTATGATGCAGCAGCTTTAACTTTAACAAGCGATTGGTTTGGGGGTAAAAAGGCTGGAATATTGAATGCAGAAAGTTTTGATCTTGAATTTGGATGGCATGCTTACCTATTTTATGATGACAAAGTTGATAAAGTATTTAAAAGTCATATACTTAGAGACTCTTTGATGAGAGTTTGGAAGAAGCACCGACTCAAATGGGATTATAAAATACCGCTATGGCTGGATCTTGGTCATACCTTGTGGAATACAAATATAATGTCACTCGGGGGGTTTTTATACAAAGAGGTTCTTTTTACAGATGCGGGCAGATGGCAGCTGAAGACATTGCAGACACTGTTGGATGAAGGGATTAATTTAACCTGGTTACAATATAATCAATTACAATTGAGATGGAAAGAGGACCAAAAAACTGGTATTATGTTGCACGAGGAAGAATTGGTTAGACATATAAGAGAGAAAGGTCCAATGCATATTAAAAGGCTTTATAATGTTTTGCTAGAAAGGGATTCAGAAACGGAATTAGTTAAAGATTGCATGATTAAGTGGGCACAAAATTTTGAAGAACCAGTGATGTTGGAAACATGGGAAAAAATTTGGGTTCAGAATGTTAAATTTACACAGTCGCAGAATCTGAGGGAAAATTTTTATAAAATGTTTTATAGATGGCATTTAGATCCTAAAAAGTTGTCATGTATGTACCCTAATGTTCAGCCAAAATGTTGGAGATGTGAATGTTTGGATGCTACGTATTATCATGTTTGGTGGACCTGTAGGAAAGTTAAGGCTTTTTGGATAAAAATATGGTGGGTCATGCAGAATGTTTTGAAGAAAAAAATTCAATTTTCTCCACAATTGTTTTTATTGGGCATAGTTAAGGGTTTTACACGGGATGAAACAAAATTAATATTGTATATGATAACAGCAGCAAGATTGTTGATAGGTAAATATTGGAAGAATGAAGCTTTGCCTACTATCGAGGAATGGACTTCGAAGATGGCCAGTTTTGCAGAGATGGCGAAGATTTCAGCATATTTAAAAGATTGTTCACAAGAGACTTATGAATGGGAATGGAAAAGGTGGATAGAATATGTTCAGAACAAATACCAAATTAGAAAGTATCAAATAGCTTTTATTTGAAAACAATGTATTAGAAATATTTTAATATAAAGAGACAAAGAGGGAAAATTATATAGGGGGAGGGATGGGTTCAGGTATATATATCAGTGTTATTAGTTATGAGCACATAATAGGGAAGTCTGGGGGGGGGAGGGTTAGGGAGGGTTAGGGAGGACGGGAAATTTGGGGAGGGAGGTGGGGGGGGTGAAAAAAGGGGTGAAAATGTAATTGTAAAACTTTTGCAATAAAAAAAAAAAAAAGAAAAGCCTCTGCCGATCAGACAACTCAGCTGGGATCATCAGAGACTTTTCAAAGCATTTTTTTAACCACCTCTTCGGCCAAGAGGTTGCAGAAAAAAATGCTTTGAAAAGCCTCTGATGATACCAGCTGAGCCTCTGATCATCAGAGGCTTTTTTTTTTTTACTTTTAAAAGCATTTTTTCATCAGAAAAGGTTGTAGAAAAAATGCTTTTAAAAGTAAAAAAAAAAAGCCTCTGACGATTGTGCGGCTCAGCTGGGCATTGGGGGGGGCCGCAGGGATTTTTGCTACCGGTTCTCCGAACCACCCGCTGCCATCGCTACCGGATCGGGCGATCTGGTCCAAACCGGGAGCATTTCACCCCTGGGGGGAACCCACATTTAGGACTTGCAATGAATGTTTGTAAGTGAAATATTTACCTCCCCTGGTGTCCACCTTGAGCTCAGGGTGGTAGTGACATCTGTGCACCACGCTCAATGTGAACCAGGGTCAAGATTTGTTACTAGGGTACTAGAGTACAAGGCAGGACAAGAAGCAATGGTTGGAAACTAACCAAAGAGAGAAGCAACCTGGAATTAAGGAGAAACTTCCTAACAGTGAGGACGATCAACCAGTGGAACAGCTTGCCACCAGAAGTTGTGGATGCTCCATCACTGAAGATTTTTAAGAAGAGACAACCGTTGATCTGAAACGGTATATAGCCGTGATGGCGAACCTATGACACGCGTGCCAGAGGTGGCACGCAGAGCCCTCTCTGTGGGCACGCCTGCCATCGTCAGCTGCTCTTCTGGTTTCCGGGCACACATGCGTGCTGGCCAGCTGGTGTTCGTGGGTGCCAGAGTGCCGGAAAACGGCCTGAAAACAGCCTGGAAAATGGCTGAAAAACAGGCCGTTTTGGGGCCATTTTCAGGTCGTTTTTAGGTCGTTTTTTCAGGCCTAAACCAGCCCAAAAAACGGCTGCAAAACTGCCCAGAAAACAGCCTAGAAAATGCCCCCCAAAATGGCCTGAAAACAGCCAAAAACAGGCTGTTTTTCAGTCTGCTTTCCAGGCCGTTATCAGAATTTGCCTTCGGAAGTTGTGGGAGCTTCATCACTTGAGACTTTCAAGAAGAGATTGGACTGCCATTTGTCAGAAATGGTGTAGGGTCTCCTGCTTCAGTGGGGGGTTGGACTAGATGACCTCAGAGGTGAAATGCTCCTGGTTCGGACCGGATCACCCGATCCGGTAGTGATGGCGGTGGGTGGTTCAGAGAACCAGTAGCAAAAATCCCTCCCCCTACCACATGGCCAGCTGAGCCGCGCAATCGTCAGAGGCTTTTTTTTTTTACTTTTAAAAGCATTTTTTTTCTAAAATCTCTTCGGCTGCGTTCCAGTTTGGCCAGTCGGTGCCAAACAGATTTGCCATCCCTGATTTATAGGGTCTCCGGCTTCAGCAGGGGGCTGGACTAGAAGACCTCCAAGGTCCCTTCCTTCCAACTCTTCCAACAACTGATAGAGCCTGGTGGCGCACCAGACTAATAGCCTGTTATTAACATTCAGCTGCCTGCAATTACTGCAAGTTCGAATCCCCCCAGGCGCAAGATTGACTCAGCCTTCCATCCTTTCTAAGGTAGGTAAAATAAGGATCCAGATTGTGGGGGCAATAAACTGAATTTGTATAAAATATACAAAAGTATGAAGGCTATTGCTTAATGCATTGTAAGCCGCCCTGAGTCTCCGGAGAAGGGTGGCATATAAATCAATTTTTTTAAAAAAAACAAAAAACCTCTGCTACTCTGTTCTGTTCTGAATTGGCGAATTCCTTTTGCAAAGCAGCCACAAGGCTGTGTCTACTCCCAGTGAAAAGCTTCCCAACTCCCTGCCTCTTTTTAAAATTAAGCTTTTCCTTTTCCTTCTCTTGGGACACGGCCTTCGGGTTCCCCCCCCCCACCGCAGACACCGCCTCCCCCTCTGGATTTCCTCTTATCAAAAGCCGCCTTCCCAGGATCAGATTGCCCTATCAAGCCCAGGAGCAGACTCATGATTTATCGATGCGCTGAGTGCAAGAGGAGAGAGGGAGAGGGAGAGAGAGTTCCCTCGGGTTTTACCGTCCCTCCAGACTTCCCCCAGGAGGTCACCAATTGCAAAAGCGTTGCTCCCTGCAGCAAAGCTGTGGTTTTTTAAAAAATTTTTTAACCCAACTGTTGGAGAAAAGAGAAACGTAATGGGAGGAAAAATAGAAAAAAAAAACCAGCCGACTTTGCATTCAATCAATCTCTGCTTAAAAAAAAAAAAGGCCTCCGTTGCAGGAATCTTATGTTTTTTTTATTAGTATTATTCATTTCATGATAAAAAATTGGACACAGTTCAACCATACTGGCATTATCTCCGCCATACGCACTCAATTATAAAACAAATATCATATATACTCATCATACATTACTAATTATATACAATTATTCTGACCAATATACTCATTTATATTTACATATAAAGGTAAAGGTAAAGGTTCCCGTCGCACATAACTGTTAGTCGTTCCCAACTCTAGGGGGCGGTGTTCATCTCTGTTTCAAAGCCGAAGAGCCAGCGCTGTCCGAAGACGTCTCCGTGGTCATGTGGCCGGCATGACTCAATGCCAAAGGTGCACGGAACGCTGTTCCCTTCCCACCAAAGGTGGTCCCTATTTTTCTACTTGCAATTTTTTTTTAACGTGCTTTCGAACGGCTAGGTTGGCAGAAGCTGGGACAAGTCACGGGAGCTCACCCCATTATGCGGCACTAGGGATTCTAACCGCTGAACTGCCGACCTTTCGATTTACAAGCTCAGCATTT
Source organism: Pantherophis guttatus (assembly GCF_029531705.1). The sequence continues at coordinate 18,204,415 of NW_026844099.1, forward strand.
TAGCCACTGAGCCACTGCATCCCCTATATTAAATATAAATATATGTAAATATATTACATCACATTTCGGGTCTACAAATCCTGATTATTTCCTGTTCCAACTCCCACTTCTTTTTTCTTTTTCTTTTTTTTAAAATTTGATTTATATGCCGCCCTTCTCCGGAGACTCAGGGCGGCTTACAATGCCTTAAGCAATAGCCTTCATACTTTTGTATATTTATACGAAGTCAGCTTATTGCCCCCACAAACTGGGTCCTCATTTAACCTACCTTAGAAAGGATGGAAGGCTGAGTCAACCTTGAGCCTGGTGAGATTCGAACCTGCAGAAATTGCAGGCAGCTGTGTTAATAACAGGGTGCATTAAACCACTGTACTACCAAGGCTCCTTCTCAGTTTCAACCATTGGTAAAATCTATTCCATACATCATGATATTCTGTCTCTCCTTTATTTGTTAATTCTATCGTCAATCTATCCATTTCAGCACAAACCAATAGTTTCTTTATTATCTCCCTTTCTAAAGGTATATTTTCAGTTTTCCATTGTTGGGCGCATACCATTCTCGCTGCTTTTATAATGTGTAGTATTAAATACGTTGACCCTTTACTATGACCCTCTGTTATGATGCAGGAATCTTACTTATGACAATCATTGAACCCCAAATTTATGTTGCTGAGACATTGGTTAAGTGAGTTTTGCTCCCATTTGCCGCAGTCGTTAAGAGAACCATCGCAGCTGTTCAGTTAGTAGCAAGGCTATTAAATGAATCCGGTCGTTAAATGAATCGGGCTTCCTCGCCGCTTGTCAGAAGGTCGCAAAAGGGGGATCCTGTGACCCCAGGATAGGGCGACCGTCATAAATACGAACCAGTTGCCAAGCATCCCGAATTTTGATCACAGGACCATGAGGGATGCTGCAATGGTCGTAAGTGTGAAAAATGGTCGTAAGTCCACATTTTTCAGTGTCGAGGACTGTATTCTCTTTGTTTTTCCCTCAAATTTCTACATGCATTTAGGAGGGGTTTCCTTTTCTGAAGCAGTTTTGCAAAAATTTATGCTCACTGAGTCAGGGGTCTCCAACCTTGGCAATTTTACGATTTGTGGACTTCAACTCCCAGAATTCCTCAGCCAGCGCGTAAAGTTGCCAAGGTTGGAGACCCCTGCTCTAAGTGGTCAGTCGTTAACAGGACTCGGCCAATAAAGGTGGACCAAGAATGAAGATCTCACTCCGATGCATTTCAGTGACCTGAAACTACAAACCACAGCCAATGTAGAACCGTAAAAATGAGGTGCGCAGCCTGGGAATGCCCAGCACCCTTGGAAGATCAAAGCATGAGAAAATCTTGAATTTCCCCCAATGAATGGACCTACATCAGTGTGATGACCCAGGACAAGGCACGGAGGCAACACAGCCAGCTGATAGTTCAAACTTCCCTTTTATTGCTCCAACTTTCTCCCAAACGCTTCCACATTGATGGCAAGTCCCGGAACGAAGTGCTCACACACACACCTCCAACAAAAGTAGTGTTAGCACAACGGCTTCAAGGCAAGAAGTCCAGCGAGGCAAAAGAACAAGGCAATGAGCCCATGAAGCAAAGAACAAAGGCAAAGAAGGCCAACAAACTCCAGATGTCAGCAACGGCACACAAAACTCGTCGAATTTGGCGCTTGTTCCCGACAAACGCCCCTCCCCACAGTGTCTCCTTCAGTCTCAGTCCCCAGGTGTGCCTTGTGAAAAGGGGTAGGGCGCTCTCCTCCTGAGTCGTGGGGTCGGTCTGTGCTGTTCCTGCCTTCTCTCCACTCTCCATGCTTGGGGATCAGGAGGGGGTGGTCCTTGCTCATCACCTGAGCTCTCTCGCTCCTGCCCTCTCTTCCCCCTTCTCTCCGTCGTCCTGCCCCTGTTCCTCCCTGCTGGCAAGCTGTCCCAAGCCTGAGGGGCCTTCGGCTGCCTCGTCGTACTTCTCCCCGGGTTCCTCTGAAGCCAACAAGTCCACTCCTCCTCCTTCTCCGCAGACTCTGGCTCCACAGGGGCATGACAATCAGCCACATCAATCAGTTGGTTTATCAACCGATCCATAATCTCCACTGTGGATTAGGACAATCTGAAGGGTTCTTAGACTATCAAAAACTCCAAAAACTTTGTGCTGCAACCGTGCCTGCATAACTTTGGCATCTCAGTTTACTGCAGTTGTAGCTTTCCATCAACAATTCCGCCACAGCTCATAAAGCAATCTGCAGCCAAGAACCCAATGATCTGCTGGTCCCCATTACTTCAGACAAAAACAGGGCGAGAACCACAATATTCTCACCACGGCATCAGATGGATGGTAGCCTCGCCAATGACCATCTGCAATTCATTTACTGGCGCTCATACGAAATCGGAAATTCTCAGTTCTGCAGTTCTATCATTTCTGTTCTTCATAGTAAGCTTTCTCCATTCCCCGCTCCAACTACCTACAGTAGTGGCCAAAATTGTGGAAACCTTTTGGAAAAAGTGTATTTTCTAAAACTAGCTAATAACACCACTTTTTTTTTTTAGTAATGCCATAAACTTATATATTAATGGAAAGATAATTTAATCAGGAATGTAATGCAATAACTTTTATGAAGGATTTGCTATTAGAATAGCAGTTACAGTATAAAGAAGACAAGTGAAACACATAGAAAAAACGAGATATACAAAAATGATCACGTCAGTTAATCCTTAGTTGGGAAACCTTTAGCATGAATGATGGCCTTACAACGTCTTCCCATGGAGTGAACCAAGTCTTTGAGTTCTGCAGCTGTTCTAATGTGAAACCAAGATGGAATGATGGCATCTATTAACTGGGTTTTATCGCTGGGTTGCTTCTGACTAACAAGTTTCTTTAGTTGGCTCCATAGATTTTCAATTGGGTGAAGGTCTGGGCTATTCCCAAGCCATTCCAGCAGTGGAATAGGATTATCTTGAAACTCCAAAAAAAAAAAAGTGGTGTTATTAGCCATCAAACCTCAAAAATACACTTTTCCCAAAAGGTTTCCACAATTTTGGCTACTACTGTAGGTTCACGCCTACCTCCAAAAGACGATACCACCACATGACATGAGAAGGACTTTCACCAAGTTGTCAAAAGCCATCTTTCCCTTTGCTAAATGTTAAATTTACTTTATCATCAATCCATTCCTGGAGACGAATCTCCAGTTTATACAAAATACAGAATAACATAATTAGTAGGAACCTTCGAGGTCTTCTAGTCCAACCTCCTGCTGGGGCAGGAAGCCCTCTACCATTTCAGAAAAATGGTTGACCAACCTCTTCAAAAAAACCTCCAGTGTTGGAGCACCCCAACTTCTGGAGGCAAGTCATTTCACTGATTAATTGTTCTGTCAGGAAATTTCTCCTTAGGTTGAGATTGCATCTCTCCTTGATTAGTTTCCATCCATTGCTTCTTCTCCTGCCTTCAGGTGCCTTGGAGAATAGGTTGACCCCCTCTTCTTGGTGGCAGCCCCTGAGATAGTTCAATATACTATCAAAGCAACAGAATTAAAACCCAAGGATTGGGGATTCCTGCCATAAGGAGCCTGCTATAAGGAGCCTTGGTAGTACAGTGGTCTAAAGCACCCTGTTATTAAGACCAGCTGCCTGCAATTACTGCAGGTTCGAATCTCCCCAGGCTCAAGGTTGACTCAGCCTTCCATCCTTTCTAAGGTAGGTAAATTGAGGACCCAGTTTGTGGGGGCAATAAGCTGACTTTGTATAAATATACAAAAGGATGAAGGCTATTGCTTAGCGCATTGTAAGCTGCCCTGAGTCTCCGGAGAAGGGCGGCATATAAATCAAATTAAAAAATAAATAAATAAATAAATAAAAAATAAGGGATTCTCTCATGAACAGCTTTGACGAAAGGAAATCCAGAGATGCCACCAATTAAAAAAATAAGAAGAGGCAGAGAACACATTTATTTATAACCTGGGAAATCGGAAATGTGGGTTTAGACCAGGTTCTGACAGGTTCTGGAGAACCGGTAGCGGAAATTTTGAGTAGTTCGGAGAACTGGCAAATGCCACCTATGGCTGGTCCCAGAGTGGGGTGGGAATGGAGATTTTGCAGTATCCTTCCCCTGCCACGCCCACCAAACCACACCCACCAAGCCACACCATGCCCGCAGAACTGGTAGTAAAATAATTTGAATTTCACCACTGATTTGGATATCAGGTGGCTGAAGTGACCCAGACTAGTGGCCGTTATAAAATGGTAGGTACAATTATCACCCCTTCAAGACAAACAAAGGTCCTTGAAGCTAATGGACCTCAGAAGCAGGAAGATGCTCATATTTTAGGCTTCATGGATGTGCTATTTGAAGATTACCTCTGGAAGGGGGGGAAATGAATTTCTAGGGGGTTAGAGAGGACTGGAGCCCAAACATCTGGAGAGGATCCAATTTGGAGAAATAAAATTTGGGAGAGCGTACTCTCTAATTGTGGAAGCAGAAAACACTTCCAAGATCTCCAGATGTTTCATAAAGAACCATCACTAGTGATGGCCAAGCTGTATTAGGAAATTCTGCAAACTGGGTTAACTCCTGGAAAGTTTCCAAACTCTTGGACTCTGTTATCTTCATAACTTAAACATTTTTTTTTTTTTTACAGTTCCACCACCTTCACAAAATCGTTTCTGATCACATCATCATTCTCGGGCCGAATGTCCAAAATCACAGCTGAACCAGTCAAGGGATTTTTGTCTTCTTCTTCTTCTTCTTCCTTTCCAAATTTGGAAAAAGAAATCCAACAAAACCACAGCATGGCCATTTTTAGAAATAACGCAGCTCACACCGACAGTTTTATCTCTCGAAGCCGAAAAAAAGAAAAGGAAAAAATAAATAAACAACCAGTTACAGAACAAGGGAGAAAAGGGCATTTTTTCACAACTCACACAAACACACACACACACTGAAAGCATTTAAGGTATTTCAATCTTAGGGAAGACCTGGGATTAAATGAAAGAGCTTTGCAAAATTACAAATGTCGAGAGAGTTGGGTTTTTTCCCTGCTTCTTGGTACGACCAGCTTTGGACATGTCCTACTAAGGTGGTTTACCGTAAATCTGCAACCGAGGAAAGTAGACATTCCTTGCGCCAGTCGTCATGACTTGATGGAATGCATGACTCCAAAGAATGGGATGAGCTTCATTGCTCAGGAGGCCTTTCAAAAGAGGAGACGGATCAACCAGGGATTAGGAGAAATTCCAAAGATCAGAAGCAACCCCAAAGCTTCAACCAAATCCAGACGCTTCTCCTACTTCTGACAGGTTGAACCTTCTCTGCCATTACATGAAAGTCAAACTCCCGTAGCTTGAAAATGGCCCAAGCGAAGAATTTCCAAAGCTGGGAGAAGGGCCAAGAAATTCAAGATGGCAGCCGCCCCATTCCAAGCCAAATGAACTGACATGAACTTGCTCGGGGATTAATGCCTGGTGGGCTTCTGAGAAAGCCAATTCCCAGGTCAGGAGTAAACCATCTCTTCCGTGAATCCCAATGAGGGGATCCAGGCACTGCACTCTTCGCAGAAAACAACTCTCAAGCGCCAACTCTAAAGTGCACAGTCAAGAATTCTGAGCTAATAGAGGAGAATGTTTGTTGCTCAGGGTTGACATGCTCTCTGAGCTTGGTGGTTTTCTTACAGACGTTTCATGACCCAACCAGGGAACAGCATCAGTGCTAGAAGGAAGTGGGGTTTGCGGAGTGGAGGAAGAGGGCTATGGGGTCCTTGGTGCTTTCTGAGCTTGGTTGTTTTCTTGCATTGTTTCATCAACCAAACTGGATAATATCATTATCCAAACTGCTATTACCTACTTGGTGAACATGATGAAACATCTTGAGCAAAACAACCAAGCTCAGAGGACACCAAGGACCCCCACAGTCCTCCTCCTCCACCCCCTTCAAGCACTGATGATGTTACCTAGTAGGGTCACGAAATGTCTCCAAGAAAACCACCCAGCTCACAGAGTATCAAAGACCTCTCAATTCTGAGCCAAGATATGGATTCAACCAAAAACGATTAGGAAGAACTTAAAAAAGACAATCAATAGTAGAAGAGGTCTCCTTCAATACCCCTTCAAGATGAGAAAGCTTTAGAGACTAAACAGAGGCATAGAATCAAGATCACGTGAAGTATTAGTGCCGCTTTATAAAACCCTAGTAAGGCCCCACCTGCAATACTGCAACCAATTTTAGTCACCATACTACAAAAAAGATGTTGAGACTTTGGAAAAAAAGTTCAGAGAAGAGCAACTAAGATGATCAAAGGCCTGGAGACTTAAACCATAGGAAGAACGGCTGCAGGATTTGGGTTTGGCTAGTCTAGAGAAAAGAAGAATTAGGGATGACATGATAGAAGTATTCCAGTATTTGAGGGGCGGTCCCAAAGAAGAGGGGAGTCAAATTATTCTCCAAACCACCTGAAGGCAAAACAAGAAACAATGGATGGCAACTAATCAAGGAGAGAAGCAACCTGGAATTAAGGAGAAACTTCCGAACAGGGAGGACAATTAACCAGCGGAAGAGCTGGCCTCCAGATGTTGTGGGCTCTCCATCACTGGAGGTTTTTAAACAGAATCTAGACCAGGTGTCAGCAACCTGCGGCTCCGGAGCTGCATGCGGCTCTTTGGGCCCTCTGCTGTGGCTCCATCGGGTGATCCCACCACTGGCTGGCCCCGCCCCTTACCCTCCCCTCCCAGTCACTCCTCGCCTGGCCTGAGAAGGTAAGGGGAACGGCGGGTGCTGGAGAAGTGGCCGGAGCAGAGACAGAGAGAGATACAGAGAGAGAGGTGGAGAGAGAAGGAGAGAGATACAGAGAGTGGGGGAGAGAGAGAGAGACAGAGAGATACAGAGAGAGAGGAGGGAGGGAGAGATGTCAAAAGGGTTTTGTGGTTCCCGGTGTTTTTTTAACAACCGGTTCTCTGCCCTAATGACCGGCTGGGTAGGCGTGGCTAAGGGGGGTATCATGTGACTGATGGACATGAGTGACGTCGAATTGGCCACGCCCACCCAGGTTTTGTGGCTCCCGGTGTTTTCTTTTCTGTGGGAAACGGGTCCAAATGGCTCTTTTGAGTGTTTAAGGTTGCAGACCCCTGATCTAGAGAGTCACTTATCTGAAATGGTATAGGTTCTCCTGCTTGAGCAGGGAGCTGGACTAGAAGACCTCCAGGGTCCCTTCCAGCTCTATTCTATTCTAAATTTCTTGGCACTTTTATGGCACAACTCAGTGACTCACAAATCGATGGCCTCAGGAGAGGCGTTGGCCGCGTTCCACTTTAAACCATGGGCTACAAACCAGACGATGTGTGGTGGGTCCCCATTTCGCCCATATCTTCCATTTAGACTTTATTTCAAGGTCGTTCAAGCCGAGCTGGGACTGACTTCTGTCCTTGCTGAGCCCGTCAACACCACGATCTACATCAGGAATGGGCAACAGTTGTTGGAAACCTTTAGTAGCGGGTCCATGATGAAAGAAAGTTTCTCCGTCCACGATGGGCTCCAGCCAACTTGGCTCCTATATAAACTTCCCTGGATGGATATGCACCAGCACAGAACTTTCTACTTAATCTTTACTCAGGTTTTACTCACTGTGCCAAGTGTATACAAAACTCTGTGGGTTTTTTTTTTAAGCCTTGCTCAAATAAAATAAAAATCTCTATACGCGAGTCACTGCCCTTGCTTGCAAAGATGGAAAGCTTAATACAGGCAATCCCTGATTTACAGCCATTCGTTTGACGACTGAGCAAAGTTACAACGACTGAGCAAAGTTACAACGACACTGAAAAAAGTGATTTACGACCGGGTCCTTGGATTTACGATCATTGCAACGTGTCCCCCCCCCAAGAAACATTGATTTGATTCCCAAAATCAAAATTCAGGGGTTTGACAACCAGCATGTACAGCTAGTCCTCGACTTACAACAGTTCATTTAGTGACCATTCAAAGTTAAAGCGGCACTGATGAAAGTGACGTATGACCATTTTTCACACTTACGACCATCGCAGCATTCCCCATGCTCAACCGATCAAAATTCAGACACTTGGCAACTGACTCGTACTTACGACGGTTACAATGTCCTGGGGGGGGCGGGGGAGAATCACGTGACCCCCCCCTTTTGTTACTTTCTGACCAGCAAAGTCAACGGGGGAAGTCAGATTCACTTAACAACCGGGTGACTAACTTAGCGACTAAAGCGTTTCACTTGTAGCCAGAGTGGTTAAGAAAGATCATCAAAGGAGACAAAATTTGCTTGTCTCACTTAGCAAGAGAAAGTTTGGGCGCAATTGTAAGTCGTTAAGTCAAGGGCTACCTGTAGAACCTGCCTCGGGTTTTCCACTTCAAATCCAGAATCCCAGGAAAAACGTTTTCCTGCAAAAAAGATTATTTGTTTTTATTCCCGGATTGCAGGGATCAATTCATAAAACTTTACCAGGTTAACAGTCGGAAGAGACCTTGAAGGTCATCTAGTCCAACCCCCCACCCAAACCATTTTTGACAGATGGCAGTCCAATCTCTTCTTGAAAGCTTCCAGTGATGAAGCTCCCACAACTTCCGAAGGCAGCTTCTGTTCCATCGGTTGATGGTTCTCACTGTCAGGAAATTTCTCCTTATTTCCAGGTTGAATCTCTCCTTGATCAGTTTTCACCCATTATTCCTTGTCTGGCCTTCAGGTGCTTTGGAAAATAGCTTGACCCCCTCCCTCCTCTCTGTGGCAGCCCGTTAAATATTGGAAGACTGTGAATTCCTCAACACTGTCCCCCCTGGTCCTTCTCTTCACTAGACCAGCCAGGCCCAGTTCCTGCAACCGTTCATCGTATGTTTTAGCCTCCAGTCCCCTCATCATCCTGGTTGCTCTTCTCTGCACTCCGCGAACCCCATGGCTGTGAGCTTTGAACAAGACTCCTTCAAGATGTCTGGCGCTCTCCGGAGACGCTTCTGACCCATCGAGGCTTCCAAACCAACCACGGTCTAATCCAGGGCCAGCCAATTCCCCCTGAGCTGGAATGAACACGTAATCATCCGAGCCCACAAAAATGCAGCTCCGAGAAAGCCTTCTCCCAGCCTTAAAGGGGAATTGGTAAAACCCACCCACTTCGCACCTCCGTAAAATACCTTTTCCGCAGTGGTGAAATCATGCACATTGCACACCAAAAGCACACTGCTTCACACAGAAAAGGAAGGCTTAAGGAGTGGTGAAACCCATTTTTTTTTTACTACCGGTTCTGTGGGTGTGGCTTGGTGGGCGTGGCTTGGTGGGCGTGGCAGGGGAAGGATAGTGCAAAATCTCCATTCCCACCTCACTCCTGGGGGAAGGATAGTGCAAAATCTCCATTCCCACCCCACTCCTAGGGCAAGGATACTGCAAAATCCCCATTCCCTTCCCAGTCCAAGGGAAGGATACTGCAAAATCCCCATTCCCACCCCACTCCAAGGGAAGAATACTGCAAAATCCCCATTCCCACCCCACTCCAGGGGAAGAATACTGCAAAATCTCCACTCCCACCCCACTCCAAGGGAAGGATACTGCAAAATCCCCATTCCTTCCCCACTCCTGGGGGGAGGATATTGCAAAATCCCCATTCCCACCCCACTCCTGGGGGAAGGATACTGCAAAATCCCCATTCCCCCCCCACTCCAGGAGAATAATACTGCAAAATCTCCATTCCCATCCCACTCCAAAGGAAGGATACTGCAAAATCCCCATTCCTTCCCCACTCCTGGGGGAAGGATATTGCAAAATCCCCATTCCCACCCCACTCCAGGGGAAGGTTGCTGCAAAATCACCATTCCCACCCCACTCTGGAGTCAGCCAAAGGTGGTATTTGCCAGTTCTCCAAACTGCTCAAAATTTCCACTACCGGTTCTCCAGAACCTGTCAGAACCTGCTGGATTTCACCCCTGGCTTAAGGTAAGTAGAACAACGAGGGGGAGAGAACAGCTGTGCTGTGCGATTTAGCTTCGCTAGAAAGCAGGATTGGAAATACCGGTTCGCCCAAACTGGTAGCTTTTTAACTACCGGCTTGCCTGAACCGGTGCAAACCGGTAGCATTTCACCCCTGCTTTTCCGATTCTTCAAGATGGCCAAGCGACTGTTGCGTGTCAAACAAGCAAGCCACCTTTGCCAGTGTTGAGCTCAAGTATCTCAGCCTCGGTCCTTATCATCAACGGTTCCTAAACAGCGGCCTCAAAACTGGGGGAGCAAATATACCCCACCCTAAAACAAATGCAGCCATTATGAGTCATGCAGGGAACAGACAAGGAGGGGTGGGGATGATTGATGTCCTTAAAAGGGGAACAAAATAATACAAAATTTCCAGGGAGGATGTTCCATCCCTGGAGATTTTCAAGAAGAAATTCAACAGCCATTGATCTGAAATGGCATAGGGTCTCCTGTTTGAGCAGAGGGGTGGACTATAAGGCCTCCAAGGTCCCTTCCAACTCTCTTATTCTATACCCTGCTTGCTTTCTGATCACCACAAATACACCACGAAGATTGCCTTCTCCATGAGTCTCAGGAAAGATCTGTGGAATGTCTATCGAACCTGGATCTCCTGCTTGAGCAGGGGGTGGACTAGAAGATCTCCAAGGTCCCTTCCAACACCCCCTATTATTCCGTATTCTTCTGAAGATGTAGGGGAATGTTGTCTTTTGGTGTAGAGGTAGTAGTTTTGTTGCGTGTAGTAGTTTTGGTGCAGAGATGTTGTCTCCATATTGTGGAGGTCCTTGGCGTTACTAGACCTGTGATGACGAACCTATGGCATGCATGAGCCATAACTGTGGGCATGGGAGCATTGCCCTAGCTCAGCTCCAGCGCAATTTTCGGGCCTTCCGGGCCTACTGGAAGTCAGGAAACAGGTTTTTTCCGGCCTCCAGAGGGCCTTGGGGGAGAGGAGGCTGTTTTCACCCTCTCCAGGCTCCTAGAAAGCCTCTGGAGCCTGGGGAGAGTGAAAAACAGGCCTTCCGGTTTCACCAGAAGTCGGGAAACGGCCCGTTTCCGGCCTCCAGAGGGCCTTCAGGACAGTGGGGAAGGCTGTTTTTGCCCTCCCCAGGCTCCAAGAAAGCCTCTGGAGCATGGGGTGGTCGAAAAACAGGCCTACTGGGCCCACCGGTAACCTTTTTGCCATCGCGTGCCAAAAGCAGGGGGAGTGCCGGGGGGGGTCACCTACGCATGCGCAGGGGGGCAGGGCACAGAGGGGCATTGAATTATGGGTTTGGACATGCGTGCGCAAATCCCGCTCCCCCCCGCTTTTGGCACACAACGGCAAAAAGGTTAGCCATCGCTATACTAGACTATATGTAGTCCTGAACATACGACCATAATGGAGCCTGCCCCTTACGGTCGTAACTCAGGACCACTGAAAAAGCGGGTCCCCCCCCCACGTGACCGACCTGATGTTACTTATCTTAATGACCTTCACATCGTGTCACAAAATCCCACAGATGATTGTACAATCCTCTCAACCTTCTTACGAAAATAATTTTTTTTTAAAAAAAAAAGGACAAACGCATCGCACCAGAAACTCTTTTCTTTCTGAGTCACGCAAAGAATTGTGAAGAATTGCCCGATTTCCCAGCACAGAGATTTTAACACATTTTATTGATCGCAACCTCTGAAGGAGCTGAGATATAGGAAGGCTAGAAGAGAAATCCCAAATCCAATCACGGTATAGTTTGAAGCCACTCCGCCCGGTGATTTAAAACTCAAGCACGGCTTAAGGCCATTTATAAAAATCAAACAGGAAGCAATTTTGGTCATAATGCAGGTCCAAGAGCTATATTCATTATTGATTAGGTATCCTTTGTGTTTTGTTTTTTCTTAAGTGCTCGTAATGATTTTTCGTGCAGACTTCTCGGTTGTTACAACTCTCTTGCGAGGTAGGACTGCCGTGGAGGCGCAATATTAGAAGTAGTTTTGCAGGCTAATTCTGCTGACTGTCAGTAGTTCGATCCTGACCAATTCCTTCCTTCCTTCCTTCCTTCCTTCCTTCCTTCCTTCCTTCCTTCCTTCCTCTGCCCGCGGCCAGCAGTTCAAATCTCACCAGGCTCAAGATTGACTCAGCCTTCCATTCTTCTGAGGTGGGTAAAATGAGGACCCAGATTGTTGGGGGCAAGAGGCTGACTCTGTAAACTGCTTAGAGAGGGCTGTGAAGCACTGTGAAGCGGTATATAAGTCTAAGTGCTATTGTCCTTCCTTCCTTCCTTCCTTCCTCTGCCCACTGCCAGCAGTTCAAATTTCACCAGGCTCAAGGTTGACTCAGCCTTCCCTTTTTTTTTTTTTTTAAATTAGATTTATATGCCGCCCTTCTCCGGAGACTCAGGGCGGCTTACAATGCGTTAAGCAATAGCCTTCATACTTTTGTATATTTTATACAAAGTCAGCTTATTGCCCCCACAAACTGGGTCCTCATTTCACCTACCTTAGAAAGGATGGAAGGCTGAGTCAACCTTGAGCCTTGGAGAGATTCGAACCAGCAGAAATTGCAGGCAGCTGTGTTAATAACAGGGTGCACTAAACCACTGTACTATCAAGGCTCTATTCCGAGGTGGGTAAAATGAGGACCCAGATTGTTGGGGGCAATAGGCTGACTCTGTAAACTGCTTAGAGAGGGCTGGAAAGCACTGTGAAGTGGTATATAAATCTAAGTGCTATTGCTATTGTTATTTATTTCCTTCCTTCCTTCCTTCCTTCCTTCCTTCCTCTCTCTCTCTCCTTTTTCTAACCCTCTGCCTGATGTGGACTAGAGAGACCATTGGAGAACGCATTGCTGAAAACCAGCAGACTGAGTCCACAGAGTTCAGTCCTCAGAGCAAAAGCCACTGACCTGGAAACACGGAGCAAAATCTATGTCAGGGTGTTGGGAAATAAAATGTTTTATTGTTCTCACCAAAAGGAACCTTCCAGCAAATAAATAAATAAAAAATACATGGAAGACAGAGTGGAGAAATGAGAAATGACCACACCTGGAATCCTGCACCCAGTTTTGGTCACCATATTATTAAAAAGACGTGGAGACTCCAGAAAGAGTGCAGAGAAGATGAGGGGACCAGGATGATGAGGGGACTGGAGGTCAAAACATACAAAGAACGGTTGCAGGAACTGGGCATGTCTAGTTGAATGAAAAGGAGGACATGATAGCAGTCTTCCAATATTTGAGGGGCTCCTACAAAGACGAGGGAGTCAAACTATTTTCCAAAGCACCAAAAGGCAAGAGGAGAAACAATGGATGGAAACTAACCAAGGAGAGAAGCAACCTAGAACGAAGGAGAAATTTCCCAAGCAATCAACCAGTTTGCCTTAACTTGTGGGTGCTCCATCACTGGAGGCTTTTCAAAAAAAGACTGGACAACCATTTGTCTGAAATGATGAAGGGTCTCCTGCTTGAGCAGGGGGTTAGACTAGAAGATCTCGCAGGTCCCTTCCAACTCTGTTATTCTGTTAAATTGGACCCAAGGCAACGAGAAGCACAGAAAACATTCCCGAAGCTCGGTTTGATAGCCTCATGCAATTTCTTACTGCTGAAAACATCTGGATTTCAGGCACCCCGTTTGCATTGAAGACTGTCCTCATTACCCATGTCCCACAAGCCATGAGGTTTGCAAAGGATTCTGGGAAGCAGTTTCCCAAACATGGCACCATACATCAAAATTGAGGTACCCTGGGAACGATAACTCGGAAAGTGATGGTTCTTCAGTTCCATCCCTGGAGAAGCCAAACGTGTTTAGGAGGCCACATTGAGGAAAACCTGATCACAAACAGGACCACAGAACTGTCACGTTGGAAAGGGGCCACACTGAAAAAGAACCAATGAAACCATCCATGGGAGGTGATGGTCCAGCTTCTTCTTAAAGGCCTCCAGAGATGGAGAAACCACAGTACATACCTCACAGTTAAATGAAACCTTAGTAGTTGCAACTTACGAGCGTTTCTGGTCCTCGTATAGTCTTTATTCCAACTTGATGGAATTGAACATGGCTACTGGGTCTCCTCTTAAGTCTTCTCTTCTTCTGTCTGAACATACAGCCTCTCCTCACATGGCATGTTCCCAACTCCATCTATCATCTTCAATGACCTCATCTGAAGCTTCTCTAACCCAACCTACCTCCTTTCTCCTGCTGGAAACAAGACGCAAGGACACCGAACCCCAAGTATGATCTCACCAGGCATGAGTAGAGACAAACAATGACTTCATGTGTCTTTGATATAAGTCTTCTAATGCAGCGCAGAAGTGCATTAGACCAGTAGTTTCCACACTGTTGGCTCATATTCAACTTGCTGTCAACGACCCCACCCAAATCTTTTTCAGATCCAGTGTTCTCCAGCCAGGAATCCCCCATCTTGTGAGGCCTCCATTTATTTCCCTCGCTCAAAACAGAACAGTTTCTACTTTTCCCCTTTCAGCCCAGTCTTCCAACTGGATCCAACTGGGGGAGGGAAAGGAGATTTAAAAAAAAAAATTGGCAGCAAAAATGAGCCCACGGTGAGCTGTTAGTTTCATGTGATTTGTGAAGTCTTTCCTAACTCTAGATCTTTCAGTAGACAAATCCCAACGTTCCTCCATTGACTTCCTTACTATTATATATCAACCAATTAAATATGAGCCAACAATGTGCTGCGGCAGCCAAAAAAGCCAATGCCATCCTAAATTGCATTAACAGAGGGATACAATCAAGATCAAGTGAGGTAATAATACAACTCTGTATAAAGCCCTAGTAAGACCACACCTAGACTGCTGCATCCAGTTTTGTTCACCACATTATAAAAAAGATGTTGAGACTCTAGAAAGAGTGCAGAGAAGAGCAACCAGGATGATGAGGGGACTGGAGGCTAAAACATACAATGAACGGTTGCAGGAACTGGGCCTGGCTAGTCTAGTGAAGAGAAGGACCAGGGGAGACATGAGAGCAGTCTTCCAATATTTGAAGGGCTGCCACAGAGAGGAGGAAGGGGATCAAGCTATTTTCCAAAGCACCCGAAGGCCAGACAAGGAATAATGGATGGAAACTGAACAAGGAGAGATTCAACCTGGAAATAAGGAGGAATTTCCTGACAGTGAGAACAATCAACCCATGGAACAGAAGTTGCCTTCAGAAGTTGTGGAAGCTTCATCACTGGAGACTTTGAAGAAGAGACTGGACTGCCATCTGTCAAAAATGGTATAGGGTCTCCTGCTTGGATGGGGGGTTGGACTAGATGACCTACAAGGTCCCTCCCAACTCTGTTAATCTGTCAATAATGCCCCAACCAAGAAGTTAGCCCCAGTTGATTGAGTCAACGCGCCCAATTCTCTGCATCTACGTGACATTCGAGAAGCCGGCAGACCAAACTGAGCTCCAGCTAGACTGTTCATGATGTGCTTCCATGACATGCTCCAGGATTGGCCTTCAAGCCAATATTATTGGCTTGAAGGCCAATAATTATCAGGGACCTTTGAGCTATTTTTCTCAGGACAGCAAGGAATTCGTTAATCAGTGGGATGACTCTAGAGGTTGTGAATGCTCCATTATTGGAGCTTTTTAAGGAAAGACTGGACCACCATTTGTCTTGAGGAGCATCCGGAGGCTCCAACTGGTGCAGAATGCGGCCACGCGGGGGATTATGGGAGCGAGGGGGCGCTCCCATGTGACACGTCTCCTGCGTGAGCTGCATTGGCTCCCAGTGGTCTTCCGGGTGCGCTTCAAGATGTTGGTTACCACCTTTAAAGCGCTCCATGGCATAGGACCTGGATATTTGCGAGACCGCCTTCTGCTGCCGATAGCCTCCCACCGACCAGTACGCTCCCACAGAGAGGGTCTCCTCAGGGTGCTGTCAGTTAGACAGTGTCGACTGGCAATCCCCAGGGGGAGGGACTTCTCTGTGGTGACACCTGCCCTCTGGAACGATTTGCCCCCGGAGATACGAAGGATATCGGATCTCCGGGTCTTTCGCCGTGCCCTAAAAACTTTTCTTTTCCATCAAGAAGGGCTGGCATGAACCCCCCCCCCCTTTTTTTTTTTAGCTTTTTAAATTGTCAATGGGTTTTAGTTTGAACGTTTTAAATTTTGGGCCAAAGTCATATAATTCTTTTAAAAATTTTAAATTTTGTATTGGTATGTGTTTTAGTTCTGGCTGTGCACCGCCCTGAGCCCACTTGGAGAAGGGCGGGATATAAATTGAATGAATTGAATTGAATTGAATTGAAGTGGAATAGTGCTTGAGCCAGGGGGTTGGACTAGAAGACCTCCAAGGTCCCTTCCAACTCTGTTATTCTGTTAAACTGGGCTCCCCACAAGCCATGCTCAGGGAGAGACGTTGAGCTGGAAGGGAGAACAAACATTTCTCAAGAGTTATGATGCCTTCACCTCCTTCCAAGGTTAATGGGGCCCTCTGAACTCTTTTCTTTTAAACAAGAATAGCTGGAAGGCAAGCATTCCAGGAGACCAGAGCTTTGACGAAACAAGACCATTAAAAGGGGTTCTGGAAGGCAAGCAAGACTGACCCACCTCTTACAAAGACGCGATGAAGTTGTGCTTTTGGACGCACCCAAATTTTCACCCTCTTTTGGCGGGGGGATGTGTGTCTTATACTCTGAAAAATACGGTATATCTTTTTTCCCTAGCAGAAAGGTATCCCAGCCTTTTTTCCTCTTTGCTCATGTCCCTTGCATGCATTGTTGGTTGCAGTTGATTCCTAGAAACTAACTGCTAATACAGATAGTCCTCGACTTACAATAGTTCATTTAGTGACTCTTCAAAGTTATAACGGCACAGGGGAAAAAGCGATTTAAGAATGTTTCTCACACTTCCAACCGTTGCCTCATCCCCGCGGTCATGCAATCAAAATTCAGCCACTTGGCAACTGACTCGTATTTATGACGGTCACATTGTCCCTGGGGTGATGTGATCCCCTTTTGCGACCTTCAGACAAGCCAAGGCAATTGGGGAGGAGCCAGATTCACTTAACAACCAGGTTACTAATTTCACAGTTGCAGGGATTCACTTAACAATTGTGGCAAGGAAAGTTGTAAAATAGGGCAAAGCTCACTTAACCAATGTCTCACATAGCAACCGAAATTTTGGGCTCTATAATTGAGGTCGTAAGTTGAGGACTGCCTGTATTACAGTTTTAGCCCCCTTCCGACCCTTGCTAATTCCTGGTTTTTCTTCTCCAAGCAATGCTATGATCTCTCGCTTAATCTCTTGACACTCTTACGTCAAAATCTAGAAGAGTCATAAAACAGGCCAAAGTTCACTTAACTGCTTCACTTAGCAAGAAATTTGGAGCTCAACTGTGGTCCTAAGTCAAGGACTATCTGTACCTATTGCAGAGTCTTACGCATTTTCTTGAAATGATGGCTAAAGCTATATTTACAGATAGACGTCGACTTGCAACTCAAAATGGTTAACAGATTAACAAAGTTGGAAGGGATCTTGTTGGTCATCTGGTCCAAGCCCCTGCCCAAGCAGGAGACCCTGCACCATTTCTGACAGATGGCAGTCCAGTCTCTTCTTAAAAACTTCCAGGGATGAAGCTCCCACAACTTCCAAAGGCAACTTCTGTTCCATCGGTTGATTGTTCTCACTGTCAAAAAATTTCTCCTTATTTCCAGGTTGAATCTCTCCTTCTTCAATTTCCATCCATTATTCCTTGTCTGGACTTCAGGTACTTTGGAAAACAGCTTGACCCCCTTCCTCCTCTCTGTGGCAGCCCCTCAAGTATTGGAAGGATGCTCTCCTGTCTCCCCTGGTCCTTCACTTCACTAGACTAGCCATGCCCAATTCCTGCAACCGATCTTCGTATCTTTTAGCCTCCAGTCCCCTCATCATCCTGGTTGCTCTTCTCTGCACTCTTTCTAGAGTTTCAACGTATTTTTTTATAGTGTGGTGACCAAAACTGGATGCAGTACTCTAGATGGGGTCTTACTAGGGCTTTATAGAGTGATATTAGTTCCTCACTTGATCTTTATTGTTTCCCTCTGTTAATGCAATTTAGGGTTGAGGACTACCTGGGGGCAGGTTCTTTAGGGATTGCAGAGTCAAAAGACAGCTTCCTTCATCATAAGGATGGCTTTGGGCACTTCACAAGATCCACCAATCCTAATGAGCATATCTGATCCTCTTGGCTCAGGGTGAAACATTTATTTAAATGTTTAAGTGGCTGTTTTTGCAGTTGTGGAACCCAAAAGGGGAGTGATTACCTGAATTAAATCCGCTTGCAAGCACCAACCTCTGCAACGGAAGGATTTCAGTCGGTTGATGAGTCAAAGAAACCAGGCAGGTTTGAGGCAAAGCTTCTATCCGCCCACCGAAGGTGCAAAAATTTATACAGGTACAATGTTTTCCTGAAAATAAGACCTAACCGGAAAATAAGGGCTAGCGTGATTTTTCAGGATGCTCGTAATATAAGCCCGACCCCAAAAATAAGCCCCAGTTAAGATCATCAGCAGACGGAGGCGTTTAGTACTGTATTTCCCCAAAACAGGACCTAGCCGGAAAATAAGCCCTAGCATGATTTTTCAGAATGCTCGTAATATAAGCCCTAGCCCCAAAATAAGCCCCAGTTAAGATCGTCAATCAAGACGGAGGCATTTAGTACTGTATTTCCCCCAAGGCAAGTGCCTTGGTGGCGCAGCAGACTAAAGTGCTGTTAAGTAACACCAGCTGCCTGCAATTACTGCAAGTTCAAATCTCACCAGGCTCAAGGTTGACTCAGCCTTCCATCCTTTCGAGATAGGTAAAATGAGGACCCAGATTATGGGGGCAATAAGATGACTTTGTATAAAATAGAACACCGCTTGGGGGGGGGCGAAAGCCCTACTCAGTAGGTATATACAAAAGTATGAAGGCTATTGCTTAACGCATTGTAAGCCGCCCCGAGTCTCCGGAAAAGGGCGGCATATAAATCGAACCAATAAATAAATAAATAAATAAATATTTAGTACCAAATTTTCCCCAAAATAAGACCTAACCAGAAAATAAGCCCTAATGCGTCTTTTGAAGCAAAGATTAATATAAAACACGGTCTTATTTTCAGGGAAACACGGGTAATCCCCGACCTGCGACCACAATTTTTGTTGCTAAGCGAAACTGTTGAGTTTTTCCCCATTTTAAGGCCTTTCTTGCTACAGTTGTTAAATGAATTGCTGCGGTTGATAAGTTAGTCACCCGGTTGTTAAGTGAATCTGGCTTTCCCGTTGACGTTGCTTGTCAGAAGGCTGCCAAAGGGGAGCATGTGACCCCGGGACATTGCAACTGCCTTAAATATGGATCAGTTGCCAAGCATCTGAATTTTGATCACGTGACTATAGGAATGCTGCAAAGGTCATAATTATGAAAAACTGGCATAAGTCACTTTTTTCAGTGCCATTGTAACTTTGAACGGTCACTCAATGAGCTATTGTAAGTCAGGGACGACCTGTACTCGAGTTACGACAATTGAACCCAAAATTTATGTTGCTCAGTGAAACATTTGCGCCTTGGTGGCGCAGCAGACTAAAGCACTGTTAAGATAACACCAGCTGCCTGCAATTATTGCAAGTTCAAATCTCACCAGGCTCAAGGTTGACTCAGCCTTCCATCCTTCTGAGGTAGGTAAATTGAGGACCCAGTTTGTGGGGGCAATAAGCTGACTTTGTATAAAATATACAAAAGTATGAAGGCTATTGCTTAACGCATTGTAAGCCGCCCTGAGTCTCCAGAAAAGGGCGGCATATAAATCGAACCAATAAATAAATAAATAAATAAAATAAGTGAATTTTGCCCTGTTTTACCATTCTTCTTGCCACTTAAGAGAATCATTGCATGTGTTAAGTTAGTAACAACCGTTGTTAAGTGAATCTGGCTTCCCCGTTGACTTTGCTGGTCAGAAAGTCACAAAATGGGATCACTGCAACTGTCATAAGTCTGTTGTGGTCCACCACCAGCCTGCGGAGCTGGCAGTGGAGTTGGATAGCAATGAGGCTGAGGAAGAACACGGGCCAGTCCTGGAGGCCAGGAAAGGCCCGGATGAAGGCTGTGCGTCGGAGGCAGAGATGGGGCCAGGGCCATCGGGGAGTGATGTGCGGACTTCGGAGCCTCCAGAGGCAGACAGTAGAGAGGCAGAGGAACAGGAGAAGCCTGTTCCTAGTGCACGTATGAGAAGAGCTGCCAGAAGGCAGGAGCAGCTAAAGCAGAGAGGACGACTCAGGAGTAAGGCCAGGAGATGACTGGCCCCTCCCATAAGGCTTAAAAGACCAGCAACGGCTCTTGGCCTCTTTGCCGGAAAACAACCGTTGAGAGAATTGCTTCTTGTTTGGCTGTAGTTATTTCTTCTGTTCCTGAACTGTTGCCAAGAAAAGCCTTTGGCAGTTTGCCTAATTATCCCAAGGTCAGAGATAAACTAAAGACTGGTGTTTTGAGGACTTTGCTTTCATTTCATTTGGAATACGCTGAGAACGAGTTAATTCTCAGCTGCTTTAATAAAATCTGTTTGGTTTTTGGAACTGTTTTGCATTTAATATCAACTACATGGGCCTGGATCACAACAAAGTCCATGCCAGTTGCCAAGCGTCTCAATTTTGATTGTGGGACTATAGGAACATTGCAAAGGTCATAACTATGAAAAACAGTCATAAGTCACATTTTTCAGGGCCGTTGTAACCGTTGTTAGGTACAGGACTACCTGTGTAACTCTGTATAACTCTAATTTCATATTCTTTCGTTCTTTTGGTGTTTTGTCTTATACTTTGAAGTCTCCAATTCCTCTCTGGACTAGACCAGGTGCTGCAATGTGCGGCAGAAGCCAAAAAAGCGAATACAATCCTGGGTTGTATAAACAGAGGCATAGAATCAAAATCTTGTGAAGTATTAGTGCCACTTTATAAAAACCTAGTAAGGCCACACCTGGAATACTGCAACCAATTTTGGTCCCCATGCTACAAAAAAGATGCTGAGACTTTGGAGAAAGTTCAGAGAAGAGCAACTAGGATGATCAAAGGCCTGGAGACTAAAACATATGAAGAACGGTTGCAGGAACTGGGCTTGGCTAGTCTAAAGAAAAGAAGAATTAGGGGTGACATGATAGAAGTATTCCAGTATTTGAGGGGCTGCCACAAAGAGGAGGGGGACAAATTATTCTACAAAGCACCAGAGGGCAGGATAAGGAACAATGGATAAAAGTAAAAAAAGCAAAAGGATGGAAACTAATCAAGGAGAGAAGCAACCTGGAATTTAACAATACCAATAGCACTTATATACTACTTCACAGTGCTTTCCACCCCTCTCTAAGCGGTTTACAGAATCAGCCTCTTGCCCCCAACAATCTGGGTCCTCATTTTACCCACCTCGGAAGGATGGAAGGCTGAGTCAACCTTGAGCAACAATCTGGGTCCTCATTTTACCAACCTCGGAAGGATGGAAGGCTGAGTCAACCTTCAGCCTGGTGAGATTCGATCTGCCAAACTGCTGACAGCTGGTGATCAGCAGAAGTAGCCTGCAGTACTGCACTCTAACCACTACGCCACCGCGGCTCTTAAGGAGAAACTTCCCAACAGTGAGGACAATTAACCAGTGGAACAGCTTGCCACCAGAAATCGTGGGCGCTCCATCACTGGAGGTTTTTAAGAAGAGACTGGACAGTCAACTTGTCTGAGATTGTATAGGTTTTCCTGGTTGAGCAGGGGGCTGGACTAGAAGACCTCCAAGGTCCCTTCCAGCTCTATTCTATTCTAATTCTAATCCATCTGCAAGGTGGAAGTTGGATGATCGGTTGGCTTCTTTTTTTTTCCCCCACTTAACCCAAAATCATTTCAAGAAGAAATCTGACAGATGCATCTCTTGGCAGAGTGATGGTGGAAACGGAAGTGTGGCTTTTGCAAAAAACTAGGACTAGGACCAGAAAACCTTTCAATTCTTACAAAAAAAAAAACAACCCAAAAATCAGGATGCGAAAGTTGTCCGTTTCTAACCCGGGTGCGAGAAAGTCACTCAAAATTTCCTCCCCGAGACTTTTGCAAAAAGCTAAGGTGCTAAGAAAGACCTTTACAGTTGCATTTTTTTTTTTTAAATTTTAAAAGATTTCTAAAAAGGAAGATAAAACGAAGACAAAATCGGAGAAAGCTAGAAGGGGAATTTGCTACGCCCACCCACTTCGCACTTCTGGAAATATCTTTTCGAGATTTTTCAAGCTGGCCAACCGATTGTTGTGTGTCGAGCAAACAAAACCACCTTTGCTGGTGTTGAGCTTAAGTATCTCAGCCTTGGTCCTTATCATCAACAGTTCCTAACAGCCGCCACCGACATCGATCGGCCTCAAAACTGGGGAGAGCAAATAAACCCACCCCCCAAGCGGGGGACCAATTTTAGTAAAATGGGGGATGATGATGTCCTTAAGTGGGGAACAAAATAATACAAAATTTCCAGGGAGGGTGCTCCAATCACCAAGAGAGGAAGAATTCTAGTCCCGCCTTAGGCATGAAAGCTCTGAGTTCAAGATTGGGACAGCCATTGATCTGGAATGGCATAGGGCAGTGATAGCTAACCTTTTTGCCATTGCGTGCTCTGTGGGGAGCGCAGAGGGGGTTCACACACACACATGCCCACATCCATAATTCTACGCACCCCCCGTGAACGCGCGCAACACCACCACCCCCCGCGCTCACCCCGCTTTTGGCACGCAATGCCACGGTGAGCCCAATAGGCCCATTTTTCGCTCTCCCCAGTTGGGAAGCGTGCTGTTTCCGGCCTCCCCAGGCTCCTAGAAAGGCTCTGGGGAGAACAAAACACAGGCCTTCCCCACCCCCACCCCAAGGCCTTCCGGAGGCCGGAAACAGCATGTTTCCTGACTTCTGGTGGGCCCAAAAGGCCTGAAAATCAGCTGGCCAGTGCGCACGTGCGCGCCGGAGCTGATCTCGTGTGCCCACTGATATGGCTCCGCGTGCCACCTGTGGCACGTGTGCCATAGGTTCGCCATCACGGGCATAGGGTCTCCGGCTTGAGCAGGGGTGGACTAGACAGTCTCTAAGGTCCCTTGCAACTCTGTTTTTCTATATTCTGCTTGCTTTCTGATCACCACAACACACACCACAAAGATCGCCTTCTCCATGAATCTCAGGAAAGATCTGTGAATGTCTATCAAACCTGGGTCTCCTGCTTGAGCAGGGGGTTGGACTAGAAGACCTCCAAGGTCCCATCCAACCATGTTATTCTTCTGAAGACATAGGGATGTTATCTTTTTGTGTAGAGGTAGTTTTGTTGTGTAGTAGTTTTGTTGTAGAGGATTTGTATGTTTTCCCAATTTTTTTTTAATTAAATATTTCTAAAAAGGAAGATTAAAAACAAAGGCAAAGTAAGAGAAAGGGATCAGGGAAAGGTAAAAGTGCAAGAAAGAAGAGGGGGAAAGTAAAAGGAAAGTAGAGAAGGAAGTCACTTCTGATCTTCTTTTCAGCAGTTATAAGAACAATTTTAAATTTACTCTGTACTGAAATCTAGCTCTCTTTTATCATCCATCCTGTCTAATCATTAAAACCATAAATTGCAAGTTCATTTTTCCCCAGTTTTCGTGCCAAAGGGCCTATAATTGTTTTCCAGGCAGGAATCAACTATTATCTTTTCTCTAATCAAAGTCAATTTAGACAGCTCAGCAAGTTCCATCATCTTCAGCAACCTTGGGTGGCATTTCCAAATCTTTCCAACTTTGCGCAATCACCTCGCTCCACTTATCATGTATGAAAACCGGGTCAAAACTCACTTAACAAATGTCTCACTTATCAACAGAAAGTTCGGGCTCAATTGTAAGTAGAGGACTACCTGTATCAATTCTTAAAATCCTCTGCATTCACGTTATGTGTCTGAAGCTGGAATTTTCTAGCTTTTTTACAGGTTCACACATACAATCAAATGCCTCCGTGTTGTCTACATTTGCAACATAAATGTTTTCAGTCAAGTAAGTATCATCCACTAAAGCTGTAATTGAATGGGAAATGGTGGCGCTAAAGAGTTCAAAAGTTTTATTTATTTATTAGTTCAATTTATATGCCGCCCTTCTCCGGAGACTCAGGGCAGTTTACAATGCGTTAAGCAATAGACAATTTTGCTTCCAATCATGGTTAACTATTATTTTCCATGAGTGTCTTGTTGGAAGATGTTGACTTGGCCAATCTAAACTTGGCTTGTTTCAAGAACTTTGCTGTAATCAATCAAGTCTTGGTAGGTCTTGTGTTTTTTTCAGAAGGGATTGTGTAAACCAAGGTACTATAAGCCAGTTTAGGGCTTCCTTAATGTGCAAACCCAACTAAATGTGGCTTATGGAAATCATGATTAACCCACGACTCCACAACATGTGCGAATTGGCCTCTAAGCTACAGATGCTTTACTTCTGGATCATTTTGCTCTCAACTTACTCCACCAAGCAAAGGTGTGTGTAAAAACGTGAGTGTAAGCCAAGCCAATTTGACAATGTGCAAACCCAACTAAATCTGGTTTATGGAAAGCATGATTAACTCAAAGCTTCAAACCATTTGTGAATTGTTTTAAGCTACACTTTGCTCTCAATGTACTCCAACAAGCAAAGGTTTGTGTAAAGAACGTGAGTGTAAGCCAAGGCACAATTTAGGGCTTCGTCAATGTGAAAACTCAACGAAATGTGGCTCTCAACTTACTTTGCTCTCAACTTCGTCCACCAAGCAAAGATATATATAAACATGCGAGAATGAAACAAGCCATGGTTTAGGGCAGTGATAGCAAATCTTTTCGGCACTGAGTGTCAAAACGTTTGCATGGAAACATCACGCATGCACACATGCGCTCATCGAGGCCGCGCTCCGGAAAAGCCAAACTTCCAAGTCTAGCATGCATGCGCGCCCAACAATCAGCTGGCCGGAGCACATGTGCAGGAAGTTTTTCAGCACTGCCATGCGGATGAACACATCACACTTTGGAAAAGCCGAACTTCCGGGTTCTGACGCACATACGCACCCAACAATCAGCTGGCTGGTGAACATGCACACACCGGTTTTTGACACTGCCGTGCGCACAAAGAACAGTTGATCGTTGCGTGCACATACGCTCCAGAAACTCAAAAGACAACAGGCAGGGCCGCGCGCGCCAGGTTACATGGCTTTG
Source organism: Pantherophis guttatus (assembly GCF_029531705.1). The sequence continues at coordinate 18,229,502 of NW_026844099.1, forward strand.
CATGCCACTTTGTGTTCTGCCCCAGCTACGGATCCCAAAGAACAGAGTACACACAACCTCTGAACAAAACTTAGTTTACTCAAATAACGCAGTTTTAGCAAATGCTGGCTGTTAATAAGCGTTCTTAACAGCCTGCCAGAATTCCACAGATAAGATAGTCAGGCTTACTGGAGTTGGCAGAAAGCCCAGAAACAAGGTTGCAGAGAAATCCCAACGCGATGATTAGCGAAATAAGGTTGTTTCCTGCAGCTTGTTGCAAGCTGCGGTCTTTCTTAAATAGGCTAAGGGAGTGGCCAGTTAGTCCCAAGCCTTACTCTCGAGGAGACCTCCTTCTGAGGAACCACTCCTGCCTTTTGGCAGCTCTGCGCGTCCGTGTATTGAGAAGAGGCTCCTCCTCTTCATCCTTTTCACTTATGGGAGCTTCTGGAGGTTCTGAAGGCCCTGACTGAATCCCTGCCTCAGGCACCACATCTTCTTCAGCCTCCTCACTGTCCGACTCGAGCGCCGGCTGCACAGGCTACTGGCACAGCACCACACCAGCCTCCTCGTCATCGGGATCAGCAACAATCCACGCAGCCTGAACACTTTGGGCACATGTGCCATATAGGTTCACCATCACAGGTTTAGGGCTTCATCAATGTGCAAACTCAACTAAAAGTGTTTTATGGAAAGCATAATTAACACAAGACTCCACGTTACGTGTGAATTGGTCTCTACCTCTTAAGCTACATAGAAGTTGCTTTTCCTTCTGGTTGACTTCGCTCTCAACTCTTACCAAGTCCCAAAGGCACTTTTTGCAAAAGGCAACTGGACTTTCTTGGTTGTTTTCTCCAACAACATTTTGCTTCTCATCCCAGAAGCTTCTCGGATGAAAAGCGAAACCAAGAATGTTACAGGTAAGTCCTTGAATTAGTGATTGTTTGAAGTTACAACGGCACTGAAAAACGTTAACTTATGACCGTTTTTCACGTGATGACCGTTGCAGCATCCCCATGGTCGCACGGTCAAAATTCAGAACGCTTGGCAACTGGCGTGTACTTACGACGGTTGCAGTGTCACCCTTGTTGAGTGAATCTGCGAAGCCAGATTCACTTAACAACCGAATCAAACGGCACTTGAGCGCTTCTCTTAACCACGGTGGCAAGGAAGGTCGTAAAATGGGGCGAAACTCAACTATCTCAGTAAGCAGGAGAGATTTTGGCTCAATTATGGCCGTTAAGTTCCTCCAAGCAAAGCTGTATGTAAGCACACGAGCGTGAGAACAGACGTACCGAACCACACTTGCGGGTGAACACCGAGCCTGGTCTCCAGGGAAAATCCAAACCAGGAAAGGGAGCTTCCTTGGCCACACCCTAAACCAGGAGTCTCAAACTCGATTTCATTGAGGGCCGCATCACAGTTGTGTTTGATCTCGGAGGGCTGGGGGGAGCATGGCCGGAGGTGGGCGTGGCCATGGTAGGCGTGGCCAGCTCAACGTCACTCATGTCAGAGGGGGACCTGTGGTGGCCAGGTGCTTAGGTAGGACTTCCCTGAGACCCACCTTCACTCTCATTATAATCTCCTTCCTTCCTTCCTTCCTTCCTTCCTTCCTTCCTTCCATCCATCCATCCATCCATCCATGGTGCACAGTGGTTAGAATGAGTATTGCAGGCAAACTCTGCCCACTACCAACAGTTCAATTCTGATCGGCACAAGGTTGACTCAGCCTTCCATCCTTCCGAAGTGCGTAAAATGAGGACCCAGATTGTTGGGGGCAACAAGCTGACTCTGTAAACCGCTTAGGGCTGTAAAAGCACCATAAAGCGGTATATAAGTTTAAGTGCTACTGCTTTTCTTTTTCCCCTTCCTTCCTTTCCTTCCTTCCCTTCCCTTCCCTTCCTTTTCTTTTTCCTTCCTTCTCCCTTCTCTTTTCTTCTTCCTCCCCCTCTTTCCTTATTTTTTCCTCCTTGCTCTCTTCCCATCTTCCCTTCTTTTTTTTTGCCCTTCCGCTTTCCCTTCCTCCTTTCCTGTCCCTTCTTGGATGCTCAAATGCAAAAGGGGAAATGTTTCTCCTTTTGTTTTTAGTTGGTTGTGATAGCCCCCTGCCAGCGAAAACGGAACCGGGAGGGGGGGGCAGAGGGCTGCAGGAGGCCGTTGTGGCCGAAAATGTTTTTGCCACAGGCTGGTCCTTTACTGTTTCCAGGCCGGCAATGTGGGCCAGATCTAAGCACCCCATGGGGCAGATCGGGCTCCCGGGCCTTGAATTGGACACCCCTGCCCTAAACCAACCATCACTTTGGGAGCTCAGACACAACAATCTAGGGGCAGTGATGGTTAACCATTTTGGTGCCGAGTGCCCAGCGCGCACGCGAATGCACACGCCTGAACCCCCAAAATGCAATGCGAGCACCCCCTGTGCATGCATCCCATCCCTGCGCATGTGCATCCCCCGCACATGCATCCCCGCCCCCCCGGGCCCCATTTTGGCTTCCAGGTTGATGCAGGAGGGTTTCCAGGCCCAAAACACCCCGTTGGAACCTGGAAGTCAAAACGGGGTGCGGGGATGCAGCGCAAGGCTCCCCACACCCCATTTTGGGCCTGGAAAGCCTCCTGCACCAAACTGTACCCCTCATGCATGTGCCCCACCCCACGGCACATGCGCGTGTGCGTCCCCCACATGTGCCCCACCCCCGTGCAAGAGACCTGAAGACCAGCTGGCCTGCGGGAGGCGCACGCGAATGCACGGTGGAGCTGGGCTCGGGTGACCAGCTGGCGTGCCCGCAGACAGGACTCTGCGTGCCACTTGTGGCACACGTGCCATAGGTTCACCATCACGGATCTAGGGTTTCCATCCCCAGCAACACCCACTGGAGAACACTCTAAACCTGGGCCTGGTGGCTCAGCAGACTGATAGCATTGTGATTAACACCAGCTGTCTGCAATTACTGTGTTCAAATCTCACCAGGCTCAAGGTTGACTCAGCCTTCCATCCTTTCTAAGGTAGGTAAATTGAGGACCCAGATTGTGGGGGCAATAAGCTGACTTTGTATAAATATACAAAAGGATGAAGGCTATTGCTTAACGCACTGTAAGCCGCCCTGAGTCTCCGGAGAAGGGCGGCATATAAATCGAATCAATCAATCAATCAATCAATCAAGCCTTGATAGTACAGTGGTTTAGTGCACCCTGTTATTAACACAGCTGCCTGCAATTTCTGCTGGTTCGAATCTCTCCAAGGCTCAAGGTTGACTCAGCCTTCCATCCTTTCTAAGGTAGGTGAAATGAGGACCCAGTTTGTGGGGGCAATAAGCTGACTTTGTATAAATATACAAAAGTAAGAAGGCTATTGCTTAACGCATTGTAAGCCGCCCTGAGTCTCCGGAGAAGGGCGGCATATAAATCAAATTAAAAATAAAAATTAAATTAAAAATAAAAATTAAATTAAAAATAAAAATTAAATTAAAAATAAAAATAAAAATAAACCAGAAGGCCCCTCCTTCTAAACCGTAAGATCAGTCAATCAACTCGGAACTGATTCTCACCACTTTGCAACCCTATCAGCCAAGAGAAGAATATGGGTAATCCTCGATTTACGGCCACAATAGAAACTAGCATTTCCATTGTTAAGCAAGACAGTTGCCAAGTGAGCTTTGTCCTGTTTTATGACCTCTCTTGCCAGTTATGAAGTGAGCCACTGCGGTTGCGAAGTTAGTAACGCGGTTGTTAAGTGAATCTGGCTTCCCCGTCGACATTGCTTGTCAGAAGGGGATCACTTGACTTTTTTTTATATTTTTAATTTGATTTATATGCCGCCCTTCTCCGGAGACTCAGGGCGGCTTACAATGCGTTAAGCAATAGCCTTCATACTTTTGTATATTTTTACAAAGTCAGCTTATTGCCCCCACAAACTGGGTCCTCAATTTACCTACCTTAGAAAGGATGGAAGGCTGAGTCAACCTTGAGCCTTGGCGAGATTCGAACCAGCAGTAAATTGCAGGCAGCTGTGTTAATAACAGGGTGCGTAACCACTGTACTATCAAGGCTCTTAGGGAGAATATGAATGCAATAATTTGTTAGCATATTTTAGCTTTATGTTTGTGAATGCTATACCCTGTGCTTGTTCTGGGAAGTCTAGGGAGGGGGGGTGGGGGCGAAGGAGGGGAAGGGGGGTGGGAGGGATTGAGGGGGGAAGGGTGGGGGGGGGGAAATGTTTGTATTTCCTATAAAACTTTTCAAAAAAAACCCAAAAGAAAGTAAAAGCCACATCAGATCAGATAATCCAAAGGGGGGGGGGGGAGGTTAAACTCAAGGCCCGCGGGGTGCTTAAATCTGGCCCATGGGGGCAGTGTGAAAATAACAAAGGACTGGCCCACAATGCCTGTGGCAGCCAAAATGGGGTGCATGGGGGGGGCACCCCGTGCGGCCCATTTTTTTTTATTATTATTTTTAATTTGATTTATATGCCGCCCTTCTCCGGAGACTCAGGGCGGCTTACAATGTGCTCAGCAATAGCCTTCATCCTTTTGTATATTTATACAAAGTCAGCTTATTGCCCCCACAAACTGGGTCCTCAATTTACCTACCTTAGAAAGGATGGAAGGCTGAGTCAACCTTGAGCCTTGGAGAGATTCGAACTTGCAGTAATTGCAGACAGCTGGTGTTAATCACAATGCTATCAGTCTGCTGAGCCACCAGACTTTGGGGCACTGCAACCGTTGTAAGTACATGTCAGTTGCCAAGTGCCTGAATTTTGATCACGTGACTTGCAACAGTCATTAAGTGTGAAAACGGTCATAAATTCCTTTTTTCAGTGCCTTTGTAACTTCAGTCACTAAATGAAAGGTTGTAAATTGAAGATTATCTTCTGGAGGAAGACTTAAAGCACTCCCAATATTGGGGTGCCGCTAGCTGTGAACACAGGGGCTCTTTTACAGACTGGGCCCATTTATCTCACCTGGGCAAGCAAACTACCTATGCCCAGGGTCAAAGGTCAGCCATTCCTGATTTAATCTGCACCCCAACCATTCAGCCTGGTGGGGCTTGGCACCCATGGCAGATTAACCTGGTTTATATTACTGGGTTGGCATTCACAGGACTCAGCCAACCAAACCACATACCGTGTTTCCCCGAAAATAAGACCCTGTCTTATATTTTTTTGAACCCTGAAATAAGCGCTTGGCCTTATTGCCATGCGCTCAAAAGCCCGATTGGGCTTATTATCAGGGGGTGTCTTATTTTGGGGACAACAGGGTAATTTAACCCAAACCACATGAGAGTTTAATGCAGAGGTCTTCAAACTTGGCAGCTTTAAGACTTGTGGACTTCAACTCCCAGAATTCTCCAGCCAGCTATGGTATATGGAGAATTCTGGGAGTTGAAGTCCACAAGTCTTAAAGCTGCCAAGTTTGAAGACCTCTAATGACAGTTTAACTATTAACAATTTAATAATTTAATCCGCATGTTAAGTTTTTTCCCAATCTTGGCAACTTTTAAGACACACGGACTTCAACGCCCAGAGTTTTAGCCACTTCATGTTTTTTTTATTTTCACAGACAGGCAAATTGGAAAATGTGTTGCATTAAGATGCATAAAAAATAATAATAATAATAATAGCATTTTGGCCCAGCAGTCACTCTGACTTTTTCCTATTGCTTGAAGTAGAGCATTGCACAAGGAAACATAACACAGAATCAAAAACACTATTAACTTCAAACAGGGGTCCCCAAACTTGGCAGGGGTCCCCAAACTTAATTGTGGTTTTAAGTCAGAAATCTTCAAACTTGGCTGCTTTAAGACTTCTGCACTTCAACTCCCAGAATTCCTCAACCAGAAATTCTGAGAGTTGAAGTCCACAAGTCTTAAAGCGGCCAAGTTTGAAGATTTCTGACTTAAATCCACAATTAAAACCTCGGAAGATCTAGTCTGCCACGTGTCAAGCAAGCCTTTAACTATCTCTGCATAAGTTTCTACCTTAACAAGGCAAGGCTGTTTGGAAAAAATGAACCCACGGATGCTGAAAACAGCAATGACCCCCCCTCTGCTATTTTCCTACAAACAGGAGGATCCCTTGATTTTTTTTTCTCCAATCTGCACACCCACCCTGCAGCTCACGTGCAAACCCAGCCAAACCTGATCAATTCATTCACATTCCGCTTGTCAATTTCAAATACTTTTTTTTTGTTTGTTTTTGGGTGGTTTTAATTTTTTTGCAAGAGGTTATACACAGAGAAAAAACAGGGCAGGCCAACACAACTGGCTGATACCCTCACACACACACACACCCAGGCTGGGTTCCACACTGCCAGTGCAAACCCACGCTCGCTTGCACACTTAAAAAGCTTTTGCTCCAACTTCATGAACTGCAGTTCCCAGCAGCCTCAGGGAGTAAAACACCATTTCCGCAGCCACCAAAAAAAAAAAGAAAGAAATGAAAAACGCGTGGAGCAACTCAGAGGAAGAAACCACCAGAAACAGGAACTCGGATTCCAAGACCTATAAACACTAGCAAAGACCAAATAAAAGGACACACACACACACAAAAACACAACTGCATTTAAATATCATCTATAATCAAGAAACACGCTAGGCAGCTTTGATAATACAGATCCGATGCAATTCAAAGCTGGGTGCATGCAGGAAGCTTTAACCCCGTTTCTGCTGTTTGCAAAGGCTGTGTAGTTCAGCTGTTACACTGTGGTTAAAAGAGGGACAAACAAGGTGATTTCCTAAAAGTTGCAATTTCCTTTCTTTCCCCCCCCCCCCAAAACACACACACACACACACACACACACAAAACCCAGAGGGATCTCAAGCTAGAAAGTTGTCAATTGCTCCATTCAACAGGCCTGCAAGCCATTTCTGCAGTTGAAGGAACCCCTCTTCTTTGCTCTAAGATGGATTTGAAGATGCTGACCTGGGTTATAAGCGATTCGGTTTGTTCCAGAAACCCCGCTCTGCAAGGATGCACGCTGCACATCTGGGTAGCAGCCACAACTGTCCGCTTTTCATACTCAAGGCTTAGCAAGTGATCTCCCACTCACCCCCTGCAGAGTAGGCCCGTTAGCAAGGCAGAAGGTTCAAGCCCAATCAATACACACACACAGACACCCAACAAGGTCCATTCCCACGACCTGACTAACCCAGTCACCCCCAATGCAAAGGTGAACAAGGTTCAGGCCACCCGAAGACCCAAGAACTCGGCTCAGCTAACCTTGGTTAAGCTTTCTTTACCCAACCCTATCCAACCCAACCAAGATTTTCCTTTTTTTTTTCTAGCAAAGTTGAACCTGCTTGGTCCCATTCACACAACTCCTAGTCAACTCCCATGGCTCCAAGGCCACGATTGCACCTAAAGACTACAGACCCCGTAGGAAACCTTAAGGCCCAGAGACCCTCCAAAACTTTTCCGTGTGTGTAGGGGGCATTTAAAGGAAAAGCACGCCCTTCCACCCACCCACCCACCCCCAAAACACGCAGGCATCCATATTAATTAAAATTACTCAACCATTTAGCCGTCTAACCCAAAGTCTGGGTCTCGACAGAACTTCCTCTGGGAGCAGAAACACCTACCGGAAAAAGGGGAGGAAATATGTTTTCCTGGTCGGTCTAGACCCCCCTCCCCAAAACTTGTGTTGTGTGTGCGCGCGTTATACACACACGCGTGGTTTTCCACGCTCTGTTTTCCCCTCCTTTCCTGCTGCCACCCACCCCTCCTTTTTCTCTCTCCCCTGCGGGCGCCCGCTTGCAAATGCAGAGCATTTCCCCCCCCACACACACACTTTCCTCTTCAGCCGCCCCAAAAAGTGCTGAAAAGGACTCTCGCCGCTTATTTTTTGCGAGCCAAACCAATATCTACATCTATCTATGTGTATCAATTTTTGTTTTTCTTAAAAAAAGAAGGGCAGATTTTACCCTGCGCCTTTTCCGGTGGGTTGGTTGGTTTGCTTTTTTTTAAAAAGAAACAAAAAACAAACCTTGCTACATATTTTATATATTTTTTTTCCGCGGAGAGAGAGTGAAACAACAACAAAAAACAAAGAGAAAGTGAGCTCCGCCAAGCCGCAGCTCGCCCTCCGACCTTACCTTACTGCCCAAGCCGCTCCGTTGCAAGGCCGCTGACCCCTCTTTTTTTCTCTCTCTCTCAACCCCAATAATAACACACACCAAAAAAAATAAAAAAATAAAATAAGAATAATTCCTTGGACTGCGCATCCACAAGACGTCTCCAAATCCGAGCGAAGCTCCCAGTGGAGTGGATTTCGGGGGGTGGGGGGTGGGAGGAGAGGCAAGGGGTGTTTTTTAAGGAGGTTGCAAAAAAAAAATATTTTAAAAAAAATCAAATGAAACACTTAAGCATCAAAAAAAACAGAAGCAGCCAAAAGCAGATCCAAGGGAACGGTGCCACGCCGCGCTCTTCCTCCCTCGGGGTCCCCCGGAGCAGCTTCCCATGGGCTCGGCGCGGTGCGTAAAAATCCGAGAGAGAGGAGACCCGGCGCTCGGCTTGGCTTTGGGCTCGGCTGGAAGGGGGGAAAAGCTCCGTCCGCTTCGGGGGCCCGGAAATCTCTCCCTCCTCCGCCTCTCCTAAGATGTCTGAAGCTCCCAGCCGGAGGAGGAGGAGGAGGAGGAGAGGAGGAGGAGACACCAAAGCAGCAACAGCCGCCGACGCGCGCCCTGCAGTTTGTGGCTGCGTTTTTTTTTTTGCAACGGATCTATTTGATTTGATTTTAATTTTTTTTTATTTTTTTTTTGCAAAGGTTCAACTTTGCGGAGAGCTCCGGCTGGGCTCCGCAGTGGTGGAGGAGGAGGAGGAAGGGAAAGGGAGAGAGGAGGGGAAGGCAAGGAGGGCGCCCCCCCACACACACCTTTTTTGCAGCCGCCGCAACAGCAGCAGCAGCAGAAGCAGCAGCAAAGGATTGCGCCCAGGCTGGGGCGCACGGTTTACAGCAGCCCTGGCTGGACACTTTAAAAGGGACCAACGCCGTCTCCGACACCTCTGACGCTGGGAGGGAGGGAGGGAGGGGGGAGGAAAGGGTGGAAGGTTAGCCCCCCCCAGTAAAAAAAAAAAAAGAGAGAAAACGGAAGGGGAGGTTTGGCTGGCAGGCTTGCGCCTCCCCCCCCCCCTTGCAGCTCTCCAAAAGGAGCAGTGGGCCACTTGGATGAAGGGGAGGAGGGGGCTTGGTGGGGAGGGGCAAGGGTTGGGGGAGAGGGGGACCCGCTGGGAGGTGCAGGTCCTGGGAGGCCATTTGCAGGTGGGGGGGGACTATGGGGGGGGCATCCAAGCCAACGAAGACCCCAGGTTTATGTGGACGCTGAAGGAGACCGGGGTATTCCCGCAGTGGGATTCCATATCGATTGCACTGTCTGAGCCTTGTTAAAAGGAGTGATTTGTTTAACAACCATGGCAAAAAAAAGGTCGGCTGATAGGGTGCAACTCACTTAACGACCTCGGTCCTTAGCGGCCCTTGTTGTAAGTCAAGATCCACCCATCGTTATAAAAGAAGGCAGCGTCAGCTAAACCTGGATAATGCCACCTGGGTACCTTTATTTAGCATTTTTGATGTTTTGCAGGATGCAAAGCCACGCGGTGCCAAAAGCCACGCGTGTTCTCGTTTCACACGTGACCTTCCTGATTTCCGCTGTCTGGAATAAACCGCGTTCTGCTCCTACCCACCCCCGCCATGAATTGCTTAGCGGCATTAAATCAATATTCATTTATAATCTTCAGCGCACAATTACGCTTCCCTCTCGCACATAACCCATCACTTTCCAGCACCTCCCATCTGTCAAGATATATAATTAGCGTATTATGGCCTATATATCTGCTAATAACTTTTGCCCAAACCCCTGAGCGAGCTTGAATTAAAAGAGAGCTAATAAGGTATGGCTGCTAATCCATTTACTGTACAAGCCTTACGTGTTGGTTCAAACTTCAAAAATAAAGACATACAGGTAGTCCTCAATTTACGACCATGATGGGAAGCAGAATTTCCGTTGTTAAGCAAGGCGGCGGTGGTGAAGTGAGTCACATCTGATTTTTTTTTACTTTTTTTTCCCATGGTTGTTAAGTGAATCATATGGTCATTAAGTGATTTGCAGACTTACGACCAGAATGGGGACCATAATTTTTGTTGCTAAGCAACGAGGTTGTGGTCACACCTGATTTTATGACTCGTTTGGCCATGCGGTTGTTAAGTGTGAATGACTGCAGTTGTTAATTGACTTTTGTTGGGAAAGTTGCTAATGGTGATCATGTGACCCCCTGGATGCTGCAACCCTCAGAAATATCTGCCTGTTGCCGAGCCCTTAAAATTCTGATCATGTGACCCTGGGGATGCTGCAACAGTTGTAAGTGCGAGGACTAATCATAAGTCACTATTTTCAGCTCTGTTGTAATCGCATCACTAAACGAATGGTTGTAAGATGCAGGATCTTCTTTGCACAATTAAATATGAGCCAGCAGTGTGCAGTGGCAGCCAAAAAAGCCAATGCAATCCTAAATTGCATTAACAGAGGGATACGATCAAGATCAAGGAAGGTACTAATACCACTCTATAAAGCCTTAGTAAGACCACACCTAGAGTACTGCATCCAGTTTTCGTCACCACACTATAAAAAAGATGTTGAGACTCTAGAAAGAGTACAGAGAAGAGCAACCAGGATGATGATGAGGCTAAAATATACGATGAACGGTTGCAGGAACCGGGCATGGCTAGTCTAGTGAAGAGAAGGACCAGGGGAGACAGGACAGCAGTCTTCCAATATTTGAGGGGCTGCCACAGAGAGAAGGGGGTCAAGCTAGGTAGCTCAGTGACTAAGACACTGAGCTTGTCTATCAGAAAGGTCGGTAGTTCAGTGGTTCGAATCCCTACTTCAGGTCTCCTCTGGGTGAACAAGGGGGTTGGACTAGATGACCTCCAAGTTCCCTTCCAATTCTTGTTACTGTTAAAAGCTATTTTCCAAAGCACCCGAAGGCCAGAGAAGGAATAATGGATGGAAACTGATCAAGGAGAGATTCAACCTGGAAATAAGGAGGAATTTCCTGACAGTGAGAACAATCAACCAATGGAACTGAAGTTGCCTTCGGAAGTTGTGGGAGCTTCATCCCTGGAAGCTTTCAAGAAGAGACTGGACTGCCATCTGTCAGAAATGGCGTAGGGTCTCCTGTTTGGGTGGGGGGTTGGACTAGATGACCCACAAGGTCCCTTCCAAATATCTTAATCTGTAATATCTGTAATAACACCTGTGATCTGTGTTCATCCTTTCCAGAAAACCCTCCAATTCCAGAATTAAAAATTGGCTTTAGACACTTAGATTGGCCCCCCTTTTCTCTCCCCTCCCCATTTTAAGTCGAAATGAATAACAGAAGGGATCCGTAGGCGGGCAGGCTGGCTTGGAAAATTAGTCAATTTTTTTAGATGCATTTACCAGCCTGCCTGTATTTCGCGCACACACGCACCACAAGACATGTTAATTTCTTAAATATCCACAAAGGAGAATTCCTGGATGCCGTTCACCCCTGCAACAACGCTTAGCTTGGAAGTTAGGGAGGAAAAAGGGCCTAATTTTAAAACAGCTAATTCTTACCTGGCAGGATTTAGAAATTGGCTTATGGTTTGGAAGAATCGAGTTGGACTCACCCATCGGAATAAGCCATGTTTTCCTTCAACATGGTCGGAGTAAACCACAGCAGCTTCAGATTAGATTAACAGAGTGGGAAGGGACCTTGGAGGTCATCTAGTCCAACCCCCATCCAAGCAGGAAACCTTACACCATTTCTGACAGATGGCAGTCCAGTTTCTTCTTGAAAGCCTCCGGTGATGAAGCTCCCACAACTTCTGAAGGCAAATCATCCCATTGAATATAGAATAACAAGAGTTGGAAGGGACCTTAGAGGTCATCTAGTCCACCCCAAACCCCCCCCCCGGCCTAAGCAGGAGACCTTACACCATTTCTGACAGATGTCAGTAGTGTCTCTTCTTGAAAGCCTCCAGGGATGAAGCTCCCACAACTTCCGAAGGCAACTTTTCTTCCATGGGTTGATTATTCTCACTTCATTCAGTCCTAAACTATGATATTTAAACCAGCATCCCGCAATCTTTCCAGCTCTGTGGACTGGCAGAGGGGATGGTTTCGCATGCACACACCAGAGGTGGGTTTCAGCAGGTTCTGACCAGTTCTAGAGAACCGGTAGCGGAAATTTTGAGTACTTCGGAGAACCAGTAGTAAAAATTCTGACTGCCCCCCCCCCCATCTATTGTCTGCCTCCCAAGTCCCAGCTGATTGGGAGGAAATGGAGATTTTGCAGTATCCTTCCCCTGCCACGCCCACCAAGCCACACCCACCAAGCCACGCCCACAGAACCGGTAGTAGCAAATTTTGAAACCCACCACTGGCGTGCACGCATGCCACTTTCAAAAATGCAGCTCCGCACGCATGTGCGTGCCCGCACGCATTCAGCTGCCACTTCTGCAGCCCAGATCCGAACAGGCTGCAGACCGGCACGGGGCCACACCCTGGAGGTTGGGGACCCCTGGTTTAAACCGTGAAGAAGAGGCTCCCTCAGCCTAACTTATTAAAACCACATGATTGGATCAATCAACTTCAGGATGACTCTGACACATTTAAGTCGCTCCTGAGCCTGCCTCATACAGGTACGTTTGTCCTCAACATACGACCGCTCGATTCCTGCAACAACCACCGCCACAACCTTTGTTCTGAACTACCAAGCACAAGAACATCTTCGTCTTAGACTTACGACCGCTGGATTCCTGCAACAACGCTGCACGCAACTCCGTTCTGAGCTGCGATTTGCAAGAGCATCTTTCTATTCCTGCATTCTGCTCAAACCAGGTCTTGTTTGCAGGGCTAAACGTGGCTTGTTTGCTGGGGTGAGGGTGGGGTGGGGGCAGTGGTGAAATCTAAAATTTGTTACTACCGGTTCTGTGGGCGTGGCTTGGTGGGGGGGTAAAGTGACGGTGGGCGTGGCCAATTTTTTTTTTAACTGTTAAAACCATTTTTTTACAACCTCTTCGGGGAAGAGGTTGTTAAAAAATGCTTTCAAAAGGCTCTGATGATCCCAGCTGAGTTGCCTGATCGGCAGAGGCTTTTTTTTTCTTTTAAATGCCTCTGCCGATCAAGCCACTCAGCTTGGACGGTCAGAGGCATTTAAAAGAAAAAAAGGGTTTTTTTCTTTTAAAAGCCTTTGATGATCCCAGCCAACTCTTTTTTTTTTAACTTTTCAAAGCATTTTTTCTAATGCTTTGAAAAGCCTCTGCCGATCAGGCAACTCAGCTGGGATCGTCAGAGACTTTTCAAAGCATTTTTTTTACCACCTCTTCAGCCAAGAGGTTACAGGAAAAAAATGCTTTGAAAAGCTTCTGACGATCCCAGCTGGGCCGCGCGATCATCAGAGGGTTTTTTTTTTTTTACTTTTAAAAGCATTTTTTCGGCCGAAGAGGTTGTAGAAAAAATGCTTTTAAAAAAGCCTCTGATGATTGTGCGGCTCAGCTGGGGATGGAGAGGGGCAGGGATTTTTGCTACCGGTTCTCCGAACCACCCACCTCCATCGCTACCGGATCGGGCGATCCGGTCCGAACCGGGAGCATTTCACCCCTGGATGGCACCAAGGACCCTACAGTCCTCTTTCTCCTCTTCTCCTTCTCTGCCACACCACAACCAACCCCATTCCCTTCTAGCACTGATGATGTTACCTAGTTGGGTAATGAAACGTCTCCGAGAAACCCACCAAGCTCAGAGAACACCAAGGACCTCCTCATTCCAACCCCGAGCTACAAATACTCTTCCTTTTATCGGTTCACCTGAAGCTGTGCAGTCTCCCTGGGATTTTGGCTCTTGTGCAAAGCAGGAATTTCATGGCCTAATTCTGGCCTCGGCCCAAAGCAGCAACTGACTCAGCTGTTCTGCTATGGAGCTGGCTGGGTGGGAGATGTGTTTGTGAAGCGGGGGGGGGGGGGGGAAGGGGAAGGGTCTGGGAATGAACTCACCCAGGCAAACAGTCTGCCTCTGCATTTATGGCCCCTTGCCAAGGCCGCCTACAGACCCTTTGATCGACCTCAGCGCAGCCTGGCCAAAAGAGAGAGGCCGGTCTGCCTGTGCTGACTGAGGCCAGGGGTGGGGGGGGAGCCAGGACAAAGGTGCCTTTGTAAGGGGAGGGTCTTTTACCCCTCCTGTCTGGCTGGGGTCCAGCAGAAGCAAAGAACCAGCCCTTCAATCTCCAAAGAGACTGGAGCGGAGCTGGGCATGGAAACTTTCCAGGGGGAGAAAGGTTTTGTTCTCCAAAAAAGGAAGAGCGGCTGAGCGAAGAGGGAGGGAGGGAGGGAAATCCAGGTGGGGGAATCACCTTGGGCGATCTGGCTGCACGCAAGGGGTTGGCGGGAGGAATCGATCCCCTGCTGGAAACCGGGAGGAAAAGGCTTTGTTAGAATAAGCACAATTGGAGAAGGGAGGGAAGAGAGGGAAAGATGAGAAGAAGGGAGGAAGGAAGGAAGGAAGAAATATGAGAAGGAGGAAAGGAAGGGGGAAGGAAGGGAGGGAGGGGGAGGCAAATGAGAAAAAGAGGGAGGAAGGAAAAAAATGAGAAAAAGAAGGAAGGAAGATGAGAGGAAGGGGGAGGCAGGAAGGAAGGAACGAAAATGAGAAAAAGGGAGGAAAGGAGGAAGGAAGAAATATGAGAAAAGGGAAAAGAGGGAGGGAGGCAAATGAGAAAAAGAGGGAGGAAGGGAGGAAGATAAGAAAGGAAGGAAGGAAAGTAAGAAAATGAGAAAAAGAAGGAAGGAAGATGAGAGGGAGGGGAAGGCAGGAAGGAAGGAAGATGAGAAAAAGGGAGGAAAGGAGGAAAGGAGGAAGGAAGGAAAATGAGGAAAAGGGAGGAAAGGAGGAAGGAAGAAATATGAGAAAAGGGAAAAGAGGGAGGGAGGCAAATGAGAAAAAGAGGGAGGAAGGGAGGAAGATAAGAAAGGAAGGAAGGAAAGTAAGAAAATGAGAAAAAGAAGGAAGGAAGATGAGAGGGAGGGGAAGGCAGGAAGGAAGGAAAATGAGAAAAAGGGAGGAAAGGAGGAAAAGGGAGGAAGGAAGAAATATGAGAAAAGGGAAAGAAGAGGGAGGGAGGCAAATGAGAAAAAGATGGAGGAAGGGAGGAAGATGAAAGAAGGAAGGAAGGAAAGTAAGAAAATGAGAAAAAGGAAGGAAGAAAGATGAGAGGGAGGAAACAAGGGTAAGGAAGGAAAGAAGGAAGGGAAAGGAAAGGAAGATAATCCAAAAAAAATCATGTATTCTAAAATGAACCATGATTCTCAGATTGCAAAAAAAACCCTGCAGGTTGGCTCAGAGCCAGGGGCGAACCGAGGCCCTCCGTGCCCCTTCCTGGGATCTGAGGCTGATGGGTGGCATTCCTGTGTCATAGCTCTCTGATAGTCTGCCCGAATTTTGCAACCATTTTTTTTTTCAGCCGGCTCTGATGGATCCACATTTTCCACTCCGCTGCTCCCAATTGTTCAGAAATTGCGGCTGATGCACCCCCGTAACCCCGTCAGATTTCCCTGCCCTTGCCTGCACATCCCCCCAGAGGTGCGCTTTGCCACAAGTTTCACATCTGCACATCAAACCAATAAAAAGAGCAGGTTCTTATTAAAGCCTTGGCAGAGCTCCGGAAAGAATTTGGAAAAGGCATTTTTGGAGCCCTTCACCAAAGAATCGCCTCTGGTGAAGAAGGCGCAAAACTCAAACCGGTAAAATAATAATAATAATAATAATAATAATAATAATAATAATAATAATAATAACAACAACAACAACAACAACAACAACAACAACAGTCGACCACCTGATCAGTGGGTGCAGCAAAATTTCACAAACTGACTACCTACAACGCCATGACCGCGTTGCTAAGATCAGTCACTGGAAATTGTGCCAGAAGTTTGGATTTGAGTACAGCAAAAACCACTGGGAACATCAGGTTGAGAAAGTTTTAGAGAATGAGAAACTCAAGATCTTGTGGGACTTCAGGATTCAGACTGACAGGCACTTGGTCCACAACACACCTGACATAACAATAGTTGAAAAAAAAAAAGTATGGTTCATTGACATTGCAATACCTGGTGATGCACGGATTGAAGATAAGCAGCAAGAAAAAAATCACAAAGTACCGGGATTTGCAAATTGAAGTTGAGCGACTGTGGAAAAAGAAATCGTGTGTTGTCCCGATTGTAATTGGAGCCCTTGGAGCAATACCCAAAGGGCTACCCCGCTATTTAGACATTCTAGATTTGCCGGATTTGAACATTTTGACTCTACAAAAAACCACCTTACTCGGAACAGCTTACATCCTCCGACGATACCTTAACAGTTCCTAGGTCCTTGGTTAGGACTCGAGCTGCTGAGCTATTAACCAGCCTCAAAGGCTGTGAATCTCTCTAAAGATTAACAACAACAATAAATAATAACAACAACAATAATAACCCAATTCTCTTTCTTTATTAAATTTGTTGTATTCCCCCTCATCAGCACGCCAAGCAGGCAACCATGATTAGAAAATGGTTTGATTTTGTTGAAGCTCTCACTCTCCAAGGTCCCTTCCAACACTGTTATTCTGTTATTATTCCTCCTCTTCTTCCTTCTCTTCCTCCATCAGGGAGATTTGAGAGGGGAAGAAAAATCCAGCATCTTTGTTTTCCTTCGGTGCAACCGAAACGAAGCCAGAGTTGAATTTCCCTGGGAGAAAACAAATGACTTCTTCTTTTAAAAGGGGCAGACAGATGCTCTGGTTTTCCATCTTTAGCATCAAAGCCTGAAAATCAGCCTAGCATGAAAAAAGCTCAACGGCTGGATCAAGGTGAACCAGCAGGCAAAAAGAATTTGATGGGCAGTCGTCACAATGAGAAAAGTGGGGAAACCCACACGTCTGAAGTCAAAAATAGCAATTTTAAACCCCCCTTTAAAGATGGAAGGTTGCACGCTCATAAGATATCCAGGAGTCCAGAAATGCTAAATGTATTTATTTATTAAATATATTTATTTCTAAATGTTGGAGTCTGAAGCAGAGGTGGGTTTCAGCAGGTTCTGACCAGTTCTGGAGAACCGGTAGCAGAAATTTTGAGTAGTTTGGAGAACCGGTAGTAAAAATTCTGACTGGCTCTGTCCCCATCTATTCTCTGCCTCCCAGGTCCCAGCTGATTGGGAGAAAATGGGGAGTTTGCAGTAACCTTCCCCTGGAGTGGGGAGGGAATGGAGATTTTACAGTATCCTTCCCCTGCCATGCCCATCAAGCCATGCCACGCCTACCAAGCCACACCCACAGAACCGGTAGTAACATTTTTTGAAACAATCCCCCCCCCCCCACTTTAAAGATGGAAGGTTGCCCACTCATAAGATATCCAGGAATCCAGAAATTTATTTTATTTTATTTTATTTTATTTTATTTTATTTTATTTTATTATTTTATTTTATTTTATTTTATTTTATTTTATTTTATTTATTTATTTATTTTATGCAATTTGTATGCCGCCCTATCTCCGAGGACTCAGGGTGGCTCACAACAGTAAAATGCATAATTCCTGCCAAGATAAAATTAAAATCCCAATTTAAAATGCTAAATGTATTTATTTATTAAATTTATTAAATTTATTAATTTTCCCCCCTTTAAAAGAAGGAAGGTTGCCCACTTATGAGATATCCAGGAATCCAGAAATGCTAAATGTATTTATTTATTAAACGTATTTATTTGTAAATGTTGCGGAGTTCTGAAGTCGAAAATAGCAATTTTTTTCCCTCTTTAAAGATGGAAGGTTTCCCGTTCATAAGATATCCGGGAATCCAGAAATGCTAAATGTATTTATTTATTAAATGTATTATTTATTTCTAAATGTTGGAGTCTGAAGTCAAAAACAGCAATTCCCCCCACCCTTTAAAGAAGGAAGGTTGCCCGTTCATAAGATATCCAGGAATCCAGAAATGCTAAATGTATTTATTTATTAAATGTATTTATTTATTTGTAAATGTTGGAGACTCTTTAGCAAAGATCTCAAATTCACTTCCTGAATGTGTAAGAGATTAAGCTGAGGCTGGGAAGACAAAAAAAAAAAGTTATTTTTGAACACAAGTTAAGTTAAGCAGATGGGAAAATGCCATTAGGAGCTCATCAAGTGAATAAATCAACTCTTAATCCACTGTGCAAACTTTCCAGAAAAAAAAGGTTCAGAAAGAGCCTGGGTTAATGATCTTGGTCATAAAGATGGGTTGGGGGCCTTCGTATCTCAGATCTGAATTCTTGGCACTATAATTTATTTTTAAATATATATATATTGGTAACGCTCTGTAATTAAGAGATTTGAGATCTTGGTAATCACCAGAAACCAGGATATGGCCAAGGTCTCTTTTCACCAAGAATATTGAGAGCATCTGTCAGTCATGGAGAACCAATGTTGGTTGGGTTGGATGATGAATTTCAAATAGTGGTTGAGTTTATCAAGCCAGCATACAAGTTCTTTGCTTTTGATACTTTGGGTCACATGAAGCCAGTTATCATGGTTTGTCATTCTAGCTTATGGCTTGCTTGGTTGGCCAAACTCAGCCATCTAGGGCAGTGTTTCTCAACCTGGGTAACTTCAAGAGGTGTAGACTTCATCTCCCAGAATTCCTCAGACAGCATGACTGGCTGGGGAATTTTTGGAGTTGAAGTCCACAAATCCTGAAAGGAGAATTTATTTATTTATTTATTTATTTATTTATTTATTTATTTATTTATTTATTTATTTAATTTAATTTAATTTAATTTAATTTAATTTAATTTAATTTAATTTAATTTATTAATCAAATTTCTATACCGCCCTACTCCCGCAGGACTCAGGGCGGTGAACAGCCAAGAAAAAATACAGATAATACAAATATTTAAAAAATCCCTTAAAATTATTAAATATTTTGGCCAAAACACAGATTAAAACACCCAATTTATAAAATCAAACGAATTAAAAATTTTAAAAAGGAGAGTTAGGCCAGGCCAGCCTGCTGAAATAAAAAAGTTTTGAGAGCACGACGAAACGTGCGCAGGTCCGGGATCCTCCTTATCTCTGGGGGGAGCTCGTTCTAGATGGTAGGTGCCCCCACAGAGAAGGCTCTCCCCCTGGGGGCCGCCAGTCGACACTGTTTGGCCGACGGTGCCCTGAGAAACCCCTCTCTATGGGAGCGTACTGGTTGGTGAGAGGCTATTGGTAGCAGAAGGCGGTCTCGTAAATACCCCGGTCTGATGCCATGGAGCGCTTTAAAGGTGGTAACCAAAACCTTGAAGCACACCCAGAAGACCACCGGGAGCCAGTGCAGCTCGTGCAGGAGGGGGGTCACATGGGAGCGCCACGTCGCTCCCATAACCACCCGCGCAACTGCATTCTGGACCAGCTGGAGCCTCTGGGTGCTCCTCAAGGGGAGCCCCATGTAGAATCCTGTGAGCTAAAGTCCACAAATCCTGAAAGGGGGATTCTGGGAACTGACGTCCACAAATCCTGAAAGGGGGATTCTGGGAACTGAAGTCCACAAATCCTGAAAGGGGGATTCTGGGAACTGAAGTCCACAAATCCTGAAAGGGGGATTCTGGGAATTAAAGTCCACAAATCCTGGTGGGTGAATTCTGGAAGTTGACGTCTGCGACTGCCGGCAAGGGAATTCTGGGAGTTGAAGTCCACGAATCCTGGTGAGTGAATTTTAGAAGTCCACAAATCCTATAAGGGGAATTCTGGGCATTGAAGTCCACACATCTTCAAGTTATCTAACTGAAAAACACTGATCTAGGGTATCTTCAATAAGCTACAACTGAAACAGCCTATAATATTTAAGGGAAGCAGAAATGTCTAGAGATCAAGACACGTATTCAGGATGGTCCCTCAAGGATTCTACAGCTTTCTCTCTGTGCTCATAACCATCTCCAGCCAGCATTTTCCACACGCGCCTCCCTTCCACTATCACACTTGGCCTTTTGTGTGGCCTCCCTCGCCTCCTTCAAGCGTGGCCTGTTTTCAGCATTCCGTACATGCTGCAAGAGCTCCACCAGAATCCAAAACGGCCCTGCCAATTTTGACAACTTTTCACACACGAACGCACACACACACACAAAAAAAAAATATTTGAAACAGACCTTTGGCTTTATATCTTTGGCTTTTCCCAAACCGAGCCCCTGTTTTCTCTCATCTTGCAAACTTTCCTTTGGCCATCCCAAAGGACCAGCAACCTCAACGTGCGAGCACACTTTGAGGAAGGGGAAAAGAAAAAGAAAGAAAGGCCACATCAGTTGGCTTCCAGCCTTAAGCTTGTCAATTCCAGCCTTGACATGCTGCGCAATTGACTCCCTCAGAAGTTGCAACTGACTCCCTCGGAAGTTGCAATTGACTCCCTCGGAAGTTGTAATTGATGTGCGCTGGGCCGAATCAGATCCACGCAGCAGAAAGGAGCGCAGTCCTGTCCCACCGATATGCCTTCCTTGCCACCCACCTGTCTGCGAAGAAACATTGCATTTGCACCTGGCATTCTTTTTTCTTAAAATTATTTTAAAAATTTGAAATTTTTTACGCACTGTGGAAGGCCTTCTGGCGGAATGGAAATTTTGCCTTGTGGGTGCTCATATTAGATGTCTTAATGTTTTTTTTATTGTTTTATGTTTTTTCCCCACTGTTTTTACTGTTCTAAAATGTTTTTTAAGATTTTAATTGTAGTATGTTTTTGAATTGTGAGCAGAAATAGATGATAGATGATAGATCGATCGATAGATAGATATAAGAGAGAGGGAGGGAGGGATGATGATAGATAGATAGATAGATAGATAGATAGATAGATAGATAGATAGATATAAGAGAGAGAGGGAGAGATGATAGATTAGATTAGATTAGATTAGATTAGATTAGATTAGATTAGATTAGATTAGATTAGATTAGGTAGGTAGGTAGGTAGGTAGGTAGGTAGGTAGGTAGGTAGAGATGATAGGGATAGGATGGATGGATAGATGGATAGATGGATAGATAGATAGATAGATAGATAGATAGATAGATAGATAGATAGATAGAAGAGAGAGGGAGGGAGGGATTATGATAGATAGATAGATAGATAGATAGATAGATAGATAGATAGATAGATAGATAGATAGAGAGATAGATAAAGAGAGAGAGGGAGAGATGATAGATAGATAGATAGATAGATAGATAGATAGATAGATAGATAGATAGATAGATAGATAGATATAGGTAATAGATAGATAGATAGATAGATAGATAGATAGATAGATAGATAGATAGATAGATAGATAGATAGATAGATAAAGAGAGAGAGGGAGAGATGATAGATTAGATAGATAGATAGATAGATAGATAGATAGATAGATAGATAGATAGATAGATAAAGAGAGAGAGGGAGAGATGATAGATTAGATAGATAGATAGATAGATAGATAGATAGATAGATAGATAGATAGATGATAGATATAGGTAATAGATAGATAGATAGATAGATAGATAGATAGATAGATAGATAGATAGATAAAGAGAGAGAGGGAGAGATGATAGATTAGATAGATAGATAGATAGATAGATAGATAGATAGATAGATAGATAGATAGATGATAGATATAGGTAATAGATAGATAGATAGATAGATAGATAGATAGATAGATAGATAGATAGATAAAGAGAGAGAGGGAGAGATGATAGATTAGATAGATAGATAGATAGATAGATAGATAGATAGATAGATAGATAGATAGATAGATGATAGATATAGGTAATAGATAGATAGATAGATAGATAGATAGATAGATAGATAGATAGATAGATAGATAGATAGATAAAGAGAGAGAGGGAGAGATGATAGATTAGATAGATAGATAGATAGATAGATAGATAGATAGATAGATAGATAGATAGATAGATAGATAGATAGATAAAGAGAGAGAGGGAGAGATGATAGATTAGATAGATAGATAGATAGATAGATAGATAGATAGATAGATAGATAGGTAGATAGATAGATAGATGGATGCATGCCAAGAGTTGACTCCTTCCAAGCCAAGGAATTTTGCAAGCAGAGTGACACGTAAACTCTCTGCCCGTAGTAAATGCATTACTCAACATTCCATGGGAGTGAGCCAAAACAAAAGGGGAGGGGGCTTTAGGGAGGAATATTCAGGCAGGCTGACGAGATGAATTAGTAGCTGCAAGAGCCCCCACCCAGCTGCGGGTTAGGCCGCCCTCCAAAGCCCCAGAAAAAACAGTCGCAGCTCTCTTCCTGCAGCCTCTGCCAAGCAGCCTCCCCAGATTCCGTGCTAAATTAATTTTCCAGAAAGGGGAAAAGTTGATGGAGAGGAATGGAATGCGAGAAGAGTTTCCCAAACTTTGTTCCAGCACCTTCCCGGCCTGTAAAAAGTTTCCCCTCCGGGCTGAAGAAAACCGGACATGGAGCCAGCCGTGAGGCAGGAGGACCCCTTTCACAATGAAAATGTCGATTGTTTTTCACAGATCCAGGGACCCCTTTCAAAAGCAAATCGAGGGATGCTGCAAAGGCCTTGGGGTGTAATTTGTTTAGGGAGAAATCAGCACTTGCTGTAAGGAAGAATTGTTTAAAAAAAAAAAAAGGAAAATCCTTCCCCTCTTCGGAACAATTCTTTTCCACAGAAGAAGCTTCTGTGGGTTGGCATCCGGAAGGAAATTTGAGCCGTTTTCCCTCGCCCTCTATTAGAGAAAAACAAACTTTCTCGGTCTGTTTGACTGCCAAAATCTTTCCTCAGATCCTTCAAACAGCTCCCTTGTTGTCCTAGCGGTTCCTTGAGCACCATAAGGACTAGAAACCTGACTGTTGGACCTACCGGTTCGTGACCACCATAAGGACTAGAAACCTGACTGTTGGACCTACCGGTTCGTGACCATCATAAGGACTAGAAACCTGACTTTTGGACCTACCGGTTCCAACTACCATAAGGACTAGAAACCTGACTGTTGGACCTAGCGATTTCTGACCATCATAAGGACTAGAAACCTGACTTTTGGACCTACCGGTTCCCAACTACCATAAGGACTAGAAACCTGACTGTTGGACCTACCGGTTCGTGACCACCATAAGGACTAGAAACCTGACTGTTGGACCTACCGGTTTGTGACCATCATAAGGACTAGAAACCTGACTTTTGGACCTACCGGTTCCCAACTACCATAAGGACTAGAAACCTGACTGTTGGACCTAGCGGTTTCTGACCAT
This sequence comes from Pantherophis guttatus, assembly GCF_029531705.1. The sequence goes on from NW_026844099.1 coordinate 18,252,722, forward strand.
CATAAGGACTAGAAACCTGACTGTTGGATCTAGCGGTTCCTGACCACCATAAGGACTAGAAACCTGACTGTTGGACCTACCGGTTCGTGACCACCATAAGGACTAGAAACCTGACTGTTGGACCTACCGTTCCTGACCACCATAAGGACTAGAAACCTGACTGTTGGATCTAGCGGTTCCTGACCACCATAAGGACTAGAAACCTGACTGTTGGACCTACCGGTTCGTGACCACCATAAGGACTAGAAACCTGACTGTTGGACCTACCGGTTCATGACCACCATAAGGACTAGAAACCTACTGTTGGACCTAGCGGTTCCCAACTACCATAAGGACTAGAAACCTGACTGTTGGACCTACCGGTTCCTGACCACCATAAGGACTAGAAACCTGACTGTTGGACCTAGCGATTCCTGACCACCATAAGGACTAGACTGTTGGACGCAGTGGTTCCTGACCACCATAACAACTAGAAAACTGACTGTTGGACCTACCGTGTTTCCCCGAAAATAAGACCCTGTCTTTTTTTTTTTTAACCCTGAAATAAGCGCTTGGCCTTATTTTCAGGGAGGTCTTATTATTTTGGGGCACGTGGAGGAAACCAGAGGAAATGGCAGGGAACAACTGCGCATGCATTTAAATATTTTTGGGGAGGGCTCATTTTCAGGGGGAGCTTATTTTAGTGCATGCGCTAAACCCCGATTGGGCTTATTATCAGGGGATGTCTTATTTTCGGGGAAACAGGGGTAGCAGTTCCTGACCACCATAAGGACTAGAAACTTGACAGTTGGACCTAGCAGTTCCTGATCACTATAAGGACTAGAAACTTGTTGGACTTAGCAGTTACTGTTCACCATAAGGAGTAGAAACTTGACAGTTGGACCTAGCGGTTCCTGACCACCATAAGGACTAGAAACCTGACTGCTGGACATCGATGCAACAATGAGGCCTGATTCAAAGGCACATCATTAGAGGAAGAATGGCTGAGGAGGGCAGAGGAAAGCATTCGACCTCCACTTCCTCTCACCTTCATCTGCACAATTATTGCCTGCATTCTCCTGGTCTTGCAAAGCAAACGGAGGACAGAGACGGAGGCCCCCCATGAGAATCGAGCTGCACAATAACAACAACAACACCCTAAACTAGGAGCTCCTTCTCGCCCTTGCCGGCGAAGCAATTCACAAATTACAAGGTTGAAACCTGCAGCCGAGGGCCGAGTTTTCCTTTTCTCTAGTCGCTAGGCCAGCTTTGCCTTCCCATTGATCACTGGATGATGGATGGAAGTGGCAGATTTTCATCTGGCCCTATAAAATTAAATGACACCTTGGCGGACGCTATCCTCCTTCGGAGTAAAGATTAAGTACCAAGTACCGCTTCCTCTCTGTGGGTTGTTACTTCACTCAGAAGTCTCTCTTGCCAGTGGATGCATTGAGAAATCTATCCATTTTTCTCTCAACCGAAGAAGGAACCGAAACTGAAATAGCATTTCATAGCTTATATATAGCTTATTTGTCATTCCGAACCTGCGTGATTACCGTATTTTTCAGAGTATAAGACGCACCTTAGTTTTTGGGGAGGAAGATAAGAAAAAAGCTGATTGGTGGATGGATGGGCCTCCCGGAATACCCCCAACCAGCTGTTCCCAGAGGTGAATTTTAGCAACAGGTTCGTTGGTTGTGAGCTCTGTGCCTTGCTTTTTTTTTTTCAGCCTCTGAAACTTCTGAAACTCTGTTTCAGGAAAAAAAAAATCTGCCTCTGAAAGCCTCCAAAACAGAGCTTCAGAAAAAAAGCTTCTGAAACTTCAGCGGCTTTTTTTCTGAAGCTTCCTTTCAGAAGCTTTTTTTTCCTGAAGCTCTATTTGGAGGCTTTTTTTCCTGAAGCTTCATTTCTGAGGCTTTTTTTCTGAAGCTTTGTTCCGGAGGCTTTTTTTCTGAAGCTTCTTTTCTGAGGCTTTTTTTCTGAAGCTCTGTTTGGAGGCTTTTTTTCTGAAGCTTCTTTTCTGAGGCTTTTTTCAGCCTCTGAAATGTCTGTTTGAGACGTTGGGCGGGGCTACATTCAGAGTATAAGACGCACCCAGATTTCCACTCTCTTTTTTGGGGGAAAAAGGTGCGTCTAATACTCTTAAAAACAAACAAACAAACTTCAGGAAAACTTGGTGTTCTTTCCTTTCGCAGTCTGGACCGTAAACTTGGTGCCTGTTAAATGTCCTTAAAAATAAAATAAAATAAAGATACCATCATTCCAGCTTCTCCATCCGAGAGGCCTGCTCTCTGAGCCCAGCAGGGAAACGGTAAAAGTAACAGTAACAGAGTTGGAAGGTATCTGGAAAACGTGACTTAGAACCGGCCCTCACGTTCATGACCATCGCAGCATCCCCATGGTCAGGAGCTTGGCAACCAGCATGCATTTGCCACAATCCCAGCATCCCACGGAAGTTTTAGTTCCCCTTTGGGTACAGCACACATTTCCAGACTCCAGAAGGAACCCCAGTGGCTGTTGGCCTCACCACCTTCGGCGTGTGACTCCTGACATCCTGCCCAGAAGCCGACTTGACCGTCGAGCCTATAGAAACATACATAACAAACATTCATTTTTGCAGCTATTGTTGGACGAGCAGGTAGAAAAACAGCCAGGGAAGTGTTCGAAGCCTGGGAAATGAGGCTCCGGTGGGTCAACAGGAGTGCTGATTTGCCACCAGTTTTAAGAGGCGAGGGCTTGGCAGGAAACAACAGCCAACCACTTAGTAGCCAGACATCAACACCCCAATCAACAACAACAACAAAAAGCCACACACAATTGGACACCATATCAATACTAGACACACAACAGCTCAAAAGACACACTCTGCTAGAGAGAAGTTCCCTGAGGATGGGATCCAGCACGAGTCCGAAAGCTCGGAAGAGTAAATCTCTGCTTCCTTGGTGACTGACCCAGATTGGATCCTAAAACATGCTGTATTTTTCGGACTATAAGATGCATCTAAATTTACAGGAGGAAAACAAGAAAAAAATAGATTTTGGCCTCCGTTCGTCGTGTTTTCGCCCTCCCCGGACACCAGAAGCACTCTGCATGACCTGTTTTTGCCAAAAACATACCTGTTTTTGGCCTGCAGAGTGCTTCTGAGGGCTGGGGAGGGCAAAAACGCAACACACAGAGGGCTTGGGAGCCCAAAAATGGGGCTGTTTTTGGCAAAAACGGGCCATGCAGAGCACTGCAGAGTGCTTTTAGGGCCTGGGGAGGGTTCAGGAGACCAAAAACACCTGTATTCGGTCTATAAGACGCACCGAAATTTTCATCCACTTCCGGGGGGGGGGGGGGGAAGGTGCGTCTTATACTCCGAAAAATACGGTATATTTCGAGGCTCCAGGACAAACCCAATGACTGTTGGCCTCACCCTCCTTCAGAATGCGAGTCAAGATAGTCTTCAACCGTTCATTTAGTGACCGTCCAAAGTTACGGCAGCACAGAAAAAAAGTGACTTATGACCATTTTTCACAATGACGGCCTTTGCTGCATCCCCCCACAGTCGGTCACATGATCAAAATTCCGAGGCTGGGCAAACTGGTTCATACTTATGACCGTTGCTGAGTCCCCAGGTCACGTGGTCCCCTTTTGCGACCAGCAAACTCAGTGGGGAAGCCAGGTTCACCGTTTAACCACCGTGCCAAGAAAGGTTGTAAAATGGAGCGGAACCCACTTCACAAATGCCTCCCTTAACGACAGAAATTTTGGGCTCCTCGGCAGTCCTGACTCGAGGACTAACTACCTGCACTGCACAGCAGCCAATCCCGGTCCTTCAGCCCATGAAAACGGAGCGATGCTCAAGACGGAGCCAAACTCCTGTTCCCCTTGGGGTGTAACACACATTTCCAGGCTCCAAAACAGGCCCAGGGCTGGCCTGATTTCCCTCACCCCTTAAGCGGAACATAATTTCCACCCGATTGTGCCAAAAGAGCCCTCTGGGGAGGAAGCCCTCCAGCTCCGATTGTCCCCGTCCTTCATCCCAGACTGAGGCGGTAGGGAGGTTTCTTTTTCTTCTGAGTCAACAGCTGAGCTACAAATAGATCGGAGCCTGCAGGGGGGGATTTCTCGAGAAAAGGCAGCTGCCGAGACACATAGGACGTTTTTTATAGATACGCAAAGCAGGTGGAGAGAGAGAGGGAGGAAGGGAGGGAGAGAGAGAGAGGGAAAAAAGGAGAGAGGGAGGGAGGAAAGGAAGGGAGAGGGAGGGAGGGAGGGAGGGAAAGAGGGAGGGAGGAAGGGAGAGAGGGAGGGAGAAAGGAAGGAAGGGAGTGGGAGGGAGGGAGGGAGAGGGAGGGAGAGAGAGAGAGGGAGGGAGAGGAAGGGAGGGAGGGAGTGGGAGGAAGGGAGAGAAAGAGGAAGGGAGAGGGAGGGAGAGGGAGGAAGGGAGAGAGGGAGGGAGAAAGGAAGGAAGGGAGAGAGAGGGAGGGAGTGGGAGGGAGGGAGAGGGAGGGAGGCAGGGAGAGAGGGAGGGAGAGGGCGGGAAAAAGGGAGGAAGGGAGGGAGAAAAGGGAGGAAGGGAAGGAGAGAGAGGGAGGGAGGAAGGGAGAGGGAGGGAGGAAGGAAGGAAGGGAGAGGGAGAGGAAGGGAGGGAGGGAGGAAGGAAGGAAGGAAACGAGAGAGGGGGGGAGGGAGGAAGGGGGAGGGAGGGAGGGAGGGAGAAGGAAGGAGGGAGGGAGAGAGAGAAGGGATTAAAGAGCAGCCAGGAGAAAACTGAGGATGTAAGGGGTGTTTTATTCGTCTGATGGAACACAAGGTAGTATTAAGGCCATCAAAGCTTTGTCCTCTGCGGGAGCAGAAATTCCTGACAGCCAGAACGATGAGGCCAGCAACCTGGAACTAAGGAGAAACTTCCTAACAGTGAGGACAGTTAACCAGTGGAACAGCTTGCCACCAGAAATTGTGCGTGCTCCATCACTGGACAGTCGCTTCTCTGGACTGGTATAGGGTTTCCGTCAGAGGTTGCGCATGTTCCATCCCCGGACGTGTTCAAAAAGAGATTGGACAACCATTTGTTTGGAATGGTGTAGGATCTCCTGCTTGAGCAAGGGGTTGGACTAGAAGACCTCCAAGGCCCCTTCCAACTCTGTTATTCTGTTATCATGAAGCTACATTAATAGAATCTTGCACGTCTGAAGGTACAATTCTCCCGCCGTCTCCTTTAGAGCCTGAGAAACTAGGAGGGATATTTCCCGAGCTTTTCCTCCACCCGTTATACAGCTGTGGGGCTCTGCGGTCTGTTATCCGACTATTCTCTCGGCAGCATCCCTTCGCCCCGTCTCCCCGCACGCTCTTAACGCCCTCGCCTTTCTGAGCAACATGAGCTGCGAGTGAATTTTCTCCACTCTGAATTTTGCCTGTTGTTGTTGGTTTTTTTATTATTTTTTTATAGGAAGCTCCTGACAAAGGACAACTTGTGCGATAAAAAGGCGCTTTATGTTTTGGGACGTGGTTGCTAAAAACAAGGACAGGCTTCAAAAGATTTCCTTTTTTTTTTTTTTGCTCCGGCTGCAAAAGAGAAGGCTTCCCTTGTGCCTGAGGTCAGGACTCTGAACCCAAGACGCTGTTGTCCTTTGGTCACAATGAAAACACGACGATGTACGACGATGCTGTCATTCCGAGCCCGGGAGAAACGTCTCGGGCACAGACGCAAGTGGCACACAGAGCTTTTTAAACTGGCAAGCAAATTTGTGGAAGGGGAGGGGGAGGCCCTGCCAAGTGCCTCCTGTGCTGCCCCCCCCATTCCCTGCTTCTCAGGACAATTCATAAGGGTGGGATTTTGGGAGAGGCCTCTGTGAATTTAGAGGAACTGAACTGCAAACTCAGCGGCTGTTCCTTTCTGAGAAACCAGGGGTGATTTGGTATGGTGGCAAGTGAAAGTAGCCAGCTAGAAACCAGGAGACGGGTGAGTTCTAGTTCCTGTCTCAGGCATGGAAAACAGGCTGGGTGATTTCTGTCCAGTCCCTCTTTCTTTCTTTCTCTCTCTCTCAGCCCAGCCTGCCTCGCAGTGTTGTTGTGGTGGTGGTGGTGGTGGGGAGAAATAGGAAGAAGCAGCAGTATTAGGAAGGTTTACTGCCTTGAGTTATTTATGAAGTCATGAAGGTAAGATGGGAGGGAGGGAGGGAGGGAGGGAGGGAGGAAAAGGAGAAGAGGGAGGGGAAGGAGGGGGGGAGAGGGGGAAGGAAGAGGAGAGGGAGGGAGGGAGGAAGGAAAAGGAGAAGGAGGGAGGGGGAAGGAAGGGGAGAGGAGGAAGGGGGAGGGAAGGAAGAAAGGAAGAGGGGAGGGAGGAGGGGAGAGGAGAGGAAGGAAGAATGGAAGGAAGAGGAGAGGAGGAGGAGGGAGGGAAGAAGGAAGGAAAGAAGAGGAGAGGGAGGGAAGGAAGGAAGAGGAGAGGGAGGGAGGGAGAAGGAGGGAGGGAGGAAGGAAAGGAGAGGAAGGAAGGAAGAAAGAATGGAAGGGAGAGGAGGAGGAGGGAGGGAAGGAGGGTGGAAGGAAGGAAAGGGAAAGGGAGAAGGAGAAGGAAGGAGAGGGAAGGGAGGGGGGAGGGAGGGAAGGAGGGTGGAAGGAAGGAAGGAAGGAAAGGGAGAAGGAGAAGGAGGGAGGGAGGGAAGGAGGGTGGAAGGAAGGAAAGGGAGAAGGAGAGGAAGGAGGGAGGGAGGGAGGAGGGAGGGAGGAAGAAAGGAGGAAAAGGAGAAGTAGGGAGGGAGGGAAGGAAGGAAGGAAGGAAAGAGAAGGAGGAGAGAGGGAGAAGGCAGGGGGAAGGAGGGGAGAGGAGAGGAGGAGGGAGAAGAGAGAAGGAGGGAGGGAGGAAGAAAGGGAGAGGAAGGAAGGAAGAATGGAAGGGAGAGGAGGAGGAGGGAGGGAAGGAGGGTGGAAGGAAGGAAAGGGAGAAGGAGAGAAGGAAGGAGGGAAGAAGGAAAGGAGGGTGGTGGAAAGAAGGAAGGAAAGGGGAGAAGGAGAAGGAGGGAGGGAAGGAGGGAAGGAGGGTGGAAGGAAGGAAGGAAAGGAGAAGGAGAAGGAAGGGAGGGAAGGAGGAGGGAGGAAGGAAAAAAGAGAAGTAGGGAGGGGAGGGTGGAAGGAAGGAAAAGGGAAGAGAGAAGGAGGGAGAGAGGGAGGCAGGGGGAAGGAGGGAGAGAGGAAGGAGGGAGGGAAGGAAAGAAAAGAAGGAAGAGGAGAGGGAGGGAGGAAAGAAGGTTTCAGATGGGTAGAAAAAGGGGAAATGCTTCTTAAAAGAAGGAGGGATGATACCCCTAAGCATTCTTACCCTCTTGCTGAACTCACACAGCTGCTGCTGCTGCTGAACCTGAAGACTTTTGCATAAACTTCCCTTTGGAGGCAGCCATTCCTTTTGGCATTCTGGTGCTCCAGTCTGGGGAGGGGAGGGGAAGGGAAGAATGGAAAGGAAGTGAGGGCTACGACGCAGCTGGAGTGGGGGAGAAAATCGGATAATAACAAGCATTCAAGAAAGGAAAGTTATAGCACTTCCCTTTTAAGCCCAGCACTCAGTCGCTCTGCCCACTTCAGCATTTCAAATAAATCTTGATTTTTCTCAGATCTCTAGGAAGACCCATCTCTGTCTCGGGCTGCATTCATTACTACAGTAATATTAATGGACTTTCAGGAGAAAGAGGGATGGGAATTAGAAAAGGGGGTGAGCGTGAAATGAATCGAAGTACAATCTCCGCCGTCCGTCCCCCCCATTCCTCATTAAAGCAGAACAGTAGACAGTGTGAATTATCAGAAAAGGAGATTTACTAGACCCTCCTGGGACTAAGGGGCATTGTCATTAGAACAGAGAAGGAAACACACGCAGAATCCTTGCTGGGACGAAGGAACATTTTTCCACGACACAGAAGAGTCCAAAGCAGATGGGAAGGAGGAGGGAGGGAAGGCATGGGGTGGAGGGAATACCATGGGAAATCCTTGGTTTCCCAAAACCATGAAGAAATAAAAGATACAAAGGGAACAAGGAGGGTGAGGAGGAGGAAGAGGAGGGAAGAGGGGGGGAAGAAGGAAGAGGAGGAGGAGGAGGAGAAGAGGAAGAAGGGGGAGGAGGAGAAGAGGAAGGAAGAGGAAAGAGGAGGAGGAGGAGAAAAAAGAAAGAAGAAGAGAGAAGGAGAAGAGAAGGAGAAGGAGGAAGGGGAGGGGATGGGGAAGAGGGGGAAGAGGAGGGAGGGAGGAGGGAAGAGGAGGGAAAGGAGAAGAGGAAGAAGGAGGTGGAGAAGAGTAAGGAGAGGAGAAGAAGAAGAAGAAGAAGAAGAAGAGAGAAGAGAAGAAGAAGAGAAGAAGAGAAGAAGAAGAAGAAGGAGAAGAAGAAGAAGAAGAAGAAGAAGAAGAGAAGAAGAAGAAGAAAGGTGAGGGAGAGGGGGGAAGAGGAAGGGAGAGGAGGGAAGGAGAAGGAGAAGGAGAAGAGAAGAGGAGGAGGAGGAGAAAGTCGTTAAATTTAGGAAAATGTGGGGGAATTCCCAATGAGTTGGGTTAAAGATGTACCACGCTTGATGAGCAACATAGCTAAACCTCAGCTGGTGTTCATACAATATCCTAACCGCATCCATCATGGTTTGTCGAGCAAGGTAGAGTGAGTTCTCCTACTTGCACTTTGTGGAACCGGCTCTCCAAATGGATGAGCAGAGGTTTCTCAATCCTGAAATCAACCCAAGTGCTGACCAAGACACCCAGAACTAAATTTGGGGGTTACCTCTGGCAGAGGAGAAGGTGTTCCAGGGACAGGTGGGTCCTGTCTTCCTACATGGCCTGTTTCTGTAGCTCCAAGGGTAGCCAAAGCAGGGAATTAGAGGCTAAACTCCATGGCCTCCCCTCTTCTTCAGTTTGGCATCTGGTCTCCACCTTGCCTTTCAGGAGCACCTGGGATTCCACCCGTGGTGGGAGGCTCTTCTCGGAGGGCATCTGAGTTGCGTGTCCCTCACACAAAGGAAGCTCCTGTCTCTTTCCAGGGCCCTTTATTTCAGCACTGCAGAAATGTTCAATCAACAACTCTCCACGGGCAAAAGGATTGAGCTCTTCCTTTGGTTACCTGGAGGGAAAGAAAGAGAATTCAACCAAGGGATGAACTGTTGAGTTAGACTTTAAAGAAATGTCCTCCTTATCAGCTTTGTGCCAGCTGGGCTCAGGTGGACAAAGGTTTTCTGTTAGGTCTCATCATTTTGCTTGGTGGGCTCTTCTTTCTTGGTGGGTCTCTCTCTCTCTCTCTCCTCTCTCTCTTCTCTCCTCTCTCATCTTTCTCCTGGTCTCATCTCTCTCTTCCTCTTTCTCTCTCTCTCTCTTCTCTTCTCTCTCTCTCTCTCTCTCTCTCTCTCTCTCCTCTCTCTCTTCCTCTCTCTCTCTGCTCTCTCATCTCTCTCTCTCTCTCTCTCATCTCTCTCTCTTCTCTCTCTCCTCTCCTCTCTCTTCTCTTTCTCTCTCTCCTCTCTTCTCTCTCCTCTCCTTCCCCTCTCTCTCTCTCTCCTCTCTGTCTCTCTCTCTCTCTTCCTATGTGTCTCTTTCTCTCTTTTTTCTCTCTCTCCCCTTTCTCTCTCTCTGTCTCTTCTCTCTTCTCCTCTGTTCTCCCTCTCTCTCTGTCTCTCTCTCTCTTCCTCCTCTCTCTTCTCTCTTCCTCTTCCTCTCTCTCTTCTCTCTCCCCTCTCCTCCTCTGCTCTCTCTCTCTCTCTCTCTCTCTCTGTCTCTCTCTCCCCTCTTTCTCTTCCTCTTCCTCTCTTCCTTTTCCTCTCTCATCTCTTTTCTCTCTCTCTCTCTCTCTTCTCTCTCTTCCTGTGTCTCTCCTCTTTCTTCTCTCTCTCTTCCATCTATCCTGTCTCTCTCCTCTCTCTCCCCTCTTTCTTCCTCTGCCTCTCTTCTCCTCTCTCTCCTCTCTCTCTCCTCTCTCTTCTCTCTTCTGTCTCTCTCTCTCTTCTCTCTCTCCCCTCCTCCTTTTCCTCTGCCTCTCTTTCTTTTCTCTCTCCCTCCGCCTCTCTCTCTTCTCTCTCTCCTATCTCTCTCTCCCCTCTCTCTTCCTCTTTCATTTCTCTCCTCTCTCTCTCTCTCGCTCTCTCTTCTATTTCTCTCTCGTCTCTCTCCCGTCTCTCTCTCCCTCCTCTCTTTTCTCCCTCCTCTCTCCTGTCTCTCTCTCTCTCACACACACACACACAGCTTGATTATCAGAGCAACACCTAAAGTGTCTTGTGTCTATTTTTGGGCACCAGCTTTTAGGAAGGACTCTGACCAATTTCAGCATGTTCAGAGCAATCAAGATGAGCCTGGAAGGAAGGGATGGAGATATTGAACGTGTTTAACCCAGAGAAGAACTCAGGGTGACAGGAAAGCTTGCTTCAAGTTCCTGAGGGACGGACTGTCATCTTCTAGAAGAGCAGCAGAAATGTTCGGAGGTGTTGCGGAAGGCAGAACAAGATGCAAGAGTTCTAACTTCCAAAGGACTAGATCTTGGTGGGCATCAGGAGGAACTTCCTAACAGAAACAGTTGTGGATGCAGTAATGTGTATATTTCTGCAGTGGTAGAATCTCCAAGATCTCTTCCAACCAAGATGTCTCTCAAAACCTTCATCATCATCATCCATTTGCTGTAGAGAGTTTCTTCATAAGACTATGACATGCGAACAATATGGTGAACCCCACCAAGGTAGAAGACTTTTCAAGACATATATAAGACCATTCCAAACTTCCAATAGATCAAAAACTACCTCCATATTGAGAACTCTGCACACGGGCCAATAAAAGAGAGCCTTGGTAGTACAGTGGTCTAAGGCACCCTGTTATTAAGCTGGTTATTAAGACCAGCTGCCTGCAATTACTGCAGGTTCGAATCTCGCCAAGGCTCAAGGTTGACTCAGCCTTCCATCTTTTCAAAGGTAGGTAAATTGAGGACCCAGTTTGTGGCGGCAATAAGCTGACTTTGTATAAATATAGAAAAGGATGAAGGCTATTGCTGAGCACATTGTAAGCCGCCCTGAGTCTCCAGAGAAGGGCGGCATATAAATCAAATTAAAAAAAAAAAAAAAGATAATGAAGGAGAAGGGTTGAATCTCCAATGGCAACAGTATGCACGAAGCATCATATTTGTGGGGTCCTTGGTGCTCTCTGAGCTTGGTGGTTTTCTCACAGACATTTCATTGCCAAGCTAGGTAACATCATCAGTGCAGCTCTTCTGGTCTGTGAGGTTCCTGCTTGAGTCTAGCACAGCTGCTTTCACATTGTGGGTGAGCCAGTTGTGTTATGTTGTGTTTTGTAGGTTAAAAAAGGGCAAAGAAGTGACATTGACTTGGCCACGCCCACCCAGTCACCTTACCACCAAGCCCCGCCCACTAATTAAGCCCCGCCCACAGAACCGGTAGCAAAAAAATTTAGATTTCACCCCTGTCCCCACCCTATTGGCCTTCCGGAAAGTGGTGAAGACCTGGCTTTTCCGGCAGGCCTGGGGCCGTTGATCTCGCTCTTGTGATCTGGCGAGATCCGGCCATGAATGGTGTGAATGAGTTTTTAATGTTTTTAATGTTTTTTTTAAATTTTTCAATGTCTTTTTATAATGATTTTTTAAATGTATTGTGAGCCACCCTGAGTCTTTGGAGAGGGGCGGCATATAAATTTAATTAATTAAATTAAATTAAATTAAATTTGCGCATGTGCAGAGGGTCTAAAATCGGATGTGACAATGGCGCACGCACTTCCGAACCGGTAGGGAAGGTAAGTAGATTTCAACCCTGGCAGGGGGCATGCAGGGGGGCACACACATCCGTGGGGGGCAGGGGGCATGTGGGGCCCGTGTACACATGTGTGCATGTGCGGGGGCAGGGCGAATGCAGGGGGTTGTGCGTTCATGTGTGGCAGCAGGGCACATGTGGGGCCATGCTTCATGTGGGGGATGGGGCATGCAGGGATTCACACATGTGCAGGGGGCATGGAGCAAGAGGGGTCCACATGCGCATGCACGGGGATGGGGAGCATGCGCGGGGGCTGCACACGCATTGCATTTGGGGGTTTTGGCGTGTGCTTTGGGCACTTGGTCTGCAAAAGCTTAGCCATCACTGGTTGAGCAGAGGGTTGGACTAGAAGACCTCCAAGGTCCCTTCCAACTCCATTCTTCTGTTTAATTCTGCTATGTCCTATTGGGAGGGGGAGAGGTAAACTCCCAACACACCACAAAATGTTCACACCGTGACACCATCTTTCCAGTTTTTTTTAAAAAAAAAGTAGGAACACATGACTTCATCCCGAAATGAGTCGCTGAGATTATTGTAAGAAAAATTACAGAGATCTGGGAACCTTGTTATTCCATTCTTCTGCTTACTCTCAAACTTTGCGCAGTTCACAGACTTCCAGCTGGGAAATTGTTTTTCCCCCCCCCCCCCCCCCCCCCCCCCCATTCCTGGGTTTAACCAGGAGCCATGAGATCATCCTTGCTGCCTCCCAGTTTATTTCCAGCTCTGTGAAAACATTTGCCAGAGTTGATTCTTAGGAGGACCAAGGCTGATGGATGGATGGTCCTTTATCACAGCCAATGGAGTCTTGATGTTCACTACTACTTCTTCTCCTTCTCCTTCTCCTTCTCCTTCTCCTTCTCCTTCTCCTTCTCCTCCTCCTCTTCCTCTTCCTCTTCTTCTTCTTCTCCTCCTCCTCCTCCTCCGTCTCTTCCTCCTCGTCCTCCTTCTTCTTCTCCTTCTTTTTCTTCTTTCTTCTTCTCCTCCTCCTCCTCCTCCTCCTCCTCCTTCTTCTTCTCCTTCTCCTCCTCCTCCTCCTCCTTCTCCTCCTCCTCCTCCTTTTGCTTCTCCTCCTCCTCCTCATTCTTCTCCTATCTTCTTCTCCTTCTCCTCCTCCTCTTCTTTTCTTCTTCTCCTCCTCCTTCTCTTCCTCTTTCTTCTCCTTCTTTTCTTCTTTCTCCTCTTCCTCCTCCTTCTCCTTCTCCTTCTCCTCTTCTCCTCCTTCTCCTCCTCCTTCTTTTCTTCTTTCTTCTTCTCCTCCTCCTCCTCCTCCATCTCCTTCTCCTCTTCCTCCTCCTCCTCATTCTTCTCCTTTCTCCTCCTCCTCCTCCTCCTCCTCCTCCTCCTCCTCCTCCTCCTCCTTTAACTTCTCCTTCTTCCTAGCATATTCCCGCAGGTGCAGGGTCCACTTTTCAGATCATTGAGCACCACTTTGCATGGTCAGCTGCATCTCCAGGGCACAGGCCTGCGGCTTGCATATCTTTGTTGATGGTGACTTGCCATCTCTGTTTTGGGTGCCTGTGAGGTCACCAGCCATTGACTTCTAGTTGGTAGGCAGTCTTGGCCACAGTGGAAGGTGCTGCTCTCTGGACATGTCTTTACCAGCGGAGCCGGCCTTCTCCCTCATCTTCTCTGTAATTAGGGCCACACCAAAATGTTGTCGAATGGTGGTGGGTTGTCGAACTCAGTGGTGGGTTTCAAAAAATTTTACTACCAGTTCTGTGGGCATGGCTTGGTGGGCAAGGCAGGGGAAGGATACTGTAAAATCTGCATTCCCTCTCCAATCCAGGGGAAGGTTACTGCAAAATCCCCATTTCCTCCCGATCAGCTGGGACTCGGGAGGCAGAGAATAGATTTAACAGATTAACAGAGTTGGATGGGACCTATGCAGGTCATCTCGTCCAACCCCTTACCCAAGCAGGAGACCCTACTACATCTGCCTCTACCTAGGATCAAACTCACAACCTCCTGATTGTGAGGCAAGAGCTCCACCTCTAGGCCACAGCAGCTGGGCAGGCAGCAGGGCCAGTCAGAATTTTTACTACCGGTTCTCCGAACTACTCAAAATTTCCACTACTGGTTCTCCAGAACTGGTCAGAACCTGCTGAAACCCACCTCTGGAATGGTGTCATTTGTGATGTGGTTCAGAAGGGAGGTGCCCGATATCCAACAGAGCCTTCACATTTCCATGGCACGGAGAGAGCTTTCGGTCCCTGTTGTTGCTGCCCAGAATTCAGTGCCATACACTGCGACAGGGCAGATGGTTGTCTCGTTAATCTTAGATTTAAGACGGGTTGGCATTTGTCTGTCCCCATAAGACACTGGTATTGCACCCATAAAATTAATATCAGTTGTGAAATGGATTGTGTCCATCCAACTGTTGTTTGGGAAGGAGAAAGCTTCAAGGGACTGTTATCTTAAATGATGCGCAAGTGCAAATCCCCTTCTCACCAAGACACCAAGGACAATGAAGAAAGGGATTGGAAAGTCCTCACTGTAAGGCACATAAGGACCACTGAAAGAGATTTGTGTAGATCAGCACTCCATCAGCACCCCTATCAAGGAACTACCCAACTCAGATGAGAAATCAAACAGAAAACAAATTTAGCCTAATCAAAATGAGCCTTGGTAGTACAGTGGTCTAAAGCACCCTGTTATTAAGACCAGCTGCCTGCAATTACTGCAGGTTCGAATCTCGCCAAGGCTCAAGGTTGACTCAGCCTTCCATCCTTTCTAAGGTAGGTAAATTGAGGACCCAGTTGTGGGGGCAATAAGCTGACTTTGTATAAATATACAAAAGGATGAAGGCTATTGCTTAGCACATTGTAAGCCGCCCTGAGTCTCCGGAGAAGGGCGGCATATAAATCAAATTTTAAAAAAAACAAAAAACTGTAAGGTAGATAAGGACCACTGAAAGAGATTTGTGTAGATCAGAGTTACAAGCAGGAAACAACACCCCTATCAAGGAACTACCCAACTCAAATGAGAAATCAAACAGAAAACAAATTTAGCCTAATCAAGGAACCACCAAGAAATGGCTCTTCTCTGCACTTTTTCTAGAGTCAACATCATTTTTATAGTGTGGTGACCAAAACTAGATGCAGAATTCTAGGTGTGGCCTTATTAGGGCTTTATAGAGTGGTATTAGGACCTCCCTTGATCTTGATTGATTCCCTCTGTTAATGCAGTTTAGGACTGCATTGGCTTTTTTGGCTGCTGCTGCACACTTTTGATTCATATTTAATTGGTTGTCCGTTAAGACTCAAGGTTCCCTCTCACAATTACTGCTATTAAGCCTAGTTTCACCCAGTCTCTATGTGCACTTTTGGTTTTTTTCTTGCCTAAGTGTAAGACTTTACCTTTCTCTGCCTCTTTATCTCCCGAAGGCATCTGGGACTCCAGCAGAGGCCCATTTATGCTTCATGTTTCCTGAGCAGGTCCAAGGGAAACGGCTGTACAGCAATCCAAATCTGCAACCCATCGGCTCCTTCACGCCTGATGTTTTTACGAGCCTTGGCAGAGGAGTCCACGCCAACGAAAAGCAGACCAGACCCAAACCACTGGCGGTTGAGACTCCCTCCTTGCAGGCAAACAGCTGTTGATCTGAGGTTGCCACAAAGAAGAGGGAGTCAGGCTATTCTCCAAAGCAGTGGTCACCAACTGGTGGTCCATGAGAAAATTTTGGTGGTCCGCAGAAAAATTATTTGCATTTTTTATACTGCATTAAATCAAGGGTCCTCAAACTACGGCCCCTGGGCTGGATACGTGCAATGAATGTTTGTGTTGCTGCAGAGAGTCTCCCCCTTCGGGGTCTTTTTGTGCAGGTCGGAGGGGGGCAGAAATTCTGACTTGGGGGCTTTGGGTGGGGCTGGTGGGGGGCTTTGGGCGAAGGCTGGAGGGAAGTGCCGCTGGTAGCAAAGAGCCGGAGAGCCTCGTTCCAGTGGGACTGCCGCATGGCTTGGAACCAGCTGACCATCTCAGCCTGCTGAGCCTCCAGGCGCCGGTATCTGGCCTTGCACTCCCGCAGGTTTTCCCTCTGCTTGGAAAGCCTATGCTACTAGTCCTCAGTGAGGTGCTTCTGCTGAGCCTCCTTCTCGGTCAGATCCAATTTGAACTGAGCCAGCTGTTTTGCCAACTCTTTCTCCTAGTGGCTGCTTAGCTCCAACAACTTGGGGCCCTAAGGAGTCCGGGCAGGCAGGCAAGGAGTGTCTGGGAGGGGAGCAGCGAGTAGAGGCCAGTGAGGTGCCCCTCGACGTGAGTGACATCAAGTTGACCACGTCCACCCAATCACATGACCAGCTAGCCACACCCACCCAGCCGGTCATTAAGCAGATCATATTAGTGATCCACGGGATTTAAAATTATGAATTTAGTGGTCCCTGAAGTCCGAAAGGTTGGTGACTCCTGCTCCAAAGCCCCTGAGGGCAGGACAAGAAGCAACAGGTGGAAACTCAGCAAGGAGAGAAGCAACTTAGAACTAAGGAGAAATTTCCTGACAGTGAGAACAATTTGTCAGTGGAACAACCTGCCTCCAAAAGTTGTGGATGCTCCAATACTGGAAGTGTTTAAGAAGATGTTGGATAACCATTTGTCTGAAGTAGTGTAGGGTTTCCTGCCTAAGCAGGGGGTTGGACTAGAAGACCTCCAAGGTCCCTTCCAACTCGGTTATTCTATATTCTATTTTATCTTCCTTTCCTTGCTTCTTCGGGCTTCGTGCCCTTGAATGTCACTCGGTAGAAGCTGGAGGAAAAGCGAGAGAATGATTTTTGTATTCTGGGTCATGCGAAAGGATTTGGCCGGCACCCAAAACGTTTGACTCAGCAGAGACAAAAAACATTTTCTTTTTTACAAAAAAAAAAAAAAAAAAGGAAATCTAAGGCAGCTGTTGCTAGGGGAATATTTTTGGCTCAGCCTCTCCTGCTTCCCCCTCCATCCAAATAATTGCACTAAATGCAATATTTTGAAACGGATTCCTCTTTGGAAAAGAGGCCAGGGATGAAGGATCAAGAGGATCGGGGTTGAGGATGGGGGGAGGTTGGGGGGTGAGTCCTGTCTCAAGGAAGGAGAGAGAGAAGAAAACGATCGATAAGACCCCTGAATTGACTTCAGTACAACGGCATGGACATCTGTCTCCTCCAATAGGCCAGGCTAAGCCTGGTTAATTTCCATCGTGGTTTAATCTGTTTGCTGGTTTAATCTGTTAGTGGTGACGTGGGAACTGCCGCCTGGTTAATCCACCGAAGGCTCGCTGAACTACAGGTGATCCTGGATGTACGACTGAGCCCAACATTTCTGTGGCTGAGTGAGACATTTGTTAAAAGGGAGTTTTGCCCCATTTTACGACTTTTGTTAAGTGACTCACTGCACTTGTTAAGTTAGTCACATGGTTGTCAGGTGGATCAGGTTTCCCCCGTTGACTTGGTTTGTTGGAAGGTCGCAAAAGGGAATCACGTGATCCAGAGGTGGGTTTCAGCAGGTTCTGACCAGTTCTAGAGAACCGGTAGCGGAAATGTTGAGTAGTTCGGAAAACCGGTGGTAAAAATTCTGACTGGCCCCGCTCCCATGTATTCTCTGCCTCCTGAGTCCCAGCTGATTGGGAGGAAATGGGGATTTTGCAGTATCCTTCCCATAGAGTGGGACGGGAATGGAGATTTTACAGTATCCTTCCCCCGGAGTGGGGAGGGAATGGAGATTTTACAGTATCCTTCCCATGGAGTGGGGCAGGAATGGAGATTTTACAGTATCCTTCCCATGGAGTGGGGTGGGAATGGAGATTTTACAGTATCCTTCCCCTGGAGTGTGGTGGGAATGGAGATTTTACAGTATCCTTCCCCTGGAGTGGGGCAGGAATGGAGATTTGACATTATCTTTCCCTTGGAGTGGGGCGGGAATGGAGATTTGACAGTATCTTTCCCTTGGAGTGGGGCAGGAATGGAGATTTTACAGTATCCTTCCCCTGGAGTGTGGTGGGAATGGAGATTTTACAGTATCCTTCCCCTGCCATGCCCACCAAGCCATGCCACGCCCACCAAGCCACACCCACAGAACCGGTAGTAAAAAATTTTGAAACCCACCACCTGTCGAGATCCCCTCGCCACTCAGCGGGATGGTGGCAGCCGCGGATCCTGGCGCTATGCATATGAAGTTGGCCCCGCTGTTATACCTACTTGGATCGGCGGACGGGGTGTCGGGCGGGATGGTTGTTTGCACAGGTGGTGGTGGGTGTTTAGCATAATTAGTAGGCGGCCGGTCACACTGCGGTCGGAGCTAGGATTCTGCTTAACTGCTCTTCCCCGGCTTTGCTGCAATTGCTGACTCATGCAGGGGCCGGGTGCTCTATCCGGAAGGGCGTGTGAGCCAATGTAATCATTGGGCGCGTGGGTTTAAAAGGCGTTGGAAGGCGGCTGCTCCCAACGCCGACTTTGTATGCCTTTTGCATTAAGTGTTTTCTTCGCTGCTGACGGTGCTAGCGACCGTTTGGAATAAACCGCTTACAGCAACTAAGACTTGGCAGCGTATGTTTTTCCGACGTCTCCTGGACACGCAGTTAGGAAGCTAGACATCACCACTGACGTGATCCCTAGGACACTGGAACCGTCATAAGTATGAGTCGGTGGCCAAGCGTCTGAATTTTGATCACGCGACCATGGGGATGCTGCAACGGTCGTAGCTGTGAAAAACGGTCGTAAGTCACTTTTTTCAGTGCCGTTGTAACTTTTGAATGGTCCCTAATTAACTGTCATAAATCAAGGACTACATGTATATGAGCCCAGAATTAGGAATAAACTTAAACGTTATAGAAACGCTACCATGATCACATTTGAGACTGGAACCTCTGTTGCAAAGCGTCGTTAAGTGAGTCATGTCTGATTTTCCTCATGGTCAATAAGGGAATTATTGTTTGAAGGGACCTCAGAGATCTTCTAGTCCAACCCCCTGCTCGGGCAGGAAACCTTACTTACACCATTCCGGACTATCCAAAATCTCTTACAACCTGCCAATGCAATTCAACTTGGTCGAGAGGAGGAAGACCGTCTGGTTTTAAAAATTTAAAAACGCTGCGCACCCTACACAGTCCTATACAACATACACACACACTGCACAGGTTGGCAGAAGCTGGGACAAGTCATGGGAGCTCACCCCATTCCGCGGCACTAGGGATTCGAACCGCTGAACTGCCGACCTTTCGATCGACAAGCTCAGCATCTTAGCCACTGAGCCACCGCGTCCCTATTTTCCAGTTAGGTCTTATTTTGGGTGGAAATACAGTACTAAACGCCTCCGTCTGCTGATAATCTTAACTGGGGCTTATTTTTGGAGTAGGGCTTATGTTACAAGCATCCTGAAAAAATCATGCTAGGGCTTATTTTCCAGTTGGAACTGGGTATTTATTTATTTTTTTAAAATCCAGAGAATAAAGGTGTATTGCATGTTAAGAAGGGCAGCATTTGCGTTGAGCTCCGCTCCCTTGTTTTGCCTGTCACGGCAGCTGCCGCTTTGCATGCGGCAAGGAACCTGTGAGTAAAGGATATTTGTAATTTCACTGCTCTCCTGAACACGGTGGCATGACTCATATCTTTCCCTAATCCCCAGCTGGCTAGAAAAACAGAGAGGCTACATTTATAGATCGGGCTCATGGCAGAGATTTACAGGGTGTTTTAGCCATCAATAATAAAAATAATTAAAAAAGAGAGAGAGAGCCAAGAAGACCATTGCCTGGAAATGCCAAGCATTCGGGCATCCTTCCCCTCTTTTTTTTTTTTTTTAAAAAAAAGACGACCGTTTGCAATCTCTTTTTTTAAAAAAAAAAGTTTGCAAATCGATCAATTAAAAAAAAATAGCAAAAAATAAAAATAAGATATTAATGCACAAATTTGGATCATCTGCTGGGAAACCAGCACCCATCCTCCCTTCGAAGGTGCGACTTCCTTTTCTGCTTGGACCGACTTCAACTTTGACAAACCGCTTCTGGGTTGGTAAAGAAAAAGAAAAAAAAGGAGAAAAAAAATACAAGCGTGGAGCTGTGAAACCACCAGACGCCTGAACGCTTCTCAAAGGAGACAGTGCAAATTTTTGATGTGGAGGAGGATGTGAAACAGAAGAGGGAACTGAGCCAAAAAGCATATTTTTTAGAGAGCTGTGAAAAGCACCTCTAAAAAACTCAAACCAGTTGACCTTGGGACTCTTGGTGCTCTCTGAGCTTGGTGGTTTTTCTGGCAGACGTTTCTTTACCCAACTAGGTAACATCATCAGTGCTAGAAGGGTGTGGGGTTTGCTGTCTGTTTATATACAGGTGGCTCCCCTATTCCCTATCTGCTCCCCACTGGGGAGGGTTCTTGATGGTTCCTTCATTAGGCCATTTACTGTTTGATTGTTTGTCTGTCTGAATTTGGTGTTAATCTCGGTTTATCTCAGGGTTGATGGTGGCAAGGAGGTGTTGTGGTCTGTTAGTTACCGACACTGACAGGGCAAGCTGCTAGTAAATAAACAGGAAACAAACCCCACTCCCTTCTAGCACTGATGGTATTCCCTAGTTGGGTCATGAAACGTCTGCAAGAAAACCACTGTTAGGTTCACCAAGCTCAAAGAGCACCAAGGACCCTCCATCCTCCTTCACCTCCTCCTTTTCCTACTCTTCCTCCTCCTCTCCACAAAACCCCACCCTTTTAACACTGATGATATTACCTAGCTGGGTCATGAAACGTCTGCAAGACCACCAAGCTCCGAGAGCACCAAGGACTTCCATTCTCCTCCTCCTCCTCCTCCTCCTCTACCTCATTCTACTCCTCCTCCTCCGTCTCATTCTACTCCACAAATCCCACTCCCTCCTAGCACTGATGATACTCCCTAGTTGGATTATGAAACGTCTACTAAAAACCACCAAGCTCACAGAGCATCAAGAACCTCTCCTCCTCCTCCTCCTCCTCCTCCTCCTCCTCCTCCTCCTCCTCATGATATTACCTATTTGGGTCACGAAACATCTGCAAGAAAACCACTAAGCTCAGAGAACCCCAAGAACCCCACAGTCATTGTCGTCGTCCTCCTCCCTGTCTCATTCTCCTCCACAAACCCCACCTAGCACTGATGATGTTACCTACTTCGGTCATGAGACGTCTGCAAGAAAACCATCCATCTCAGAGAGCACCAGGGACCCCACCGTTCAAACCCCGAGTTACAAACACCCTCTTCCCTTGGCCCACTTGTGATTTGCAAACGTCCGACTTTGCAAGTCTTCTCAGCCAGCTTCTGAAGAATACATCTCCATTCTTCCGGTTGGGCTTGTGACATTCCATGCCCAGGGAAACCAAAGCAACCGACTGATCCAGAGACCTCCAGACCAAAAGGCCCCTCTGATGTTCCTCCACCTTAAAACACAAACGTGCCTCAGCGGTATTTCATTTTCATTTATTTTTCATTTATTAAATTTTTATACCGCCCCTCTCCCGAAGGACTCGGGGCGGTGAACAGCCAGGATTAAAAAACATACAATATAAACATTAAAATACTTTAAAACATAATTAAATCTATATTGGCTTCCCCCAATTTAAAACCCCTTACCCATAAAATTAACCAATTAAAAGATTTTAAGCCAGCCTGGCTTGCTGAAATAAAAAAGTCTTCAGAGCCCGGCGAAAGGTCCGGAGGTCCGGGATCAGTCGTATCCATGGGGGTAGCTCGTTCCAGAGGGCGGGTGCCCCCACAGAGAAGGCTCTTCCCCGGGGGGTCGCCAGCCGATATTGCCTGACCGATGGCACCCTGAGGAGACCCTCTCTATGGGAGCGTATTGGCCGGTGGGAGGTTATCGGTGGCAGAAGGTGGTCTCGTAAATAAACGGGCCCTAAGCCATGGAGCGCTTTGAAGATGAGAACCAATACCTTGAAGCGCACCCGGAAGACCACCGTATAAATAGGAGGGATTTTTTTTTCTTCTTCTTCTTTGCATTATCCTTATTTCCAGGCTTTGTCAACTTGCACTGTTTTCTTATTTTCTTAAGAGAAGCGATTCCTGGCTTTGGTAGGGTGGTTGGGAAAGATTAAAGGGAGCCTTGGCTGAGGGGCCTGGCCACGTTCTCTGTTTTTCCAGATGGTTTGGCCATCTCTTGTGTTTAGAGAGGGGTGGGGTGGCGGGAGATCTTTTTAGGAAAAAACCAGCCTCTCTTGGAAGGTTTGGGAAATGTGAGTCAACATAAAAGGGCCAAGGGGAAAAAAAATGGTTGGGTTTTGGTCGACGTTGTTGCTGTGAGTTCAAGCCAGGATGTAGCAGTGGTGAAATCTTCCGCGGATTTATTTATTTATTTATTTATTTATTTATTTATTTATTTATTTATTTATTTATTTATGGAACTTATATGCCGCCCTATCTCCAATGGACGCAGGGCGGCTCATAATAATGAAAACAAAGCAAACAAACCATTAAAACAAAAATCCAAGTTAAAATTAACAAAAATTCAATAAAACCCAGTTAAAATTCTATTAAAACCCCCATCAGTCAAGGGCTCAGCCACGAAAATAATTCTGGGCTCAATGGTGGTCGTAAGTCCTGCACTTCGGCTAATCCTTCTGTGAAGGCCTCTTAATTGGGGGCAAAAGGGCCAGGAGGAGAAGCTAATTGCAAACCTGCTTTCAAGATAGATGGGTGCGCAAGCTCAAGATTAGGTGGAGAATGCAAAACATTTGAGGACTTCTTGGCTTTTGGGGGGGGGGGGTCCATGCAAATTCCTCCCTGCTCCTCTGGTCAACAACACTTTGAATACTCTCTTAGGAATGTGGACTTTCCCCGCCCCCTCCCTAGTTGACCATTGATTTATGGACCACATTTGACTCAGCACCTCAATAGCTATCGGGTTTCCTCCTGTTGTCTCTGCCTCCAACCTGAGCTGTCTCCTGGCCTCCTGGATAGAATCAAGACCACGTGAAGTGTTCACACCACTTTTATAATGCCTTGGTATTTTTATTTTGATCACGTGGCCACGGGGATGCGACAACGGTCGTGAGTGTGAAACATGGTGTCAGGTTTCGAGGTCGTCTCAAATAAATTGCATTTCAAACAAAGTCTTTGATGAAAAACTCCCATTTATTAAGCACGACATTCTAACTCCGACTCCATCGTAGCCAACACTGACTTCCTGACCCAAAACCCTCCCTTTCCTTTCCCCATTCCTCTGCACTCATTGGCCATCTTCCAAGTCACCCTACCCCTAATCTACTGCTCCAGCTCAAAGGAATTTCCCCCTTCCCATCCCATCTCCTAGGGGATATTATCTCCAGGGAAAATAAGTAGGTGAAAAGTCAAACGTCCCTTTCCAGATGCCTCTGCTTCTCCTTCTTATGTCAGCACTAGAATAAATGCAGCTTGAAGTGCTGACACATGGTCTTAATCCACTTTCTTTCAGTGCTGTTGTAAGTTTGAATGGTCATTGAATGAACAATGTTGAGACTCTAGAAAGAGTGCAGAGAAGGGGGTTGGACTAGATGACCTAAAAGGTCCCTTCCGACTCTCATTCTGTTCTGTTCTGCTTGAGATCTCTGGCTAGAAGAAAGGAAAGCCATGCTAGAAAAAGTGCAGAGAAGAGCAACCAGGATGATTAGGGGACTGGAGGCTAAAACATACGATGAACGGTTGCAGGAACTGGGCCTGGCTAGTCTAGTGAAGAGAAGGACCAGAGGAGACAGGATAAGAGTCTTCCGATATTTGAGGGGCTGCCACAGAGAGGAGGGGGGGTCAAGCTATTCTCCAAAGCACCTGAAGGCCAGACAAGGAACAATGGATGGAAACTGATCAAGGAGAGATTCAATCTAGAAATAAGGAGGAATTTCCTGACAGTGAGAACAATTAACCAATGGAACGACTTGCCTCCAGAAGTTGTGAATGCTCCAACACTGGAAGTTTTTAAGAAGAGGTTGTAACCATTTGTCTGAAGTGGTGTAGGATTTCCTGCCGGGGCAGTGGGTTGGATTAAAAGACCTCCAAGGTTCTTTCCAACTCTGTTATTCTATTCTAATAATGCTTTTTTTTTTTTTTAAATTGGAACTTGAAACTTCTCATCTCTAATAGAGCAGCCCTGCCCTTCCCCTCTTCTTCACCCTGGCCTTTAACAGATTAACAGAGTTGGAAGGGACCTTTGTAGGCCATCTAGTCCAACCCCCCGCCCAAACAGGAGACCCTCCACCATTTCTGACAGATGACAGTCCAGTCTCTTCTTCAGAGCTTCCAGTGATTAAGCTCCCACAACTTCTGAAGGCAACTTCTGTTCCACTGGTTGATTGTTCTCACTGTCAGAAAATTCCTCCTTATTTCCAGGTTGAATCTCTCCTTGGTCAGTTTCCATCCGTTATTCCTTTGTTGGCCTTCAGGTGCTTTGGAAAACAGGCTGACCCCCTTCCTCCTCTCTGTGGCAGCCCCTCAAATACTGGAAGACTGCTCTCCTGTCTCCCCTGGTCCTTCTCTTCACTAGACCAGCCATGCCCAGTTCCTGCAACCGTTCATCGTATGTTTTAGCCTCCAGTCCCCTCATCATCCTGGTTGCTCTCCTCTGCACTCTTTCTAGAGTCTCAACCTCTTTTTTTATAGTGTGGGGACCAAAACTGGATGCAGTACTCTAGGTGTGGCCTTACTTAGGATTTATAGAGTGGTATTAGTACCTCCCTTGATCTTGATTGTATCCCTCTGTTAATGCAATTTAGGATTGCTCTGGCTTTTTTGGCTGCCGCCGCACACTGCTGGCTCATGTTTAACTGGTTGTCCACTAAGACTCTAAGATCCCTCTCCCAGTTACTGATATTAAGCCTGGTTTTATTTTTGTGAGTGTGCGCATGCATGCATTTTATTCTTTGTTAATTTTTTTTAAAAATATTAATTGCTTGATTGATGAACTACTCAGCGGCTCTTGTTTATTCCTCTTTATTCGTGTTTTCTCGATGCAGCAGGGTTTACAAAACAGTTTTATTTTTAACTGGCTCGCCTTTTCTGGCATCTGGGAGGTTTGTGAGTGAGAGAGAGAAGAAAGAAACTCGCTGGAGAAGGAACAGATTTATTTATGAGCCTCTTTCCTTTTTTCCCCCTTCTTTTTTAATTGTTACTGGGAGATTTTTTTTCTCTCTCTCTTTTTTTTCTTCTTTTTTTAATCTTCCGCTGATCTGCTAGCTTTCCCTTTCACCTCTCTAGCAATGAATCATTTCGGAGCCCGGGCGTTTGGCATGTTGTGATTCATAACGATGCTACCAGGACATAAAAATGCAGCCAAAACTGAGGCTCCATGACGAGTGAGGGGATGTGCTTCCGTATGTGTGTGTTTTTGTGTGCTTGTGTGTCTGTGTATGTGCGTGAGAAACCTTTAGATGAAATGAAAATGCAGCAGGATATTTCGGGGAGGGGGGAGAAGGGGAAAAAGAAACCCAAGGCCCTTGCAGAAATAAAGCTTTTGTGCTTTTCTCGCCTGCTCGGACAAAACAACATCTTTGCACAATATCTGACCCGCTTATGAAGAACACGAGTGACGCCATCTTATATTATGGCTACAAGCCTCATCGGAACCTGGAGAGGTGGGTGTCAACCTGCAAAGCTTTCAAGTTGCTGTGAGCAGGAGGGAGGGAGAACTGATGGAGCTGATTGATTTCCCTAACTGAAGTGCATTCCATACATTCTTCCTGACCGCAATCAGAAGGAGGATGTTGGATTTCACAGCCAGCCAAAGTGGTTAATTGGAGAATGTGATTTATGACATGGCCAGAGAGGAGGGGAGAGACAGAGTCATAGGGAAATGTATATCTACGTGGGACTAGTTCTAACTGCATCCGAATATGGCCGAAATGGTGCTCCTAATAAATGACTGTATTTCTTTTGAAGTTCGGCTCATGGCTCATGAATTAATTAGGGCATCTTTTGGAAACTTCACAGTGGGTTTTTTTCCCACCGGTTGCAATTAAGCAACATTTTGGTCCTGTGGTCAGCGTGTTTAAATGTGTTTCACCCTTACAGGTCATCCTCGGCTTACAAACCATTCATTTGAAGTGACTTGCCACTGCTCCTCGCACTTATGACCGTCGTAGCATTCCCCCCGAGTCAAACTTTGGGTGCTTGGCAACGGGCATGTATTTACCATGGTTGCAGCACACCTGGGTCATGGGATCGCCATTTGTGACCAACCTCTGACAAGCAATGCCAAGCTGGATTCGCTTAATGACCTCTGATTCACTTAACAACACTGGCAAAAAAAAGTCATAAAATCAGGCGTGATTCACTCAACCAACGCATTGTTTAGTACCATAATAGAAATTCTGCCCACTTGAGAATTCTGGCGTCGGAGTCCGCATTCGATAGAGGTTGGGGAGCAGTGGTTTTATCAGAACCTGGTAGTTGGAATAGAGCTGGAAGGGCCCTTGGAGGTCTTCTAGTCCAACCCCATGCTCAAGCAGGAGAACGATTGCAGGAACTGAGCATGGCTAGTCTGGTGAAGAGAAGGACCAGGGGTGACAGGATAGCATCTTCCAATACTTGAGGGGCTGCCACAGAGAGGAGGAAGGGGGTGAAGCTATTTTCCAAAGCACCCGAAGGCCAGACAAGGAATAATGGATGGAAATTGAACAAGGAGAGATTCAACCTGAAAATAAGGAGAAGTTTTCTGACGGTGAGAACAATCAACCCATGGAACAGAAGTTGGGAGTTTCATCCCTGGAGGCCTTCAAGAAGAGACTGGGCTGCCATCTGTCAGAAATGGTGTAGGGTCTCCTTCTTGGGCGGGGGGTTGGACTAGATGTCCTACAAGGTCCCTTCCAACTCTGTTAATCTGTAATTTGTAATCTAATGTCAACTAAGATCTAACCATCCTCACTGCTCTTTTTGCAGCCTGTGAGAAAACTGCGATTTTTCACTGACGGTTGAAGTAGGTGATTCATGGACCACCGCAGAAACCTGAGAAGGGGCTGTGAATCACCAAATGTTACATTCACAGAAACGGAGGTCACCAGTGCTGTGCAGTGTGTGTATGTTGTGTAGGACTGTGTAGGGTGCGCAGCGTTTTTAAGTTTTTAAAACCAGACGGTCTTCCTCCTCTCGACCAAGTTGAATTGCATTGGCAGGTTGTAAGAGATTTTGGATAGTCCGGAATGGTGTAAGTATTCGAATTTACCTGTTCGAAAGCAGGTAAAAAGTGCAAGTAGAAAAATAGGGACCACCTTTGGTGGGAAGGGAACCACGTTCCGTGTGCCTTTGGCGTTGAGTCATGCCGGCCACATGACCACGGAGACATCTTCGGACAGCACTGGCTCTTTGGTTTTGAAACGGAGATGAGCACTGCCCCCTAGAGTCGGGAACGGCTAGCACGCATGTGCAAGGAGAACCTTTACCTTTACTTAACCAGAAAATAAGCCCTAATGCATCTTTTGGAGCAAAAATTAATATAAGACCTGGTTTTATTTGGGGGGAAGTCCGGTAAATAAAGACGCCGGAAGCTCGGAGGGAAAAGCAGACCAGAAAAAAAAAAATCTGATGGATTTTTTTTTTTTTTAATGTTTTGGAAATATTTTAAGCCTTTAGGACTGGGTGAGATGCACCCTGGCGATGCAGATCTTGAACGGGTGTCCTGGAAGGGGCAAAGGGAATAAAAGAATAAATACAGATAGAACTCGACTTACGACAGTTTGTTTAGTGAACTGTCCGAAGTTGCAGCAGCACTGAAAAAAAGTGACTTATGAACATTTTTCACCTTTATGACAGTTGCAGTATCCCTACGGTCACGTGATCAAAATTCAAACGCTTGGCAACGGACTCGTATTTATGACAGTCGCAGTGTCCCTAGGGTCACGTGATCCCCTTTTTGCGACCTCCTGACAAGCAAAGTCGATGGGGAAGACAGATTCACTTAACAACGGGGTTACTCGTTTAACAAATGCAATGATTCACTTAACAACTGTGGCAGGAAAGGTCGTAAAATGGGGAAAAAGCTCATTTTACGACTGTCTCACTTAGCAAGAAAAGAGACTGAAGTGCCATCTGTCAAAAATGGTATAGGCCAGGGTCTCCTGCTTGGGCGAGGGGTTGGACTAGATCAGTGGTGAAATCTAAAATTTGTTACTACCAGTTCTGTGGGCGTGGCTTAGTGGGGGGGTAATGTGACTGGGTGGGCGTGGCCAATATTTTTTTACTTTTAAAACCATTTTTACATGTAAAATCATGTAAAAAATTGCTTTCAAAAGGCTCTGACGATCCCAGCTGAGTTGCCTGATCGTCAGAGAGGTTTTAAAAGCTGGGATCGTCAGAGGCATTTAAAAGAAAAAAAGCATCTGATGATCACCCGGCTCAGCCGGGCATGGGGTACGGAGGCAGGGATTTTTGCTACCGGTTCTCCGAACTACCCGCTGCCATCGCTACCTACTCGCCTGAGCCAGTCTAAACTGGGAGCATTTCACCCCTGGACTCAATGGCCTACATCCAACAGTTAATCTTTATACAGGGCTGCCTGTATCTCCTTCTAACCAACCCACCTTTCCTTCCCATCAGCTCAAATGAAAACCTCTTCTCACTCTCAAGCTCAAGATCTCTAGACTTCAACTCCCTGCTTCTAAGCCAGGATTGACAAACCCTGTTTTAGCACAACAAGTGGACACGTTGAATGCCACGATTATAGCCATCGCCTCTTGCCTCATTGTCTTGAAACGTGTCGGCCGTTCTCGCCGGCAACTGGATCTCCAATCATTGCTGGAGAACATCTGAGCAAGAACGGCCCAGCTAGCAAATTTATAGCCGAAGTGACCTTCACAGATGCTTGGTTTTCTTTTAGGAGCACAGCTGAAGAAGAGACGAATGAGCAGAGAGGCTGGCTCTTCTTTTCGGAGAACATCGGAACAAGAACACTTGAGCCAGCAAATCCCCAGTAGAAATGACCTTCAGTGGTGTCTCCAGCCTGCTAAGTGCTACAAGCTCCTGGACCAGAGTCATGGAGCAGGAGACGTGGTCCTGTCTGTCTCGTTTTGAAACACCTTGGAAGATCACGTATGAATGCTTTCTCCTCAAAGGGGACTGGAGGCTAAAACATACGAAGAACGGTTGCAGGAATTGGGTATGTCTAGTTTCATGAAAAGAAGGACTAG
Source organism: Pantherophis guttatus (assembly GCF_029531705.1). The sequence continues at coordinate 18,281,538 of NW_026844099.1, forward strand.
GGCCGTGATGGCGAACCTACGCCACGCGTGCCACAGATGGCACGCAGAGCCATATCTGTAGACACGTGAGCGTTGCCCTAGCTCAACTCCAGCGCGCATTCACATGCCGGCCAGCTGATTTTCAGGCCTTCCGGTCCCACCGGAAGTTGGGAAACTGGCTATTTCCTGCCTACGGAGGGCCTCGGGGGGGGAGGCCCTTTTTGCCCTCCCCAGGCTCCTAGAAAGTCTCTGGAGCCTGGGGAGGATGAAAAACGGGCCTTCCAGTCCTACCGGAACCCGGAGGGCCTCCAGGGGGTGGGGAAGGCCGTTTTTGCTCTCCGCAGGCTCCAAGAAAGCCTCTGGAGCCTGGGGAGGGGAAAAAAATGGGCCTACCTGTCCCACACGTGACCCCCTCACACTCCACCCCCCACTTTTGGCACGCAATGGCAAAAAGGTTAGCCATCACTGGACTAGGGGGTGATATGACAGCAGTATTCCAGTATTTGAGGAGCCACCAGAAAGAAGAGGAGGTCAACCTATTCTCCAAAGCACCTGAAGGCAAGTTAAGAAACAATGGATGGAAACTAATCAAGGAGAGAAGCAACCTGGAATTAAGGAGAAACTTCCTAACAGTGAGGACAATTAACCAGTGGAACAACTGGCCACCAGAAGTTGTGGGTGCTCCATCACTGGAGATTTCTATGAAGAGATTGGGCAACCATTTGTCTGAAATGGTAGAGGGTCTCCGGCTTGGGTCTCCTTCCAACTCTGTTATTCTACGTTCTATAATTATCTGGGTACATAACCATAAATTGCGATGAAGTGGTGCAGTGGCCTAGAGGTAGAGCTCTCGCCTCACATTCAGGAGGCTGCAAGTTCGATCCTATGTACAGGCAGATATTTCTCTCTCTGGGCACGATGAGAATATATCTGCTGAATATAATTCTGCATTGGCAACAGGAAAGGCATCCGGCCAGTAAACACTCAGCTCCATTCAGTTGCCCGGGCTCCACCCCACAAGGGGGATTATGGGGTCATTAAAAGATGATGATTAACATAAATTATGATCAATTTGGGTGCTCCATCACAGAAGGTTTTTAAGACGAGATTGGACAACCATCCTTTGTTTGAAATGATACAGGGCAGGGGGTTGGATTAGGAGACCTCAAGGCAGTGGTGAAATCTGAACCGGTTTACTACCGGTTCGCTGGCTGCACATATGTGCTGCGTGCCAAATGTGCACTGTGTGCACCCATGCACAGCGCACACCACGCACCAAATGCGAGATGCGAGCGTGCAGGGCATGCCAAAAGGAGGCATGGGGTAAGTAGAACAGTGTGCAGGTGGGGGGCGGAGGGGTCAGCCAAATAGGTTGTAAACAAAATGCTTTTAAAAGGTAAAAAAAAAAAGGCTCTGACGATCGCGCAGCTCAGCTGTGATCATCAGAGCCGTTTTTTTTTAATTTTTAAAAGCAAAAAAGCAAAGCCTTCCACGCATGTGCAGAGGGTACAAAATACATTACTTCCTGGTTAAAACCAGGAAGTAACGACAACCGGGCAGGTGGGCGGAGCCTCGTGCCGCGATGACTATCGGTTCTCCGAACCACCCACCACGATCGCTACCGGATCGGGCGAACCGGTCCGAACCGGGAGCATTTCACCCCTGCTCCAAAGTCCCTTCCAACTCTGTCATTCCGTTATCCAAAGGTGTTAATTTGTGTCCTTGCGAACGTTGACTCAGCACTCGAGCATTTTCTGACGTTCCCAAGGCTGGGGCAACTGACTCACCCTCACCAAACCAACCTCATAAAAAAGAAAAGAAAAGAAGATTATCACTTAATAGTCCAGCTCCTGCTTGCAGCCTTCCATCTCTGCTTGCCTGAACCCTTGAAGGCGAGGCCAATAATTAAACCAAATGCCCTGAACAACAATCCCTTTTGTTGATTTCTTTCAAGGTTATCTTTTCCGATGCTGCTCGGACTCTTCGCTATTCTGGCACAATTCTGAGGTTTCAACTTCAAGCGGTCAGGTTTTTTATTCCCCCGTAAAATCAGCAAGGGGACGCAGTGGCTCAGTGGCTAAGATGCTGAGCTTGTCGATCGAAAGGTCGGCAGTTCAGCGATTCGAATCCCTAATGCCGCGTAACGGGGTGAGCTCCCGTTCCTTGTCCCAGCTTCTGCCAACCTAGCAGTTCGAAAGCAGGTAAAAAATGCAAGTAGAAAAATAGGGACCACCTTTGGTGGGAAGGTAAGAGCGTTCCGTGCACCTTTGGTGTTGAGTCATGCCGGCCACATGACCACTTAGATGTCTTCGGACAGCGCTGGCTCTTCGGCTTTGAAACGGAGATGAGCACCGCCCCCTAGAGTTGGGAACGACTAGCACATATGTGCGAGGGGAACCTTTACCTTTAACTAAAGTCAGCAATGGTTGTTGGGGTTTTGTTTTTTTGTTTGTTTGTTTTTTGCTTTTCCTTGGAGTAAGGCTGCGTGCCGGAGAGGACTTTGCTGTGTAATAGCAGACGGAGTAAACCGTGCCAGCCATAGAAGGAGGAGTAGGAGGCAGGAATTTAAAATGTGCTGGCGTCAAGAGCCAGCTGTACCATCGCTAGGACAGAACAAAGGGTTAGAAAAAGGGTGGGAGATTGTTCTGTAACTTCATGTGGTGTTTTTTTGTGTGTGCGTGTATGTTTTTTTTTTTAACACGATGAAAGAAAATCCCTTAATTAGCCGAAAGCAGTGATGGCTAATCTTTTTGCCATCGCGTGCCAAAAGTGGGGGGAGCACGGGGGGTGTGGGTCATGCATGCACGTGCCCACACCCATAATTTAATGCCCCCTCCCGCACCCTGCACCCCGTGCATGGCATGACAAAAAGGTTACTAGTGGGTCCGGAAAGCCTGTTTGTCACCCTCCCCAGGCTCCAGAGGCTTTCTTGGAGCCTGGGGAGGACGAAAACAGCCTCCCCCTCTCCCCGTGGCCCTCTGTAGGCCGGAAATAGCCTGTTTCCTGACTTCCAGTGGGCCCAGAAGGCCCAAAAATCAGCTGGCCAGAGCACGGATGCGCGCTGGAGCTGAGGTACACTCACATGCCTAGAGATATAGCTCCATGTGCCACCTGTGGCACACGTGTCATAGGTTCACCATCACGGGTTTAAAGGAAAAGCAAGGAAAGAATAAATAATCCTAAGTGATACTGGGCATTTGGATTCAGAAACGAGGAAAGAGGAGGAACAGCAGGAAATTATATTAAACCGGTATACCGGTAGTCCTTGACTTAACCGCCGTCTGTTTAGTGACCGTTGGAACTTACAACGGCACTGAGAAAAGGGACTCAGGACCGTTTTTCACACTTACGACCGTTGCAGCGTTACCGCCGTCATGTAATTCACATTCGGATGCTTGTCAACTGACTCGTATTTATGACGGTTGCAGTGTGCCCCGGGGTCACGTCAACCCCTTTTTGCAACAAGGGGCGGTGTGGTATAGAGGCTACCACCTGACTTACAACAATTCATTTAGGGACCGTTTCAAAGTTACAACAGAGATGTAAAAAAAATGACCATATTTCACACTTACGACCATTGCCGCACACATCCCCGTGGTCGTGTGATCTAAATTCAGATGCTTGGCAACTGGCTCCTATTTATGACCATTGCTAGTGTCCCCTTTTGCGACGTTCTGGCAAGCAAAGGCAACGGGGGAAGGCCAGATTGACTTAATAACTGTGTTGCTAGTTTAAACTCTGCAGTGGTTCCCTTAACAGCTGCGGCAAGCAGTATTTTGGGTGTTTTGTTGACATGATTTATTGGGTTAGGGATTTTTTGTCTTCACTGTGAGTTTGTATTGTGTTGGGGGGGGGCACTGAGGGAGGCTCAGCCAATCTCATTGTACATACGTCGTGCACTGACAATAAAGATTTGAATTTGAAGCAAGGGGGCAGAATTCACTTAACCACTTAGTATTACTGCTGCTTTTATAAAACCTTAGTAAGGCCACACCTGGAATAATGCAACCAGTTTTGGTCCCCATACTACAAAAAAGATGTTGAGACTTTGGAGAAAATTCAGAGAAGAGCAACTAGGATGATCAAAGGCCTGGAGACTAAAACATATGAAGAACGGTTGCAGGAACTGGGCTTGGCTGGTCTAAAGAAAAGAAGAATTGGGGGGTGACATGATAGAAGTATTCCAGTATTTGAGGGGCTGCCACAAAGAGGAGGGGGACAAATTATTCTCCAAGGCACCAGAAGGCCAAATAAGGAACAATGGATGGAAACTGATCAAAGAGAGAAGCAACCTGGAATTAAGGAGAAACTTCTGAACAGGGAGGACTATTAACCAGTGGAACAGCTTGCCACCAGAAATTGTCGGCGCTCCATCACTGGAGGTTTTAAAGAGGAGACTGGACGGTCACTTGTCTGAGATGGTATAGGTTCTCCTGCTTGAGTAGAGGGCTGGACTAGAAGACCTCCAAGGTCCCATCCCGATCCTATCCTATCCTATCCTATCCTATCCTATCCTATCCTATCCTATCCTATCCTATCCTATCCTATTCTTCATTCCATTATTCTATTCTATTCTATTCTATTCTATTCTACTCTATTCTATTCTATTCTATTCTATCCTATCCTATCCTATCCTATCCTATTCTATTCTACTCTACTCTATTCTATTCTATTCTATTCTATCCTATCCTATTCTATTCTATCCTATTCTATTCTATTCTATTCTTATTCTTATTCCTATTCCTATTCTACTCTACTCTACTCTACTCTACTCTACTCTATTCTATTCTATTCTATCCTATCCTATTCTATCCTATCCTATCCTATGCTAATGTATTCTTCATTCCATTATTCTATTCTATTCTATTCTATTCTATTCTATTCTATTCTATTCTATTCTATTCTATTCTATTCTATATTCCTATTCCTATTCCTATTCTATTCTACTCTACTCTACTCTACTCTACTCTACTCTACTCTACTCTACTCACTCTACTCTACTCTATTCTATTCTATTCTATCCTATGCTAATCTATTCTTCATTCCATTATTCTATTCTATTCTATTCTATTCTATTCTATTCTATTCTATTCTATTCTATTCTATTCTATTCTATTCTATTCTATATTCCTATTCCTATTCTATTCTACTCTACTCTACTCTACTCTACTCTACTCTACTCTACTCTACTCTATTCTATTCTATTCTATCCTATGCTAATCTATTCTTCATTCCATTTATTCTATTCTATTCTACTCTACTCTACTCTACTCTTACTCTACTCTACTCTACTCTACTCTACTCTACTCTACTCTACTCTATTCTATTCTTCTAATTCTAATTCTAATTTTATTCTGTCTCGCTTTGCAATGGAAACTTTGGGCTCCGTTGTGGTCGTAAGCCAAGGACCCTGCTTATGGATTTCACCGACGGTCTGGATCAAGTGCAATTTATTTTTATTTTTTTGAAGTCTTCGCAGATAGCCTGAGATGCTCTAAGCACAATTTAGTGGTTGCCAAGAGAGATCAGGGAAGTGTGTGTGTGTGTGGGGAGAGAGGGTTGTTGTGTAGTTGGCTGCAAGCCATCCAGTTTGCATAATTCACCATTTGCTAATCGGTCCTAAGCGGCGTCTTGGTGGACGATCAAAAAGAAATACGCCTTTGGCAGGGACACGGTGTGCCTCGCTTCAAAGCGGCATCTGAAATCTGGAAATCTCCGGATAGAAGTCCCCACCAGCTATTCCCAAGAAAGGATGGGTTTTTCCTCCTTCTCTTTTGACTCTTTCATCTCTCTTGCTGCCGAGTGAATTTTCTCTTTAACCCCACAGCGTTGGAGATGTCATCATTCCCCCGCGATTAACAATGGAACATTATCTTCCACCGTGTTCCTGCAAACGTTTTTTTCGGTCCTGCCACTGCGGGGGGTGGGAGGGATGAGTGAGTCAAAGGGTGTTCTGATTTAGGCTTCCTGAGACAGTAAAAAGCACACAATTAGACCCAAAACCCCTCTTTTTATTTCAACGGCTGTGAATTCCGTTCATTCCCAGCCCGTGATGAGTCACAGATAGTTTGTAAAGAGTCCGACAGAAGTCTGCCACGGTCCTTCGGGATAAGGCTGATAAGCACCCACCTTTATCTCCCTTGAAACGCTGCCAAAGACCTAATTGGCAATTAGCTTTGCAAGGCCACAGAAACACAGAGTCAAAACGGAGCTTCAGAATTTAAACCGACCAGAATGAACAAAGTTGCTTCCTGCAAAGGCTCACATGCCTTTGCATGTCTTATGGAAGAGGCCAATCATTTCCAAGCCTTACTCCCAAGTCGCCCCTTTTGTTTTAACTGTTCTTGCCTTCTGGCAGCTCTGTGTATGCGTGCACTGGGAACAGGCTCCCCCTGTTCCTCTGCCTTGCTGACGTCAGACTCTGGAGGCTCCGTAGTCAGCACATAACTCCCAGATGGCCCTGGCCCCATCTCTGCCTCCAATGCAGAGCCCTTGTCCAAGCCTTCCCCAGACTCCAGGACTGGCCCATGTTTCTCCCCAGCCTCCTCACTGTCTGACTCTGCTGCCAGCTCCGCAAGTTGCCGGCGGACCACAACACAGGGAAGAAAGAGCTGAAAAACTGTCAGTTCTGTTTTGTGCAATGCTTAAAAGATCAACCTGAGAAGCCTTGAAGAACCAAGCCGTCGGTTGAACTTTGTAGTCCTCGACTTACGACCACAGCTGAGTCCAACGTTTCTGTAGCTGAGTGAGATATTGGTTCCGTGATAAATGTAAGTTTTACCATAAAACATAAATTGAACACAAAAAATAGTTTGTTGTGAAAGCGGCTGCCTGCGAAGGTCCCTGGATTGGGGCTGAAAGGCGAAAGTGGAAGCAGCATAAAAGGTAAAGATTCCCCTTGCACATATGTGCTAGTCGTTCCTGACTCTAGGGGGCGGTGCTCATCTCCGTTTCAAAGCCGAAGAGCCAGCACTGTCTGAAGACGTCTCTATGGTCATGTGGCCGGCATGACTCAATGCCAAAGGCGCATGGAGCGCTCTTACCTTCCCACCAAAGGTGGTCCCTATTTTTCTACTTGCATTTTTGACCTGCTTTCGAACTGCTAGGTTGGCAGAAGCTGGAACAAGTCACGGGAGCTCATCCCGTTATGTGGCACTAGAGATTCGAACCGCTGAACTGACGACCTTTCGATCGACAAGTTTGGCATCTTAGCCACTGAGCCACCACGTGACCTTAGAGGATAATACATCTATCTAATATGCAAGTAGCCCGGGTTTAAATCCCAGAAAGGGTATGGCTAGCTGACGAGAGCTAAATAGCTTGAAATAGATCTATACTAGTCTCCCTTTATTTCTTTGTCGGTAAAACATAAATTCAACACAAAAATATATTTGTCACGAAAGCCTGCGAAGACTCCTGGATTGGGGCTGAAAAGCAAAAACGGAAGCAATATGCTCCATCCCATAATTGGGTAGACCAGGTTGCCCTCACAAACCGGTCCCATCCAGACGTGAGCTTCACATACTGTAGCAACCAGTTCGCCCAGCACCGGAAATGGGATGTGGGCATGTGCACGTTCGCTTCGCTCTCACACGCGCCATCCGTGCATGTGTGCAGTGTCACAAAACATGGCAATTCGCGCTCGCGTGTCGTCCATGCACGCATGCAACATCAAACAACATGGCACTGCACGCGCACACGCACATGCCATCCATGCATGCATGTGGCATCAAAAACACAGCAATACAGGATGGGATCACACCCAGGCGGGTGGGTGCTCAGGTCGCCACTACCAGTTCGCCAAAATTTGTCCGAACCGGCTGAATACCACCTCTGGTCCCAGCAGAGAGAAAACAAATTTGTTCAGTGAGTTTTGTCCCTTTCTTATGACCTTTCTTGCCACCGTCGTTAAGCGAACCACTGCCGTGGCTCAGTTAGTAATGCGCTTGTATAGCCAATCAGGTTTCCCCGATGCCTTTGCTTGTAAAGAGGGTCACCAAAGGGGACATTGGCAACCGTCGTAAGTCTGAGCCGGTTGCCAAGCATCTGGATTTTGATCACATGACCACAGGGAATGCTGCAACGGTCATAAGTTTGTGAAAAATGGTCGTACGTCTTTTTTTTTTTTCTTATCGCCGTTGAAACTTTGAATGGCCGCCAAATGAACTGTTTTACATCAGGGACAGGGATGGGTTCTAAACTTTTTTACTGCCGGTTCTGTGGGTGTGGCTTATTTTGTGGGTGTGGCTAGGTGGAAGGGTTATGTGATTGGTTGGGCGTGGCCAACTTTTTTTTTTTTTTACTTTTAAAAGCATTTTTTCTACAACCTTAAGAGGTTGAAGAAAAAAAATGCTTTTAGAAGCCTCTGACGATCAGGCAACTCAGCTGGGATCGCCAGAGGCTTTTAAAGGCATTTTTTTTTTCCTACAACTTCTTCGGTCAAAGAGGTTGTAGAAAAATGCTTTTAGAAGCCTCTGACGATCCCAGCTGAGCCACGCAATCATCAGAGGCTTTTTTTTTAACTTTTAAAAGCATTTTTTCAGCTGAAGAGATTGTAGAAAAAATGCTTTTAAAAGTAAAAAAAAAAAAAAGCCTCTGATGAGGTGGGCGGGGTAAGGGAGTGGCGACCAGGCCGAGGACCGGTTTGGGGGTGTGGCCAACCAATGTTATTACCAGTTCTCCAAACTACTACAAATTTTTACTACCGGTTCTTGTGAACCGGTGCGAACCGGGAGCAACCCATCACTGGTCAGGGACAACCTATATACCACACTGGCCCTTGTGTGGACACACAAATGCACAATTAAAAAAAGGGGGGAGATTTAGTTCCTTTACCGCTGAGACCGTGTGTGTGTGTGTCCGTGCGTCCGTGCGTGTTTGCTCGCCCAGATTTGAAATGTATTGATTGCTCAGGGATTCGGTGGCTTCTGTTTCTCCTCCTCCCTCTGCCAAATGCTCATCTCCGGCCGGTTAATTGCTGCTTTGCAATTTGCCAATGAACTTAGCAAATGCAAAAATGCCATTTTCAGGAAATGCCAATCCGCCAAAGGTCTTCCTGTCCTCTCCTGTCGCATTTCTTCCCCCCTCCCTCCCTAATTGTCCCCAAAGCAATCTGACCTTTGAAAGCCATCGCTTGGTAAACCCGCTCATTTCGTCGGTCTCGGGGTGGGGGGGGGATGGGGGGGGGGTAGGCTGGTGTGGAAACAGAGCAAAGGCTGTGCCTCAATGCCCCAGGCTGAAGGGAATGATCTTCTGGAGTTGACAGTTTTGATCCTCACCTGCCCATCAGGTCAAAGTTACGGTCCTTGACATGACTTGCTCTGAAGGGTGGAGGATAGAATGGAATAGAATAGAACAGAACAGACAGAACAGAATAGAATAGAATAAGCTGGAAGGGACCTTGGAGGTCTTCTAGTCCAGCCCCCTGCTCAAGCAGGAGAACCTGTATCATCTCAGACAAGTGACTGTCCAGTCTCTTCTTAAAAACCTCCAGTGATGGAGCCCCCACGATTTCTGGAGGCAAGCTGGTGCCTCCTGGTTAATTGTCCTCCCTGTTAGGAAGTTTCTCCTTAATTCCAGGTTGCTTCTCTCCTTGATTAGTTGCCATCCCTTGTTTCTTGTTTTGCCTTCTGGTGCTTTGGAGAATAATTTGACCCCCTCTTCTTTGTGGCAGCCCCTCAAATACTGGAATCCTGCTATCATGTCTCCCTTAGTCCTTCTTTTCTCTAGACTAGCCAAACCCAAATCCTGCAGCCGTTCTTCCTATGGTTTAAGTCTCCAGGCCTTTGATCGTCTTAGTTGCTCTTCTCTGAACCTTTTTCCAATAGAAAGAATCATTGTTCTCAAAGGGTGCGATAGCAGAGTTTTAATATCTCAGGGGCTGCCACAAAGAAGAGCGAGTCAAGCTTATCTCCAAAGCACCTGAAGGCAGGACAAGAAGCAACGGATGGAAACTACTCAAGGAGAGAAGCAACTTAGAACTAAGGAGAAACTTCCTGACAGTGAGAACCATTAATCAGTGGAACGACATGCCTCCAGAGGTTTTGGGTGCTCCATCACTGGAGGCTTTCAAGAAAAGACTGGACAGCCATTTGTCTGAGATGGGTCTTCTGCTTGAGCAGGGGATCTGCAACCTTAAACCCTCAAAGAGCCGTTTGGACCCGTTTCCCACAAAAAAGAAAACACCGGGAGCCACAAAACCTGGGTGGGCGTGGCCAACTCAACATCACTCACTTCCACCAGTCATATGACCCCCCCCCCAGCCACGCCTACCCAGCCGGTCATTAGGGCAGAGAACCGGTTGTTAAAAAACACAAGAACCACAAAACCCTTTTGGCATCTCTCTCTCCCTCCCTCCTCCCTCTCTCCCCACCTCTCTCTCTGTATCTCTCTGTCTCTCTCTCCCCCTCTCTGTCTCTCTCTCCCTCTCTCTCCACCTCTCTCTCTGTATCTCTCTGTCTCTCTCTCTCCCCCTCTCTGTATCTCTCTCCCTCTCTCTCCACCTCTCTCTCTGTATCTCTCTGTCTCTCAAAGCACCAGAAGGTAGGAGGAAGAAGCAACGGGTGGAAACTAATCAAGGACAGAAGCATCCTAGAACTAAGGAGGAATTTCTGACAGTCAGGACAATTAACCAGTGGAACAACTTGCCTCCAGAAGTTGTAAATGCTCCAACACTGGAGGGTTTCAAGAAGAGATTGGACAGCCATTTGTCTGAGATGGGTCTTCTGCTTGAGCAGGGAGTTGGACTAGAACAGGGGCCTCCAACCTTAAACACTCAAAGAGCCATTTGGACCCGTTTCCCACAAAAAAGAAAACACCGGGAGCCACAAAACCTGGGTGGGCGTGGCCAACTCAACACCACTCACTTCCACCAGTCACATGACCCCCCCAGCCACGCCTACCCAGCCGGTCATTAGGGCAGAGAACCAGTTGTTAAAAAACACAAAGAACCACAAAACCCTTTTGACATCTCTCTCTCCCTCCCTCCTCCCTCTCTCCCCACCTCTCTCTCTGTATCTCTCTGTCTCTCTCTCCCCCTCTCTGTATCTCTCCCTCTCTCCACCTCTCTCTGTATCTCTCTCCTCTCTCCGTTCTCTCTCTGTCTCTCTCTCTCTCCCCCTCTCTCTGTATCTCTCTCCCTCTCTCTCCGTATCTCTCTCTGTCTCTCTCTCCCCCTCTCTTTGTATCTCTCTCCCTCTCTCTCCACCTCTCTCTCTGTATCTCTCTATGTCTCTCTCTCTCCCCCTCTCTCTGTATCTCTCCCTCTCTCCACCTCTCTCTCTGTATCTCTGTCTCTCTGTCTCTCCCCCTCTCTGTATCTCTCTCCCTCTCTCCACCTCTCTCTCTGTCTCTCTCTCTCTCTCTCTCTCCCTCTCTCTGTATCTCTCCCTCTCCACCTCTCTCTCTGTATCTCTCTCTGTCTCTCTGTCTCCCCCTCTCTCTGTATCTCTCCCTCTCCACCTCTCTCTCTGTCTCTCTCTCTGTCTCTCTCTCTCCCCCTCTCTCTGTATCTCTCCCTCTCTCCCCTCTCTCTCTGTATCTCTCTATGTCTCTCTCTCTCCCCCTCTCTCTGTATCTCTCCCTCTCTCCACCTCTCTCTCTGTATCTCTGTCTCTCTGTCTCTCCCCCTCTCTCTGTATCTCTCTCCCTCTCTCCCCTCTCTCTGTATCTCTGTCTCTCTCTCTCTCCCCCTCTCTCTGTATCTCTCCCTCTCCACCTCTCTCTCTGTCTCTCTCTGTCTCTCTCTCTCCCCCTCTCTCTGTATCTCTCCCTCTCCACCTCTCTCTCTGTCTCTCTCTCTGTCTCTCTGTCTCCCCCTCTGTATCTCTCCCTCTCTCCACCTCTCTCTCTGTCTCTCTCTCTGTCTCTCTCTCTCCCCTCTCTCTGTATCTCTCCCTCTCTCACCTCTCTCTGTCTCTCTCTCTGTCTCTCTGTCTCCCCCTCTCTCTGTATCTCTCCCTCTCTCCACCTCTCTCTCTGTCTCTCTCTCTGTCTCTCTCTCTCCCCCTCTCTCTGTATCTCTCCCTCTCTCCACCTCTCTCTCTGTATCTCTCTCTGTCTCTCTCTCCCCCCTCTCTCTGCATCTCTGTCTCTGTCTCTCCCCCTCTCTCTGTATCTCTCTCCCTCTCTCTCCCCCTCTCTCTGCAATCTCTCTGTCTCTGCTCCGGGCACTTCTCCATCACCTGCCATCGCCCTTACCTCCTCAGGCCAAGCAGGAGTGACTGGGAGGGCAAGACGTGGGACCAGCCAGTGGTGGGATCACCCGACAGGGAGCCACAGCAGAGGGCCCAAAGAGCCGCATGCGGCTCTGGAGCCACAGGTTGCTGACACCTGGATTAGAAGACCTCCAAGGTCCCTTCCAACTCTGTTATTCCATTCTGTTATCAGATCTGGACTCCAAAGCCTCCAGAGGGGCCCTGAGTGGCCTTCTCCAGCCCAGTCCTGAAAGCCAAGTCCTTCTCAGCAATGTTATTCATAACCCATGTCCCCTCTCTAGACAGCCGGTCTCAAGTTATAAAGCTGAGACAGCTCGATGCTAATGTAATTCAGCCTCCAAGATTGCTGGAGACACAAGCATTTCCTTAAAAGCTTCTCCGATGATAAATATACTCAATGTATGGTGGAAATTGAGTCTTAATATTTCTACCCAAGCTTCGGAACATCAATTTCACGTCTCCTCTAGGTTGAGCCGCAGTGGCGCAGTGGTTAGAGCGCAGTACTGCAGGCTACATCTGCTGACTGCTGGCTGACTGCAATTTGGCAGTTCAAATCTCACCAGGCTCAAGGTTGACTCAGTCTGGCATCCTTCCGAGGACCCAGATTATTGGGGGCAATAGGCTGACTCTGTAAAACCAGTTAGAGAGGGCTGTATTGCTATTGCTCTTTCCTTCCTTCCTTCCTTCCTTCCTTCCTTCCTTCCTTCCTTCCTTCCTCCCTCTGCCCACTGCCAGCAGTTTGATCCTGACTGGCTCTAGGTTGACTCAGCCTTCCATCCTTCCAAGGTGGGTAAAATGAGGACCCAGATTGTTGGGGGCAATAGACTGACTCTGTAAATCGCTTAGAGAGGGCTGTAAAAGCACTGCAAAGCGGTATATAAGTCTAAGTACTATTGCTTTTCTTTTTCCCTTCCTTCCTTCCTTCCTTCCTTCCTTCCTTCCTTCCCTTCCTTCCTTCCCTCTGCCCACTGCCAGCAGTTTGATCCTGACTGACTCTAAGTTGACTCAGCCTTCCATCCTTCCAAGGTGGGTAAAATGGGGACCCAGATTGTTGGGGGCAAGAGGCTGACTCTGCTTAGAGAGGGCTGTAAAAGCACTGCAAAGCGGTATATAAGTCTAAGTGCTATTGCTATTGTCTCCCGAGCTGTTCACCATGGCTGAAGAACCTTAGTCCCCTGATGGGTTCAAACCACCTTCCATTCCTCGAGGTTTCAACCTCTCTAAGAAGATGACCATTCAGGGCAGAGAGGATGGTCAGAGTAACTCGGATTGTCTCCTAGAGGGGGCTTGTGATTTTTTGCGGTGGGCACACTCTCTTTCAAAGTTGAGATGTCGATGAATGAATTAATGATGAGATCCTAACTACCAGCCCGCAATGGAGCCTGATGGAGCTATTTGGGGTTGACTTTTCTCTTCTGTCCATCGAAGAGAATTGTGCTTGACTCTTGTAGGAAGTTAGCACCCACCCCTCGCCTAGGAAAATGAAATATTTTAGGAAATATTAAAAGGGCAGAATATTTCCCCTAAAAGGGAGGAAGAAACTCAACCCCCCCCCCCGCACCTTTGTCAATGGGCCATGAAGGCCTGGGCCAGTCTATTCTACATAACAAAGATCTACCTCTTTCAGGCAGAGCCATAGTAGGAATTTCCCAAATCCCTTTCATTACATCATCACCCAGCAAGAGTCAACCAAGCCTGGGACAAAGACAACCTACAAAGTTACCCCTGCATGGCCCCATGGGAGACTGACAACCAATCAGAACACAAGCTCAAATTCAAAAGCCCAGAGAGGGTCTAAAACTCAGACACTCTCAGCATCTCACCGGGAACCACAAAACCCTTTTGACATCTCTCTCTCTCCCTCCCTCCTCCCTCTCTCTTCACCTCTCTCTCTGTATCTCTCGGCCTCGGCCACTTCTCCATCACCTGTCGTCGCCCTTACCTTTTCAGGCCAGGTGAGGAGTGACTGGGAGGGCGAGGGGGGGGCCAGCCAGTGGTGGGATCACCCGACAGGGAGCCACAGCAGAGGGCCCAAAGAGCCGCATGCAGCTCTGGAGCCGCAGGTTGCTGACACCTGACCTCGTCAGTTGGGTGATGTTTAATCACAGCTTATTGAGAGGCTGAGCTCAGAGAACAGGGCCTCCACCATCTGACGCAAAGGTGATTGTGGGGTCCTCAGACTCAGATATCCCACTTTATCCCCATACAAGAAGCTGGACTTTTTCCTAACCCAGATGAATTTCCCGGTTATATCTCAGTTTGGACAATAAACGGAAATGTAAAAATCACAATGCAACACCTCCACCTAGTGGCCAAATGGAGTACTGAAACCCGCATCAAAAGCTGTAAACTGTGATATTTTCTCTCTTGTGAAAAATAAAGAGTTGGACCCTCAAGGACCCGTGGATAGAATAGAGCTGAGGTGGCGCAGTGGTTAGGGTGCAGTACTGCAGTTACTTCAGCTGACTGCTAGTTCAGCAGATCAGCGGATCAAATCTCACCGGCTCAAGGTGAGTCGGAAGAAGTCGATGGAAGGCTGAGTCGGTTGACTCAGCCTTCCATCCTTCCGAGGTGGGTAAAATGAGGACCCGGATTGTTGGGGGCAATGTGCTATTTAGTATACTGTCTTTGGTGTAAGCCGCCCAGAGTCCTCGGAGAGTGGGCGGCATAGAAATATGAATAATAAAATAATAAATAATAAATAATAGAATGAAACACAAAACTCTCTTCTTTCTCCTCTCTTCTCACTTCTCTGTTTTCCCTTTCTCTTTTCTCACTTCTCTCTCCCTTTCTCTATCCTCTCTTCTCTCTCCCTTTCTTTCTTCCTTCTCTTCTCTCTTCCCTTTCTCCTCCTTCTCTCACTTCTTTCTCACTTTTCTCTCTTCTCTCTCCCCTCTCTCTACTTTCTCTTCCTCTCTTCTCACTTCTCTGTTTTCCCTTTCTCTTTTCTCACTTCTCTCTCCCTCCTTTCTCTATCCTCTCCCTCCTCTTTCTCTCTTCCTCTTCTTTTTCTTCCTTCTCTTCCTCTCTTTTCTCTTCTCTTTCCCTTTCCCTTTCTCTTCTCTCTCTTTCCTTTCTCTTCCTTCTCTCTCACTTCTTCCTTACTCTCTACTCTTGGGACCAGAATTTTTGTTGCTAAGCAAGGAAGTTGTTAGGTGAGTCGCACACCCAATTTTACCACCAGTGTGCATGTTGTTAAGTGAAACTGCAGTTGTTAAGTGAAACACACTTAACATTAAGTCATTAAGTGAATTCCAGCTTGTCCGGTTGACTTTGCTTGTAGGAAAGCAGGGGGCAAAGTAGTAAAGAGTGACCTTGGGATGCTGCAAACTCTTGTACATCTATGCCGGTTGCCAAGTGCCTGAATCAGAGGTGGGTTTCAGCAGGTTCTGACCAGTTCTGGAGAACCGGTAGCGGAAGTTTTGAGTAGTTTGGAGAACCGGTACTAAAAATTCTGACTGGCCCCGCTCCCATCTATTCTTTGCCTCCCAAGTCCCAGCTGATTGGGAGGAAATGGGGACTTTGCAGTATCCTTCCCCTGCCACGCCCACCAAGCCATGCCACGCCCACCAAGCCACACCCACAGAACCGGTAGTAAAAAATGTTGAAACCCACCACTGGCCTGAATGTTGATCACATGACTGTGGGGACGGTTGCTAGTGACGTAAGTGTGAAGACGAGTCATAAGTCAGGGGCTACCTGTATTTTTGGGGATTTCTGGTAACTCCCTGTGGACTTTTTGCTGCAAGGGTGACCATTTCTGGACTGCGCGTAGATAAAACTCAGACTAAGTGGAGAAGGTTGTGTTTTTTTTAAAATTTATTTGCAATTTTCAAAGAGGGTGAAAAGTTATTATACTAGTGTGCTCAGTGCGATGAAGGTGGAAGCTGATTTTTTCCCCCAATTATTCTTCTCTTTGTTGCCTTTCTCTCGTTTTTCTTTTCCTTTTCTGCACCTTCCTGATGTTTGTTTTACTAGTTTAGTTTGCATTAGTCTTTGTTATGTTTTTTTTAAAAAAGCTGAATAAAATTATTTGCTTCCTTTTTCTTTCTTTCTTTTTTTTTAAAAAAAAGAGGAGGTGCTTCCTGAAAAAGGCGGAATGAACTTTGGGGGTGCCGGGGTCTCCGCCGGAAGGAGATTCACGTGTTGGGTTCAAGAGTTCACATTGAAAAGGTTTGTTCCCTGGGCAAAGAGACACGCACCCAAACACACCCCTGCCACAATGTCTATTTCCAGCTGGTTTGTCGTGCTGGTGCTTCTAAATACTGGTAGATTGTCGGCGAAAACTGAGATACATTTCCAGGCCCAGACCAAGCAGGAACAGATCATCTGCATCCACAAATTTGCACTCGGTTGATTTTTTTTTGTCTTCGTGTGTGCTGCGCGGTGCCAGAATTGAACCACCGTTTGTGCAGTTGTGCGCTAGCAAGCTCTCACGTCAAAAAGGGAAAGAGGCTACAGTTAAAGGACTTTTTACAGACCCAACAATCAGACAGCTATGTGAACAGTAAAAAAGGAATGTGAGAATGGCCTTGCGAGAAAAGGACCCAGAGACGCTGCCAAGGAGATGGTCAGATAAGGGACTGCAGACTCCTCAGCTGCGTAACGGGTGGAAAATGAGAAGGAACCCTCCCTAGTTTCTTAAGCTGTCAAGCATATAATGGCATGTGTGAAAGGGCTTGGAAGACAAGAGCCAAGAGATGCTGCCAGGGGGGATGGTTAGATAAGAGGCTGCTTAGCCCACAGCTGCATAATGGTTGGAGAATGAGGATTAGAAGGGACCCTCCCTAGTTTCCCATCCTGTAAAGGAGACGGCTGTAATAGTATGTGGTAAAGATTCTAGGGGGAAAAGATGTGTAGGAGACGACCAGGCTGAATCAAAGGGAGAGGGGTCAAACACGTCAACAGCTGATCTAAGACCAGCCCACCTCGAATTCCTTTCTTAACTTCCCCTTGACCGTTAGTAGCTCAGATTGTTGTAGAGAGCTTAAGCAATAAAACCATTACACTCATTTTGAACTTGCTTGAATCTCCCGATTTTCCTGGCGCCTGAGAAGATGCCGCCAAGGGAAAAGTTAGATAATAGCCTGCTTAGCCCACAGATGGATAATTGGGTAGAGAAAGAAGACGCTCAGAAGAGGTCCTCCCAAATTTCTCAGAGTGCAAAAGGAGATGGCGGGAGAATTGTGCTTTCAGACTTGCAAGTTTCGGTTGATGTAGCCTCACAAGAAAAGTAAAATTAACTCGTGTGGTTGTGTTTCTTGTCTGTTTTATACGGTAAGGCTGACAGTGGGTGATCCTCCTTAAGAAGGATCAAAGGACTTTCTGGGGATGAGAAGCTGGAAACGATCCAGCAAAGGATGGGGGGAATAGATTGGAGTCTTTAGGTGGCTGCTCCAAGGGTTCTCCATCAGTCCTCCAACTCCGAGGTTGCCATTGAGGTTCTTCAAGTCTTGGCATGAGAAAAAACAACAACCTGGAGTAGGCTGGCTGCTTGGGGAAGGGGTCCCCAACTCCTTTCCAGAGGCAACACAGTCTTTTAAATCTCCAATGGGGTCATCTGTTCCCTTTCATCATTTCCACCACCATCCCGTCTGCAAGTAAGCAGGCTCGATAAAAAAAGAACTTGAGATCCTTCACAAGAAGGAACTGAGGCCATTATCAGGTATTGCTGCTATCGTGAACTGTGATTGTTGGGTCTTCCTGCAGAAGTGGGCTTGTTTCCGAAGCTTCCGGACGATCAGGCGTTTGCAAAGTCCTTGTCGCCGTCTTTCTCTGAAAAAAGCAGGCAGAAGTTAGTTTAGAATTTGCACGGCTCCTGAAATACGTGAGGTTGGGTTGATTCCTCAAGCTGAGCCAACTTCCCGTTCTCATCCTTTCCCACATTCTATGAACCAGGAGGCTGGCCTGGTTCCTCTGCAACTGAATCCTGTGGTTTAGCTCATTATCCTTCAGAGATAATGGAACAAACCAAGATCGTCTCCCATCATGGTTAAAAACTGCAGCATCAAGCTCTCCGCAGAGTCTCCAGGGTTGGAGAAGAGAACTTAACGGGATGCACCTGAATCTCACCGCCTGTTGTTTAATTAAATGAATCAAACCAAGTCAAGTTGGTTTAATTATGGTTCAAGGAATTTGATTGATTTGGATTCAAACAAGCCATGGTTTGAATCTGGTTTGCGTCTACGAATCACCGTTTTACGGTTCTATCAATATCGATCATTTAAAGAGGAAGCCCACATTCATTTCTTGTTGAGAGAAACGGGGCAAAGAGACCAGCTTTGAAAGTGTGGTGAGGCCGCACTTTGGCCAAGCAGCCGATGTGATGTCTCTCCCAATCTTTCCTTTCCTGGTTTCTTTTCTAAGGACTGGCGAATGTCAACAATTCCTTATTCAAGGGTTCTTTTGAATAAGGTAGTAAACACACAGCCGATGGGTCCTTTTCTCTCGCGGGTTTAAGAAATATGCCAAGTGGACCAACATCTGAAGACCTCTCTTTGATGCAACACAGAACAATTACTCTGAGTTGTTAATAAAGCAATAGACTTAGACTTATATACCGCTTCACAGTGCTTTAGAGCCCTCTCTAAGTGGTTTACAGAGTCAGCCTCTTGCCCCCAACAATCCGGGTCCTCATTTTAGTGATCTCGGAAGGACAGAAGGCTGAGTCAATCTTGAGCTCGGTCAGGATCAAACTGTGGGCAGAATTAGCCTGCAGTAGTGCATTATAACCACTGCGCCACCACGACTCCATAAAGGAGAATATTTGTAGCTCAGCGTTGAAATGAGGGATTCTTGAGGCTCTCTGAGCTTGGTTGTTTTCTTGCGGTCGTTTCGTGACCCAGTTAAGTAGCATTATCAATATTAGTTTGGGTCTGCACGAAAACAACCAAGCTCAGAGAGCACCAAGGACCACACCATTGTTGTCCTCCTCCTCCTCCTCCTCCTCCCATTGATGATATTACCTAGCTGGATCATGAAATGTCTGCAAGAAAACCACCAAGCTCAGAGAGCTCCAAGGATACTTCTGGGTTGTCAACCTGCTGAGTTTCCATTCTGAAGATCCAAAGGCCTCCACGGGCAGAAGATTCTCTGGCTAAAGCACAATGCTTCTTTGTAATTTGCAGAATACTTACCACAAGGTTATTCCAGATGCTACATTTAGGGAGTACAAGAAATCCTCCATTTACGACCATAACCGAGTTCAGAATTACCGCCGTAAGTCATGCTGGCCATTAAGTGAGTCACTGATTTTATAACCTTTTTCCAGTGGCCATCAAGCGAATGCCATAGTAATTAAGCAAACCTCGTCTGAAATGGATGTGAGGGTTTTTTTTGCCAGAAATCAGCTGGTATTTGGGGAAAAAACAAAAACCCTCACAAAACATTGTATAGTAATGGCCAAACTTGTGGAATCCTTTTGGGGAAAGTGTATTTTTGAGGTTTGATGGTTAATAACACCACTTTTTTTCTGGAGTTTCAAGATAATCCTATTCTACTGCTGGAATGCCCTGGGAATAGCCCAGACCTTAACCCAATCAAAATCTATGGAGCCGACTAAAGAAACTGGTTAGTCAGAAGCCACCCAGCAATAAAACCCAGTTAATAGATGCCATCCTTCAATCTTGGTTTCACATGATAACAGCTGCAGAACTCAAAGTCTTGGTTCACTCCATGGGAAGACATTGTAAGGCCATAATTCATGCTAAAGGCTACCCAATGAAGTATTAACTGACGTGATGATCATTTCTGCATATCTCATTTTTTCTATGGTGATCATTTTTGTATATCTCATTTTTTCTACGCATTTCACTTTCCTTCTTTATACTGTAACTGCTATTCTAATAGCAAATCCTCCATAAAAGTCATGGCATTACAATCTTGATTAAATTATCTTTCCAATGATATATATAATTTTATGGTACTACTACTACTCCAAAAAAAAAAAGTGGTATTATTAGCTAGTTTTAGAAAATAGACTTTTCCCAAAAGGTTCCCACAATTTTGGCCACTGCTGTAAATCTTGGTCAGGTGACGGCGGGATGCTGCAATTAGCTGACAATGCAGGCTTGTGGTCGAGCAGCCAATAATGGGACTGTCAGAACTTCGAATCTGAGTCTTAAGCGGCTTCGGGGAAGGCCACTGGTAACTTGGAACAGTCGTAAATCGAGGATTTTCTGTATCTTCCTTCTTTCTGATGGGGGTGGGCGGAAGTCACCCAGAGGTCTCTCAAGGACAGGAGTTGGGATGGGGGGGGGGCTTCAGCTTGACAGATACCCATCCTACGAAATTTCATATACTATTTTTTTTAGAAAGGGGTTCAATGGGAAGTTAGTTGGGTCCCAAGAGTTACACCATCCGAGGTTTAGCGAAGCAACGAAGTCCAGAGGCGGATCGAGTCTTCCAATTTTTTCATTGGTCTGTATCAAGAGAGGGGGGGGGGGGGGGGGAAGGGGAGAAG
>NW_026844099.1:18307192-18379692 GCF_029531705.1 Pantherophis guttatus
GTATAGGGGACCTAGATATTAAACCCTTGTCATGGACAGATCATTCGCCTTCCCCCGCCGCAGGGAGACGGAGCCAACTAGATGGTTCCGTCCCAGGCGCCTGATGGACCCTGAAAGGTTCCTGACGGAGCTTGGGCCATTCCCTGAGACCCTGACACACGACTCGACTGAAGAGCTGGTGGCCGCCTGGGAAAGGGCGGCCGCCAGAGCTTTGGATCGCGTCGTGCCTTTGCGGCCTCTGACCCGATGCCGATCTCAACTGGCTCCTTGGTTTTCTGAGGAGCTGAGAGAGATGAAGCGTCGGAAAAGACGCCTAGAGAGCATTTGGAGGACTAGCCAATCCGACTCCGACCGGACACAGGTGAGGTCTTATATCAAGACCTACCTAGTGGCGATAAAAGCGGCAAAGTCTAACCACTTTTCCGCTCTTACCGCATCTGCAGAGAACCGCCCAGCCGCCTTGTTTAGGGTGACCCACTCCCTTCTTCGGGGGGGAGTGCGGGAAGATCCCTTGCAGGGTCGTGCCGAGGATTTTGTGCAATTCCTGCATGATAAAGTCGCTCGGATTCGGGATGGCTTGGACTCCGACTGGATGAGTCCATGGGAGGAGACGAGGGCAGGTCTTGAGAATGTTATCTGGGAGGAGTTTGATCCTGTGACTCCCGAGGATGTGGACAGGGTCCTGGGTAAGACTAGTGCCGCCATGTGTTTATTGGACCCGTGTTCCTCCTGGTTGGTACTGGCCTCCCGGGAGGTTGCACGAGGCTGGCTCCAGGGGATTATAAGTGCTTCTTTGAGTGAGGGTGCCTTTCCTGCCGCCTTGAAAGAGGCGGTAGTGAGGCCCCTCCTCAAGAAGCCTTCCCTGGACCCGGCTGAATTAGCCAGCTATCGTCCAGTCTCCAACCTTCGTTTTGTGGTGAAGGTTGTTGAGAGCGTGGTGGCACGACAACTTCCCCGGCACCTGGATGAAGCTATCTATCTGGACCCGTACCAGTCGGGCTTCAGGCAGGGGTACAGCACAGAAACGGCATTGGTCGCGTTGGTGGATGATCTCTGGAGGGCTCGGGACAGGGGTTGTTCCTCTGTCCTAGTCCTATTAGACCTCTCAGCGGCTTTTGATACCATCGACCATGGTATCATGCTGCAGCGGTTGAGGGGGTTAGGAATAGGGGGCACCGTTTTGCGGTGGTTCTCCTCCTTCCTCTCCGACCGCTCGCAGTTCGTGTTGGCAGGGGGACAGAGGTCGACCTCGAGGCATCTCGCATGGGGAGTGCCGCAAGGGTCGGTCCTCTCGCCTCTCCTGTTCAACATTTATGTGAAGCCGCTGGGTGAGATCATCCGTGGTTTTGGGGTGAAGTGTCATCTGTACGCTGACGATACGCAGCTGTACATCTCCACTCCAGACCACCCCAACGATGCCCTTGATGTGATGTCCCGCTGCCTGGAGGCCGTGCGGGCCTGGATGGGGAGGAACAGGCTCAGACTCAACCCCTCCAAGACCGGTGGCTGTGGCTTCCGGCGCCCCGATATAGTCAGCAGGTGCCATCGCTGACTATTGGGGGGGAATCTTTGCCCCCCACAGAGAGGGCTCGCAATCTGGGTGTCCTCCTGGACGCACGGCTGTCTTTAGAAGAGCACATGACGGCCGTGGCCAGGGGGGGCCTTTTATCAGGTTCGCCTGATTCGCCAGTTGCAGCCCTTTCTGGATCGGGACGCCTTGCGCACGGTCACTCATGCCCTTGTCACCTCCCGGTTGGACTACTGTAATGCTCTCTACATGGGGCTCCCCTTGAAGAGCATTCGGAGGCTCCAACTGGTCCAGAATGCGGCCGCGCGGGTGGTTATGGGTGCAACTCGTTGCGCCCACGTGACACCCCTCCTGCGCGAGCTGCACTGGCTCCCAGTGGTCTTCCGGGTGCGATTCAAGGTGTTGGTTACCACCTTTAAAGCGCTCCATGGCATAGGACCCGGGTACCTTCGAGACCGACTTCTGCCACCAATAGCCTCCCACCGACCAGTCCGCTCCCACAGAGAGGGTCTCCTCAGGGTGCCATCGGCCAAGTTATGTCGGCTGGCAACACCCAGGGGGAGGGCCTTCTCTGTGGGAGCCCCAGCCCTGTGGAATGAACTGCCCCCGGAAATACGTAAGATCTCCGACCTCCGGGTGTTTCGCTGCGCTATGAAGACCCTGTTGTTCCGCCAGGCCGGGCTATCAACATAACGATTTTAAATTGGGGTATTTTAAATTTTTGGGATTTTAATTGGAGCCTAATTATTTAATGATTTTAAATTTTAACTGTTGTTTTTGTTTTTGTGTTTTTAAATAGGCTGTACACCGCCCTGAGTCCTTCGGGAGAAGGGCGGTATAGAAATAGAAATAATAAATAATAAATAAATAAATAAATAAGTGTGAAATAAACCATTATACAGCAGTGGCCAAAATTGTGGAAACCTTTTGGGAAAAGTGTATTTTCTAAAACTAGCTAATAACACCACTTTTTTTTTTGAAGTAGTATTATAAAATTATATCTCAATGGAAAGATAATTCAATCAAGAATATAAAGCAATAACTTTTATGAAGGATTTGCTATTAGAATAGCAGTTACAGTATAAAGAAGACAAGTGAAACACGTAGAAAAAACGAGATATACAAAAATGATCCCCATGTCAGTTAATACTTAGTTAGGTAACCTTTAGCATGAATTACGGCCTTACAACGTCTTCCCATGGAGTGAACCAAGTCTTTGAGTTCTGCAGCTGTTATAATAATGTGAAACCAAGATGGAATGATGGCATCTATTAACTGGGTTTTATTGCTGGGTCGCTTCTGACTAACCAGTTTCTTTAGTCGGCTCCATAGATTTTCAATTGGGTGAAGGTCTGGGCTATTCCCAAGACATTCCAGCAGTGGAATAGGATTATTTTAAAACTCCCCCCCCCCAAAAAAGTGGTGTTATTAGCCATCAAACCTCAATAATACACTTTCGCCCAAAAGGTTTCCACAATTTTGGCCACTACTGCATATAAAAAAAGACTATTGTGCAAGATTACCAATTTAAGTAATGAATATTTAGATAGAGAGAGGGAGGGAGGGAGGAAGGAAGGAAGGAGGGAAGGAAGGAGGGAGGGAGGGAGACAAAGAGGGAGGGAGGGAGGGAAGGGAGGAAGGGAGGAAGGAAGGAAGGAAGGAAGGAAGAAGGAAGGAAGGAAGGAAGGAAAAAAAAGAGAAGGAGTTAACCTGATTAAAAGTTAATGTAAACTATATACCTCTTCTCAGGTGTTCTCTCTCTCTGTCTCTCTCTCTCCCCCCTCTGTGTGTGTTTGTATATATGTATGTATGTATGCATGTATGTATGTATGTATGTATGTATGTATGTATGTGTAAGCATGCAGACAGACCCACACTTACCTCGGAAAACCAAATCAGGGGCAAAACCACGGGCTTAATCTGTCCGGTTTGCCTGGATAAATCAAGAGAGAAGATGGATTTTAAAACCACGTGGCCCATCTCCTTGTGCCCCCTTTTCTGTCTGAGTCTCGGGCTCTGTAAGGGGCATTGTTCCGCCAACTCCGTCTTGGCTGCCCAGCTCCCTGGCAAGGGATTAGGGAGGATTGGCAGATAGAGCCAAAGAAATCCCCTCTTCGAACCTCCCTCCCCTCACTTGGCCCACAACCTACCAGATGCCGGAGACGTGTTTTATGAACAGATTCAGTTGTATTTTGACCGAACAGTTCATGGGAATTCCCGTCAGCTGCAGAAAAAAAGAAGAAACGGATTTAGTTGTTTTGGTTACAAAGATCCCATTGATTTCTTTTCCCCCTCCCCTCTGGCGAGGGGTCCAAAGCCTCTCTAAGCAAGGCGTTGTAGTCGACGAAATCTTAAACCCTCCCCCCCCAGAAAAATTAGCAAAAGGAATGTAATCAGGCCACCCGGGGAACAAAATGAACCCAAATCACCCCACAATTTGGCACGCACGGAGCAGCACACGCGTAAATGAAATGGGCGCGTTCACAGCAGAACAAAATTTTATCCAGGAAGCTGCATGCGCCTGCGGTCTGACTTGCCGGTATAACGGTAGTCCTCGACTTACAACACTTCACTTAGTGACCGTTCAAAGTCGCAACGGCGCTGGGGGAAAAAAGGGACCTAGGACTGTTTTTCAGATTTATGACCGTTGCCGCATCCCCACGGTCACGGGATCGAAATTCAGATGCTTGGCCACTGACTGATATTTATGACGGTTGCAGTGTCCTGGGACAATGTAATCTCCTTTTGTGACCTTCTGACGAGCAAAGTTCATGGGGAAGCCAGAATTAATTAACAACTGTGTTACTAATGGTTAGTTAGTAACTACAACTAATAGTAACTATGATTAGCTACAACTACTAGTTACTAGTTATAGTAGCAACTAACAACCGTACACTGTTGTCAGTTCCTACAACTAATAACTACTACTAGGTGTAGGTAGTTGTAGTTACTAACGACTAGTTGTAGTTACTAACTACAACTGCATGATTCACTCAACTCTGGCAAGAAAGGTCGTAAAATGGGGCAAGATTCACTTAACAGCTGTCTCGCTTATCAAAGGAAATTTGGGGCACAATTGTGGTCGTAAGCCGAGGACTATCTATGCCAGCTGCAACCCCTCCATCTAGAATGTCAACTTGCAAAGTTTTCAAGTTGCTGTGAGCAGGAGGGAGGGAGAACTGATGGAGCTGATTGATTTCCCTAACTGAAGCTACATTCCACAGATGCTTTCTTACCGCAATCAGTAGGAGAGTGTTGGGTTTCACAGCCAGCCAAAGTGGTTAACTGGAGAATGTGATTTATGACATGGCCAGGGAGGAGGGGAGAGACAGGGTCATAGGGGAACGTAAATCTACGTGGGATTAGTTCTAACTGCATCCGAATATGGCCGAAATGGTGCTCCTAATAAAATGACTGTATTTCTTTTGAAGTTTGGCTCGTGGCTCATGAATTAATTAGGGCATCTTTCGGAAAATTCACATAGAGAAGATGTACGATGGTCCATATTTAAGAAGTGCCAAATTAGGACTGCTTTTCAGACTTATGACCCTTGCTGCATCCCCATGGTCACGGGATCGAAATTCAGATGCTTGGACACTGACTCATATTTATGACGGTTGCAGTGTTCCCGGACAATGTAATCTCCTTTTGTGACCTTCCGATGAGCAAAGTCCATGGGGAAGCCAGATTCAATTAACAACCGTGTTACTAACACAGTTGTTTGTTACTACTACTGGTAACTAGTAGTAACTACTAGTAGTTGTAGGTAGTTGTAGTTACTATCTACTAGTTATAGTTACTAACCCATCTAAAAAATCTTAAACTGGGTTCAAACGGCTTGTCTCTTGAAAGGCTTGAACGTGAGAATGCCTGCAAGGGTTATGTGGGAAAACGGGGAGGTTTCGGAGGAGAGATTAAGAGTGGCTCAACATCTCTTCGGTATCCATGGACCCAGGTAAGAAAACGAGGACACGGGGAGCTCAGAGGCACCAGAACATCGGGTAAGAAAACGAGGACACGGGGAGCTCAGAGGCACCAGAACATCGGGTATTTGCAAGCTTGGTCGTTTTATCGCTGTCCCATCGCGTGAAAACTTAAGCAAGGCTGCCTCCGGGATCCATGAGGAAACACGGATGTGCCTTTGGCCCTTTCCCAACTGCTCTCGGCTGATCCGAAGGTAGGAGTGGGAGGGCAAAAGAGGAGGAGCCTCAGAGTTGGAACTAACCTGCTGTTTTGCGGTAGAGAGAAGGGGGAGGAGGATGGGAGGAGGAGGAGAAGACATGGAGAAGAGGAAGGAGGAGAAGAGGAAGGAGAAGATGGAAGGAGGACGAGGAGAAGAGGAAGGAGGAGAAAAATGGGGGAGGAGAGGAAGAAGAGGAAGAAGAAAGATAGGAGGAAGAGGAGGGGAGGAAGAGGAGAAAGATGGAAGGAGGACAAGGAGGAGGAGAGGAAAGAGAAGGGTGGAAGGAGGAGGAGAAGAAGAGGAAGAAGAAAGATAGGAGGAAGAGGAGGGGAGAAGAGGAAGGAGGAGAAGAGGAAGGAGGACGAGGAGGAGAAGAGGAAGGAGGAGAAAAATGGGGAGGAGGGGAGAAGAGGAAGAGGAAAAAGGAGAAGGGTGGAAGAAGGAAAAGAAGAGGAAGAAGAAAGGAGGAAGAGGAGGGGAGAAGAGGAAGGAGGAGGAGGATGGAAGAAGGAGGAGGAAAGGAAGAAGAAAGATAGGAAGAAGAGGAGGGGAGAAGAGGAAGGAGAAGAAAGATAGGAGGAAGAAGAGGGGAGAAGAGGAAGGAGGAGAAGGATGGAAGGAGGAGAAGGAGAGGAAGGAGAAGTGGAAGAAGAACAAAGATGGGAGGAGGAGGAGAGGAAGGAGAAGAAGAGGAAGGAGGATGGAAGGAGGAGGAGAAGAGGAATGAAGAGAGGATGGAAGGAGGAGAAGGAGAAGAGGAAGAAGAAGAGTGAGGAAGAATGAGGAGGAGGAGGAGAGCAAGGAGAAAAATGGAACCAGGAGTATGAGAAGAAAGAAGAAGAGGAAGAAGGAAAGGGTAAAGGAGAAAAAGCCAAAGAGGAAAAGGTGAAGAAGAAGGAGGAGAAAGGGAAGGAAGAAAAAGGCCAGAGGAAGGAGAAGAAGGAGAAAAGGAAGGAGAAGAACAGGAAGAAAAAGAACGAGAAAGAGCAGGAGGAGGAGGAGGAGAAAGAGAAGGAAAAGATGATGAAGAAGAAGAAGTAGGAAGCGGCGCCCCAGTTCCAAGGAAGCATTTGTCAAGCATTTCTCCAGAAACACCCTTGTCCATGTCATCGATTTTTTGCATTTCAGAAATAATTCTGTTATCTGGGGCAAAACTCAGAAAGTCTGCAAAGGAATCCCATTAGCATGACGGGTTAATAATAATTACGAAGTTGCTGTTTGTCTGAATTTGTACACCACAAAGCCTGCATGAAAATATTGGGGGAAATAGGGGCGCTCCTCGAACGTACGACCGCAACTGAGCCCAAAATTTACGCTGCTAAGGGAGAGACTTGTTCGGTTGAGTTTTGCCCCATTTTACGACTTTTACGACTCACCACATTTGTTAAACGAATCACAGCACTTCTTAAATTAGTAACCCGGTTATTAAGTGAATCTAGTTTCCCCCATGGACTTTGCTCGTCGGATGGTCGCCAAAGGGACACTGTGACCGTCATGAATGCGAATCAGTTGTCAAGCATCCAAATGTAAATCGTGCGAGCATTGGCACCAATGGTCATAAGTGTGAATAATGGTCGTAAGTCGCTTTTTTCACTGCCATTGTAACTTTGAATGGTTCTACCTGTACTGATCTGTCTTCACAAGGCCTAGTAAGGCCACACCTGGAATACTGCAACCAGTTTTGGTCACCATACTATAAAAAAGATGTTGAGGCTTTGGAAAAAAAAGGTTCAGAGAAGAGCAACTAGGATGACCAAAGGCCTGGAGACTAAAACTGATGAAGAACAGCTACAGGATTTGGGTTTGGCTAGTCTAAAGAAAAGAAGAATTGGGAGTGACATGATAGAAGTCTTCCAGTATTTGAGGGGCTGCCACAAAGAAGAGGGGGACAAATTATTCTCCAAAGCACCAGAGAAACAAAGGATGGAAACTAATCAAAGAGAGAAACAACCTGGAATTAAGGAGAAACTTCCTAACAGTGAGGACAATTAAGCAGTGGAACAGAAGATGCCTCCAGATATTGTGGGCTCTCCATCACTGGAGGTTTTTAAGAAGAGATTAGACAGTCACTTGTCCAACTGAGCATGGATCTGGACTAGAAGACCTCCAAAGTCCCTTCCAGATTATTTTCTCTTCTCTTCTCTTCTCTTCTCTTCTCTTCTCTTCTCTTCTCTTCTCTTCTCTTCTCTTCTCTTCTCTTCTCCTCTCTTCTCCTCTCCTCTCCTCTCCTCTCCTCTCCTCTCCTCTCCTCTTTCCTCTTCTCTCCCCTCCCCTTCCCTCCCCTTCCCTCCTCTTCCCTTCCCTTGTCTCTTCTCCTCCCCTCCCCTCCTTCTCTTCTCTTCTATCTTCTCTCCTCTCCTCTCCTCCTGAGGAGAAGAGCATATGCACCAAGACAAATTCCTTGTGTGTCCAATCACACTTGGCCAATAAAAAATTCTGTTCTGTTCTGTTCTGTTCTGTTCCGTTCCGTTCCGTTCCGTTCCGTTCCTATTCTACTTCTCACATTCTACTCTACTCTACTCTACTCTACTCTACTCTACTCTACTCTACTCTACTCTACTCCTATTCTATTCTATTCTAGTCTAGTCTAGTCTAGTCTAGTCTAGTCTAGTCTAGTCTAGTCCATTCCATTCCATTCCTATTCTACTTCTCACATTCTATTCTATTCTATTCTATTCTATTCTATTCTATTCTATTCTATTCTATTCTATTCTATTCTATTCTATTCCATTCCTATTCTACTTCTCACATTCTATCTACTCTACTCTACTCTATTCTACTCTACTCCACTCCACTCCACTCCACTCCCTCCACTCCATTCCATTCCATATTTTCTATTCTATTCTATTCTATTCTATTCTATTCTATTCTATTCTATTCTATTCTACTCTACTCTACTCTACTCTACTCTACTCTACTCTACTCTACTCTACTCTACTCTACTCCACTCCACTCCACTCCACTCCACTCCACTCCACTCCACTCCACTCCACTCCACTCTCCACTCCTATTCTACTTCTCTCATTCTACTCTACTCTACAGCACACAAGGGGTCTTTCTCACAGCCAAATCCCTAAACACAGATTTTAATCACAAGCCTCTCTAAGTAAGGATTTCATCTTTTCCTCGAGCCCCTCTCGGCCAATTTATCCATAGTTACAAACTTGATTTGTGCACTTGTTACAGCCACAGAATTCATTCATTTAATCATTTATTCACTCAGTCTTGCCATCGCCAAGCGATCTTAAAAAAAAAAAGGTAATAATAATCGCCAATCAAGAATGATGGCAAAGGCTATTTATTGCCAACAAAGACTTCCCTGGGTTTCTCAAATTGTGCCCCAAAGTCCATTGAAAAGTTTAGCTGACTTTTAGCCACCACTTAAAGAACTTTGATGACCTGGTAGGGAAGGAACTTTTAAATGATCGCTTTAGTTTAGATGAGCAAATGAATCCCTCAAGCTATTTCCTTTTAGGATACAAATGCAAAGGGAGGTTCCTGGCTTCCTTTCAATACATTCTTAGGATTTCATTTATTTATTTAATCAAATTTATTCCGGCTGCCACCCTTCTCACCAAAGCTGACTGTAAACAATGAATTTAAAAAAAAGGAAATATAAGGCACCAATTGCAAATGTGAAAAACAATGTTGACAATTATCATAATAAAAGCCAAAGCAATTCTTTGAGGCTCTCAAAAGAGGGATGTTTTCCAAAATGGCAAAGCCAATATTAAAATAACTTCCACCCACAATGTGGAAGTCTTCCCCCTCTTTTTAAAATAATAATAATGATAATAATTCTTTTCGGATTCATCAAAGCTTGAAATGTAAACAGGGCTAATCAAGTTGAAGTAAATGGGCAGGGAACCTCACTGGGATTGTACTCGCCTGTCCTGTTTGAGCAAAAGGATTGATAAAAGGTTAGAACCTGCAATTATCGTTCTGATTTAATAGCTGTAACCAGGGGTGAAATTCTGCAGGTTCTGATAGGTTCTGGAGAACCGGTAGTGGAAATTTTGAGCAGTTCGGAGAACCGGCAGATACCACCTCTGGCTGGCCCCAGGGTGGGGTGGGAATGGAGATTTTGCAATATCCTTCCCCTAGAGTGGGGTGGGAATGGAGATTTTGCAATATCCTTCTCCTAGAGGGGGGAAGGAATGGGGATTTTGCAGTATCCTTCCCCTGGAGTGAGGAGGGAATGGGGATTTTGCAATATCCTTCCTCTGGAGTGGGGTGGGAATGGAGATTTTGCAGTATCCTTCCCCTGGAATGGGGAGGGAATAGGGATTTTGCAGTACCCTTCCCCTGGAGTGGGGAGGGAATGGGGATTTTACAGCATCCTTCCCCTGGAGTGGAGTGGGAATGGGGATTTTGCAGTATCCTTCCTCTGGAGTGGGGAGGGAATGGGGATTTTGCAATATTCTTCCCCTGCTATGCCCACCAAGCCACACCACACCCACCCACCAAGCCACGCCCATAGAACCGATAGTAAAAAAATTTGAATTCCGCCCCTGGCCATAACCACCAATTGGAGTTAAAAGGCAAACTCACCGGGTGGATATCGACAAACAGATCGTGGTCCTTTTCGTTGGGATGCAAACCATCTACCGTGTCCAATAAAGCCGGATCAGCGTTTAGGAAATGAGGTTGAGAAATAAATATTGGCGCATCTTTAAAACAAGGGGGGGAGGGAATTAAAATCAGAATGTAACAAGCTCTTTTTCCGACGGGTAGTTCTCGATTTATGACTGATTGCTTAGTTCGAAGTGCAAAAAGGGAGTTGCAACCTGGATTTGAAGTTCCGAGAGCCGGGCCCCTCCCCTACAGCCACCTGACCCCAGCTGCAAACGGCTGCATTTACTGTCGTTTGCAGCGTCCTGGGATCCTGGGATCTCGCTTTGCGACGGTTTCATTTTTGATTTTAAGAAACCGTGCCGTAGTGAACAATGGGTTTGTTTTATGATGGCCTCGTTTGCTTTAACGACTGCGGCTAAAAAGGTCATAAAACTGAGTCATTCACATGAGCGACCCGATTTGTGACCATATATTGGCAGGCTCCATTACAGTCATATGTCGAGGACTACCTGTAAACATGGGCAGGATTCATCCCACTGGCACTTTACACGAGGTCCGATTTTTCATTTTGGACCCTTGCTTTGAAGTTCCATCGATCATGAGGACCAGTAACTTGTTTGAGTCAAATCCTCAATGGTGTAGCAAGCCAATGCTAGATGCTACTGTTTTTTATTGGCCGAAGTTTTATATAGGAGCACAGCATAGCCCAGAGATTTCCACCAGGGCAAGAATGTAACTTTGGCAAATTGTTATGCAAATTGCAAATAAAAAAAATTGCACAGATTATGCAAATGGAAAAAAATTAAAAATAAATTGCACAGGTTATGCAAATTGCAAATTTAAAAAATTGTACAAGTTATTCAAATTGCAAATTTAAAAAAATTATGGAGATTATGCAAATTCCAAATAAAAAAATTGCACAGGTTATGCAAATGGGAAATTTTAAAAATTACAGAGATTATGCCAATTGCAAATTAAAAAAATTGCACAGGTTATGCAAATGGAAAAACATTAAAAATAAATTGCACAGGTTATGCAAATTGCAAATTTAAAAAACTGTACAGGTTATTCAAATTGCAAATTTAAAAAAATTACGGAGATTATGCAAATTCCAAATAAAAAAATTACACAGGTTATGCAAATGGAAATTTTTAAAAATTACGGAGATTATGCAAATTGCAAATAAAAAAACTGCACAGGTTATGCAAATGGAAAATTTAAAAAAATTAATTGCACAGGTAATGCAAAGGAAAAATTTGAAAAAAGGGCGGCTGATCATCGGCGATCTAAAAAGATCTTTCCGGATGGAGATGAACAAGCAGAAACCAGGAGGGGAAAAACACAAATGATGTAAATGTGCAAGCCATGTTCATCTACTTAAAGCTTGACCAGTCAGCCAAGAATTTGGATGGAATTCCTCGTTGCTCTACACCGGCCCAGCCACGAAAACAGGAAGGTGACCGAAGCCACTGCGTGTCATTAATGCAAAGAAGAGGTGGAAAGAAACCGCTTCCTACAAGCTCCATGAAGTTCACTCCCTTGGTTGCTAATTCCTGGGCACCTGCCCATCATGATCATTGCAAAGGTGAAACTTTTGAGCATGTGATCTGGGACACTCAAAGGTCATCCAGCTCAAATCGACTGAGTATCAGGAACGTGAAAAAGAACAGTTCCTGACTTACAACAGTTTGTTCAACAAACAACAGTTTGTTCAGTGACCATTCAAAGTTACAACAGCATCGAAAAATGCTGACTTATGACCGTTTTTCACCCTTACGACCGTCGCGGTATCCCCCATGGGTCAGGTTATCAAAATTCAGACACTTGTCTATAATAACATCTATATTTTTGTTCTAACAGTATACATTTGTCTTGGCTAGATAAATGTATGTTTAAGAACTATATGTTTATATGAGTACTAATATTATTGTAAAGTGACGAAAGATGTTTGGAACAAGTGATGTCATATGTCCAATGTTTTTTTAAATTTTGTATTATTAATAAAAAACGTTTAAAAAAAATTCAGACACTTGGCTGACTCATATTTATGACGGTTGTGGTGTCCTGGGTCATGTCATCATCCCCACAACGGAGCCCAAAATTGATGTCACTAAGTGAAACATTTGTTAAGGGAATGTTGCCCTATTCAACGACTTTTCTTGCCACTGTTGTTAAGCGAATCGTTGTGACGGTTCAGTTGGTAACAGGGTTGTTAAGTGAATCTGGCTTCCCCACTGACTTGGGAAATCACAACACCGAGACCGTCATAAATATGAAGCAGTTGCCAAGCGTCTGAATTTTGATCGCATGATCATGGGGATGCTGGAAACGTCGTAATTGTGAAAAACGGTCATAAGTCACTTTTTTCAGTGCTGTTGTAACTTCAGTCACTAAATGAAGTGTTGTAAGTTGTATCTTACAGAAATAAGGAGGAATTTCCTGACAGTGAGAACAATCAACCAGTGGAACAGAAGTTGCCTTCAGAAGTTGTGGGAGCTTCATCACTGGAGGCTTCCAAGAAAAGACTGGACTGCCATCGGTCAGAAATAGTGTAGGGTCTCCTGCTTGGGCGGGGGGTTGGACTAGATGACCTACAAGGTCCCTTCCCACTTTCTTAACCTGTACCTGTACTTTATCCCCTGGAATGACTTCCCTTTAGCTGCATTATTTCAGCTAAACTTTTCTAATCTCACCTTTACTGAAAGTAAGTGCCAAATGTATAGTTTTCTTTATATTAATCTAATAACACCATCCCTTCAGATCTTAGAGTCTTCATCAGCTATTAGTCTACTTGTGTTAAATCCTCTTCAAAACCAGCCCCTTTCAGGAAAATGGGTAACTTCGGACATCCTTTGTAGAACCAAAAGGTTCAGCAGACGTACTTAATTTACAGGAGCTAATGTTCTGGATTCCGGATTGCCGGCACGGGCAAAAGCCCTCGTTGGGTGGGTAGACAGTCCCGTTGGCAAACAGGGTCTTCGGAGCCGTGTAACGATAAACTGGTATGCCTTTGAATTTTCCAGATTGGGTGTAGTTTAATTTAATCGACCTGAAAGAGACAGATTAAGAGAGAGGTCAATTGAGACAGAGGTTCCTTGGAAAATCAGCATCCTGATGGACCATGAATGAAGAAGTTGGATCATGAAGGAAGAAGATGGATCAGGAAGGACGAAGGTGGACCATGAAGGAAGATGGACCATGAAGAAAGAAAATGGACCATGAAGGTCGAAGATGAATTATGAATGAAGATGGACCATGAAGGAAGAAGATGGACCATGAAGGAAGAAGTTGAATCATGAAAGAAGATGAACCATGAATGAAGAAGATGGACCAGCAAAGAAGAAACATGTCTGAAAGTTGAGAATGGAGATGGACAACTTGGGTACTGAGATGCTGCCTTCAAATTGAGTGGAATAAGAGATTGAAGGGTCCACATGGGATGACCAGCAACATTTCACGGAGATCTAATCCCAAGAAAATGTATTTGAGTGATGGTGGGACATGAGAGTTGGATATTTGGCCATTTGCTCATTGCACTGAAGATATATTTGAAACGTTGGGCAGAATTTTAGTGTAGGACAAGGTCTTGTAAATACGAGAATTTGCAAGAAACTCACCTGCAGGCATCAGGAGTATAGAGTTCCACTGATGAAGATGGGGTCATGAACGGTGGCCACAGTTCTCCAGCGGTTCCATTGATCATGTTACATTCTTCAGAATGCCAATAGGATACCTGCCAAGAGAGAAGGGACTTTAATATCCAGAAGCCAGGTTGATGTGAGACCCCATGCTTTCCTCTAAAACAGGGACTCTCCAAACTTGGCAACTTTAAGACTTGTGGACTTCAACTCCCAGAATTCCATGCTGGCTGGGGAATTGTGGGAACTGAAGTCCACAAGTCTTAAAGTTGCCAAGTCTGAAGCTAAGAACAACAGTCTAAAAAAATGTTCATCCAACTTCTTACCTTGCATTAAGCTAATTCCTTCCATGCTATATTTTCTCTGTAGCAGATTGGTGAGCTAATGTCACCAGGCCAATATCTACCGGTCTCTCTCTCTCTCTCTCTCTCTCTCTCTCTCTCTCTCTCTCTCTCTATGCAAAATGAGAAACTGGATTATGTTAGAAAGACAGACAGACAGGCAGACAGACAGGAAGGAAGGAAGGAAGGAAGGAAGGAAGGAAGGAAGAGAGAAAGACAGAAAGAGAAAGAAAGAAAGAGGAGAAAGAAAGAAAGACAGAAAGAAAGAGGAGAAAGAAAGAAAGTGGAGAAAGAAAGAAAAAGGAGAAAGAAAGGACAGAAAGAAAGAGGAGAAAGAAAGAAAGAAAGGAGAAAGACAGAAAGAAAGACAGAAGGAAAGAAAGTGGAGAAAGAAAGAAAGAAGGAAAGAAAGAAAGACGGACAGTGAGCTGTTAGGAAGGAAAAGATCTCTAGCAGAAAGTTCTGCATAGCAGCCAGACTTTGAATAAAACAGATTGCACCAAAAAAAAAAAAAAAAGAACAACAACAATCTACCCAGAAAAAAAATATGGAAATAAAACTCTTGAGGAACTCTTTGATGTGCCTCCAAAATCAAGTTTACACATGAGCAGAGGACTGAATTCCTTTATATAAGATAATTCACGGTCTGCTGCTGAAGTGGAGGTGAAAATATTTTATTTATCCGATTTCTGCGGATGCCCATCTCATTCAAGGTGACCTGAGTCTTTGGGGGTTAGTCGGACTATAATCTACATGTCCTTCAGGCAAAAAAAAAAAAAAAAAGCTTAAAATCAGGATGATGGGAGATGTAGTCCAGTAACATCGAGGTGCCAGGAGTGAGCATTTCTGATGTCTTATCTGATGGCGGAGGTGTTATTTCCATTGGGAAATGCATCTGCTTTTTGCAAAGGGCCTGCAGTGATTCACCTCACATTCCTGCTCCAGATATTAATTAATCCTGAGACGGTTAGAGGAAAACGCCCTGATATCAGATCTGTCTGTTAGCAAAACAAACAAAAAATGGAAATAGGGCTCCTTATCTCTTGGCATGGAAAAAAGAAGCGTTACGAAGTGAGGAGCAGTTTCTGTTCATCGGTCTCTGAATGTACACCACAAAGCCTCTATGAAAATATCGGGGAAATACAGGCAGTCCTCAAGTTACAACGACAATCGAGACCAAAACTTCTACTGCTAAGGGACACATTTGTTAAGGGAGTTTTGCCCCGTTTTACGACCTTTCATGGTTAAGTGAATCACTGCAGATTGTTAAATTAGTCACAGGGTTGTTAATTCCCCCAATTGACTTTGCTTGCCAGACGGTCGCAAAATGGGATCGCCTGACTCCGGGACACTGCAACGGTCATAAATGTGAATCAGTTTGCCAAGCGTCCGAATTTTGACCGTGGGGGATGCTGCAATGGTCGTAAAGTGTGAAAAACGGTCGTCAGTCAGTTTTTTTCCGGTGCCGCTGTAACTTTGAATGGCCACTAAAATGAACTGTTGTACGTCGAGGATGATCTTACAGATGAACAGAGTTGGAAGGGACCTTGTAGGTCATCTAGTCCAACCCCCTGCCCAAGCGGGAGGCCCTACACCATTTCTGACAGATGGGCTCCCATTTAATTATGCAGCACTTATGGGCATTCTTTCATTACGGCTTTCCAGCTTTCCTTCCTTAAAAAAGGGGGGGGGAAAGCAGTGACTGAAAATATTTTTTGTTTTTACCTTTTTTAATCCATTCCAAGAATCCACCATGTGAGTTTTGTTAATGTTGTCCTTGCCTGTGAACACCGTGAAGAGACCCGTGTGGGAATTGTTTAACTGCAATGGAAAAGAAGAACCAATTAGATGATTTACACACTTTTAACAATAAATTGAACTCCCCGTTGACTCATTTTTAAGAAAAAGGAATATAGATCATATAACAGCTGTGGCCAGAGGAGCTTTCTATCAGGTTTGCCTGATTCACCAATTGCGTCCCTTTCTAGACCGGGACTCATTACACACAGTCACTCAAGCCCTCATCATTTCCTGACTTGACTACTACAATGCTCTCTACATGGGGCTCCCCTTGGAAGCTCCAACTGGTCCAGAATGCGGCCGCGCGAGTAATTATGGGAGCAACATGGCGCTCACATGTAACACCTCTTCTACGCGAGCTGCACTGGCTTCCGGTGGCCTTCCGAGTGCGCTTCAAGGTGTTGGTTCTTACCTTTAAAGTGCTCCATGGCTTAGGACCTGAGTACTTACGAGACCACCTGCTGCAACCGATAACCTCCCACCAACCAATACGCTCTCACAGAGTAGGCCTACTCATAGTACCATCATTAAAACAATGTCGTCTAGTAGTTCCAAGGGAGAGAGCCTTCTCTGTGGGGGCACCTACTCTTTGGAACAAAATACCCCCTGGAATACGAATAATCCCAGATCTTCGCACTTTCCGACGTGCCCTGAAGACCTTTCTCTTCCAACAAGCAGGGCTGGCATAAACATCTAAATTCTATGCCAAGCTCTTAGCAGATACACCAAGTTGACTCAATTTATTATTTACTGTTTATTAAAAAAAAATTATTATATGTATATGAAATCTTATTCTGTTCACCGCCCTGAGTCCTTCGGGAGAAGGGCGGTATAGAAATTCAATAAATAATAATAATAATAATAGGAGAACGAAGGCTGCCGTTTTAACATAGTAAGTCATAGAGCCGGGACCGAGAGTTAAATTACCTATGCAGATTTAGTCCTCGACTTACAAAGGTTTGTTTAGTGACCGTTCCAAGTTACAACGGCATTGGAAAATGTGATTTAGGACTGTTTTTCACACTTATGACTGTTACAGCATCCCCGTGGTCAGATGATCAAAATTCAGACGCTTGGCAACTGGCATGGACTTATGATGGTTGTAGTGTCCCGTGGTTACGTGATTTCCTTTTGCAACCTTCTGACAAGCAAAGTCCATGGGGAAACCAGATTCATTTAATGACGGTGGCAAGAACGTTCGTTAAATGGAGCAAGACTCACGTAACCAATGTCTCGCTTAGCAACGGAGATGTTGGGCTCAATTGTGGCCGTTCAGCCGAGGATATCTTTTTAATCCCTGATCCAACCACAAAAAGGGGTTGGACTAGATGACCTACAAGGTCCCTTCCAACTCTATGGATCCATTTCAGGGAAGCCCTAAAAACCTGCTGGAGTTTTGAACTAAAGCCGGTTCCATTGTTAAGTTTCTCAGTTTAACATTTGTATTAGATTATAAAATGAAATGAAAAAGTAAATAGGAAGACACAGTGGGGGAGGGGGACAAAGGGGGAGAGAAAAGCGAGGAGAAACTGAGGAAAAGGAAAGAAGAAACATTGACTTCCCACTCCCTCTGTTGCACTAGAATAAAGCATTAACATCAAACCACAACTTTTTGCTTTTCCATAGTAATATAAGCTAGCCATTTCTATAAACACATATCAGTCTAATAGGTAAAACCCAAAATAAAAGTTACATTTTTTTTCCATCTCAAGCACAAAGTCCAGATTTTTTCTTTTAAATTATAGTTTAGTATACATTTCAAACCTTTCATCCACATATTTCCCCACCATTGTTAAATTTTTAGGAGTGGACTGTTAACGCTCAGCTTCCTTGATCTCAGGTTAGTTTTTGGGTGTCTATATTCAGGGAGTATTCAGGGAGTAACTACCACCCTTCCTAACCACGAGCTACCTGGGAGAAATGCATTTGGCCAACATTCCAAGGTTAAGATAGAAATCGTGGCAGGATTTCCCCAAACAGGTTGCACCAGCGCAAACACCTCCTGTATGTTAATTTGGAAGGTGACCATGATGAAGTGGCTAGCATCAGAGTAACATCCAGCACTCAAAAATCCTCGACTTACAACTACACTTGAGCCTAATGTTTCCATGGCTAAGCGAGACAGTTGTAAAGTGAAGGTTTTGCCCCATTTTAAAACCTTACTAGCCATTTTAAAACCTTACTAGCCAGTGGTTAATCCCTGCAGTTGTTAAATTAGTCACATTAAGTGAATCCAGCTTCCCCCATGACTTGGCTTGGCAAAAGGGGACCCGAGACACTGCCACCGTCATAAATACCATGTTTCCCCGAAAATAAGACCCTGTCTTATGTTTTTTTGAACCCCGAAATAAGTGCTTGGCCTTGTTTTCGTGGAGGTCTTATTATTTTGGGGCGCGTGGAACAAGACGGGGCTCCTCTTGCCGTCTTACCGGATTTCCTGGTAGTTTTAAATTTCTGGGCATTTTATATCTCGAAGGACCTCTCATGGACTATGAATGCTAACATGCTTGTGAAGAAGGCAGAGAAGAGGCTGCACTTCCTGAGAATGCTCAGGAAGATAAATCTATCTCAGCATCTACTTCTGTCCTACTACCGCAGCACCATTGAGAGTGTCCTGACATACGGCATTCTTGCATGGTATGGGAGCAGCTCTGTAGCGGACAAAAAAGCTCTACAGAGAATCATTAAAACTGCCCAGAATATCATCGGACTCCAGCTACCAGCCCTGGACGACATCTTCGCATCTCGCTGTTTGAAAAAGTTGCATAACCTTCTCAGAGACTCTTCCCATCCTGCTTACCATCTTTTTGGACTGTTGCCTTCTGGCAGAAGATACAGAACAACTAAAACTCAGACCGCACATTTTCTGAACAGTTTTTATCCCAGAGCTATAATTGCACTCAACATTGAACTAAAGGGCCACCATTATTGAGCTGTTGGACAGCATTACTTGGTCTGCTGTGCGGATGTTTGGGCGATTTAGGGGTGGGGAATTTGTGGTGGGTGGGGATGTGTTTGGGGATTTTATGTGTGTTGGACCTGGTCTTTGGGTGTTAAGTGAATTTCGTTGTATGGGTATACTGTGTATACACATACAATGACAATAAAGTTATTATTATTAAAGTTATTATTATTTTCAGCTCTATCTCCCTAACCCTAACCAGAGGAAATGGCGGAGACCGCTTGTGCATGTGTTTAAATATTTTCGGGGAGGGCTTATTATTTTGGGGTGTGTGGAGCAAGATGGGGGCTCCTCTTGCCGTCTTACCCGATTTCCAGCTCTGCATTTAAATATTTTCAGGGAGGGCTTATTTTCAGGGGGGGCATGTCCTCAAAAGCCCGATTGGGCTTATTATCAGGGGATGTCTTACTTTTGGGGGGAAAGGATACAAGTCAGTTTCCAAGTATCTGAATTTTGATCACATAACCACGCAACTGTCATAAGTGTGAAAAACAGCCATTTTTTTCACTTTTTCCAATCCCGTTGTAACTACGGTCACTAAATGAAGTGCTATAAATCAAGGACTCCCTGTACATCCTTCAACTTGGTTAAAAAAAATGACTGATAGGAGGCAGTTTCTAATCGTTCGCTCCAACGAATACGATAGCTGTAGTTTTCTTGTAGGAAGTCTTTGTTCTTGGGGATATCTGCCCATTTCGATCCCAAAGTATTCAGGTTTGGACCCAGGCCCCAACCCTAAGGACTTGACTTACGTCGGAAAATAAGCCGAATTTTTCATTGGATGGACCTACGGTGACACCAAGGCTGCTCAAGAACTGAGTGAAGGGCTCGTTGTACCCCCAAATGATCTCTCCAACCGTCCGGTTCATGAATGCATTTTGACGGAAGAGGGCCAGAGCGCTGCTGAAGGTTAACTTCACGGCAAACGGCATGTTTTCCAACATGACGGCTGCTCCCTTGAAGGAAAAATAAAAAGTGAATCAGAACAAACAGAAAGAATGGCTTTAGAAGCTGGTCGTGGTGGCGCAGTGGTTAGAATGCAGGATTGCAGGCTAATTCTGCCGATTGCCAGCAGTTCAATTCTGACTGGCTCAAGGTTGACTCAGCCTT
Organism: Pantherophis guttatus; assembly: GCF_029531705.1. Next base: position 18,327,330 of record NW_026844099.1, read on the forward strand.
CCATCTTTCCGAGGTGGGTAAAATGAGGACCCAGATTGTTGGGGGCAAGAAGCTGACTCTGTAAACCGCTTAGAGAGGGCTGGAAAACACTGTAAAACGGCATATAAGTCTAAATGCTATTGCTCTTCCTTTTCCTTTTTCCTTCCTTCCTTCCTTCCTTCCTTCCTTCCTTCCTTCCTTCCTTCCTTCCTTCCTTTCTTCCTTCCATGATGCACCATTCCTTCCATGGTGCACAGAACGCCATATTGCAGGGTAATTCTGCTGACAGCCAGGAGTTTGATCCTGACCGGCTCAAGGTTGACTCAGCCTTCCATCCTTCCCAGGTGAGTAAAATGAGGACCCAGATTGTTGGGGGCAATACGCTCTGTAAACTGCTTAGAGAGGGCTGTAAAGGCCTGTATATATATATGTCTTTATTGCTATTGCTATATATCTGTCTCTCTCTATGTCTATCTAACTTTCTGTCTCTCATTGTTCTCTCTCTCTCTCTCTCCATATCTGTCTCTCTGTCTAGTCTGTCTACCATCCATCCATCCAAATTCAGTATTTAATTTAATTTTTAATTTAATTTAATATTTAAATTTATATACCGCCCTTCGGTATATAATCGTCCGTATCTCCAGGGGGAGCTCGTTCCAGAGGGCAGGTGCTCCCACAGAGAAAGCTCTCCCCCCTGGGGGCCGCCAGTCGACATTGTTTGGCCGATGGCACCCGGAGGAGCCCCTCTCTGTGGGAGCGTATATTGCAGAATAATTCTGCCCATTGCCTGCAATTCGATCCTGAGAGGCTCAAGGTTGACTCAGCCTTCCATCCTTCCGAGGTGGGTAAAATGAGGACCTGGATTGGGGGGCAATAAGCTGACTTTGTATAAAAAAGAACACTGCTTAAGGGCCCCCGAAAGCCCTACTAAGCAGGTATATACAAAAGTATGAAGGCTATTGCTTAACGCATTGTAAGCCGCCCTGAGTCTCCGGAGAAGGGCGGCATATAAATCGAACCAATAAATAAATAAATAAATACAATTAATTAATTGACTTAATTTAATCAGTGGAACGGCTTGCGTACAGAGATTTTGGGCGGTCCATCTCTGGAGATCTTCAAGAAGAGATTGGACAGCTGTTTGCCTGAAATGGTGTAGATTTTCTTGCTTTTTTTAAAAAAAATTGATTTATATGCCGCCCTTCTCCGGAGACTCAGGGCGGCTTACAATGCGTTAAGCAATAGCCTTCATACTTTTGTATATTTTTACAAAGTCAGCTTATTGCCCCCACAAACTGGGTCCTCAATTTACCCACCTTAGAAAGGATGGAAGGCTGAGTCAACCTTGAGCCTGGTGAGATTCGAACTTGCAGTAATTGCAGGCAGCTGGTGTTAATCACAATGCTTTTAGTCTGCTGAGCCACCAGGCCCTTGAGCAGGGAATTAGACTAGAAGAAATGCCTTCCAAGCTGATTATTCTATATTCTAAATGCAAACTCTGTTTTCTCATTACCGCAAAGCACACTAAGAACCTTCTCCATGGGTCTCAGGAAAGATCTGTGAATGTCTGTTAGACTTACTGGAATGGTATAAGGGTTCCTGCTTCAGCAGGGGGTTGGACTAGAAGACCTCCAAGGTCCCTTCCAACTCTGTTATTCTCATATTCTATAAATTTATTTATTTATTTATTTATTACATGTATTTATATGCCTCCATTCTCCCGAAGGATTCAGGGCGGCGAACACAAGTTAAGAAGCAAGTACAATAAAATCCCATTTTAATCCAAATAATTAATTAATAAATTAATAGTAAAAAATAAAACCCGGAATCAGAGTCAGCCTATTTGGAGGTGCCTTTCCTAACTGCTATCCAGTTTGTGTTCCACTGAGGAGGTGATCTCCATCTGGTGCTGTTTGGGCACACGCCTTGAGAAGTACAGGTGAAACTTGAAAAATTAGAATATGGTGCAAAAGTTAATTTATTTCAGTAATGCAACTTAAAAGGTGAAACTAATATATGAGATAGACTCATTACATGCAAAGCGAGATAGTTCAAGCCTTGATTTGTCATTTAAACAAAACCATGACTTATCATTATGTGTCGATTCCTAAGATTCTCACTCATCAACCTCCAATTGTTTGAGAGGATCTGGGGATCGTCAGAAATTACATGGAGAATCCCCTTGTATAAGTAACATTTCTCCTTAACAGAAATAACCCCATATCTTCCCTTTGGCCTTCAAAGAAAATGGCGTCTGTAAATACCGCAATCAACAAACTGTATTTATTTCTAAGTATGCAAAGATTAGCACTGGATCTCGGGCATCGAGAAAAATTCTTGTAGCCATTAGCAGGCAAAGAATCAATTCTTTGGTGACCTTGGATTTTCGTTTCTGAAACATCGAGAGAAATTCTGGAATCTGTTCATCTTTTTCCTGCAATCCTGTAGAAGATTGCAAGTATTTGTTTACCGAATTCTCTGCAATATTTGCAGATCGCCCTCTTCCACCAAGACTTTGCACACCAAGGGGAAACAAAACCAACAATCTGTGTCATAAATAATACAATCTGTGTAATAATACAATGAAGCCTAGCCACCACAGTTGCTAGGATTGTTGTTGCTGTTGTTGTTAGTTGCAAAGTTGTGTCCGACCCATTGTGACCCCATGGGCAATGTTCCTCCAGGCCTTCCTGTCCTCTACCATCCCCTGGAGACTATTTAATCTCACGCTGACTGCTTCAGTGACTCCATCCAGCAACCTCGTTCTCTGCCATCCCCTTCTTCTTTTGCCCTCCATCGTTCCCAGCATTAGGCTCTTCTCCAGGAAGTCCTTCCTTCTCATTAGGTGGCCAAAGTATTTGAGCTTCCTCTTCAGGATCTGGCCTTCTAAAGAGCAGTCAGGGTTGATGTCCTCTAGGACTGACCGGTTGGATCGCCTTGCAGTCCAAGGGACTCGCAGGAGTCTTCTCCAGCACCAGAGTTCAAAGGCCTCCATTCTTTGGTGCTCAGCCTTCCTTATGGTCCAACTTCACAACCATACATTGCAACTGTGAAAACCATTGGTGGAATTCAAATAATTTAACAACCTTCTGCCCTAATTACCGGCTGGGTGGGCATGACCAGGGGTTGCGACAGGAAGCACTCGGCTGCCACCCCCACACCCCGTTTTGGACCTGGGAGCCAAAACGGGGTGCGTGGGAACTCCTGGAAGGGGTGGGGCGGAGCCAGCCAGCATTTTAACCAAGTGGTTCTCCCAAACCAGCCCGAACCGGCTGAATCCCACCACTGGATAGAACAGTCTTATCTGACTTTATGAAAAGCAAGTAGGGTCAATCATTCTTCAGGGGAACATGTTGCTAGGTGAAGCCCAAAATTGGAAGAAAACCAAAATCGGTGAAAAATTAAGCCTTTGCACAAAAAAATCCAGAAACAGCACCTGTTCTGTGAAGATGGGTTGAAGATCCCCAGAATTGGAAGCCCACTTACCAAAACCAAGAGATTCGGCATCATGATGTAATCGGATTCCGATCCGTTGGAACGGTCCGGTTCGAAGACGAAGGAGCGATAACCCAGAAAGGAGACGGTATCGTTACTATGGAAAGTAATGTTCTTTTTCTGCCTGTATTCCCTGCAAGAGACACAGAACACGACAAAACAAATCAGGAGTTAGAAGGGCTCCCCCCCCGTGATTTAAACCCCCCATTTAAGCAGGAAAGAGACGTCCTTCTAAATGGCAGGTAAAACCAATAATTTCATTTTGGCTTCCGTTTAAATGAGGCCCGTGGTTGCAGGGACTTGGATTAAAATCAAACAAAAGGAGCTTCTTGCTTTCCGACAATTTTATTTTACAAGGGATCCAGGCTCTGTTCACCACAAGCCCAGGCTGGAGGGTTTGCGGTTGTTATTAGGTGCAAATTTAATGAATAGAACTTCATACGTTTGGATGGATGATAGAGTGACGCTAAATTGAAAAATAAGAAAAGAAGATCCAGACAGTTGTTTCCAGTCTTGGAAAGAAACCAGCATCCTCCCTCAGTCCAAACCGAAAAAGACAGACTGGGCTCAGCCTTGCATCCAAATTTAGCAGCTGCAAACAGTCTGCTCTTAAAAAGTTGAGGTTTTCCCTTGTAAGATGGTGCCAAGTTCTGTCTTTGTTTCTGTCTTTTCTGAAAACTGGTACAACTAGGCATGAGTGGAGTGGCTTCCCCTGACCTACGCAGCCCGAGAAAATTCCTTGCTTTGTCATTCCTCCGCTTGGTTTTTCGTAGCAATCTCAAAATAGGTTTAATTGTACGGATTTGTTTTTACCAGTGTTTCAATAGAAGGGAATTTCTGTAACGGAGGGTTGAGATTTGATGCTGCTTGAGGTTGGTGGGTTTTTTTTCAGACATTTCATTACCAAGCTAGGCAACAGCATCAGTGCTAGAAGGGAGTGGGGTTTGTAGGGAGGAGGAGGAGGAGGACGAGGACAAGGACAACTGTGAGGTCCTTGGGGTTCTCTGAGCTTGGTGGTTTACTTGCAGAAGTTTCATAACCCATCATCAGTGCTAAAAGGGAGAGGAGTTTGCAAGGAGGAGGAGAGGGAGGAGGAGGAGGAGGACGACGACTACTCTGGGGTTCTTGGTGCTCTCTGAGCTTGGTTGTTTTCTTGAAGACCAAGTTAGGCAACATCATCAGTGCTAGAAAAGTGGGGGAGTTCTGAGGAGGGGAGGAGGAGGACGGAGAGGAGGCGGAGGACTGTATGGTCCTTGCATATTTTCTTGCAAGTAGATAATATCATCAGTACTAGAAGGGAGTGGGATTTGTAGAGTGGAAGAGACGGAGGATTCTGGGCTCCTTGGTGCTCCCCGAGTTTGGTAATTTTCTTGCAGGTGTTTTCTTTGCCAGCTAGGTCACATCATCAGTGTGAAGAAGTGTGGAGTTTCATTCCTGGTTATATACGGAAGATTGTCCTGTCGGTGTTAGTGGCGGTATGGTTTCATCTTTGGTCAGTTATGGATTAGGGAATTGTTTTCTACCTGCTCTTTTGTCTGGTGTTAATCGCCGATTATCTGGGCTGCTGGTTTTAGTCCTTCTGTTTTGCTTGGCTTTTCTACTGTCACTTGTTCCTTGCATTGATGGTGTGACCTACTTTAGCCAACTATGAAACATCTGCAAGCAAACAACCCACTCAGAGAGCACCAAGTGTGAAGAACTTGGTGCTTACACCAGTGTGAAGAAATGCAATCAAACCAGCAATAGTAAACATGAATGGTAATGCCTGTCCCGGTTCAGCCTTACACATTGTTCCTTCCATTGGTGGAAGGGAATTGCCCTTGGGCTGGGAATAAATTCTGGGAATTATAACACATTTATGCTTACTTAACAGGGAGTATAAAAACAGTGAGTCACAAGCCTTCACCCTGGGGGCCTATTTTGTAACCTCTCTCACGTGGGGAGGCTAACAATCCTTGGCACTTTGCTCCACCAATGAGCCGCTGATGCAAGGCAGGCAGAAATTCCACCAGTTGCATGGATTGGGCCTTCCAAATGTGCCAAATGTAATTGTCCTCAGCTGTGTTGTGTAAAAGGGGTGGAGCTGGCCTCTGCTCTGTGATGGGGGTCGGTTAAGCAACTGCTATGCTTTGCAAACATTTGCCCCAAAAGTGGAATTGGATGGCTTATCATAAATCTGTAATTAAATCATTGTCAAACCATCATCATCATCATCATCATCATCTTTCTCTTCTTCTCATCCTTTTTCTCATCCTCTTCCTCCTCCTCCTCTTCTTCATCTTCTTATCCTCCTCCTTCTTTTTCTCCTCCCTCTCCTCTCCTCCTCCTCTTCTTCTTTTCCTTCTCTTCCTTCCTCTTCTTCTTCTCTTCCTCCTCCTCCTCCTCGCCTCCTTTTTCTCCTCCTCCTCCTCCTCTTCCTCCTCCTCCTCCCTCTCCTCCTCCTCCTCCTTTTCCTTCTCCTCTTCCTCCTCCTTCTTTTTCTCCTCCTCTGACTGACATTTCATCTCACTAGCTGCATATAGTGTACAAACTTTCGCATCCTGACTTTAAAGCAGGGCTCTCCAACCTTGGCAACTTTTAAGACTTGTGGACTTCAACTCCCAGAGTTCCTCAGCCAGCTGGGAGTTGAAGTCCACAAGTCTTAAAGTTGCCAAGGTGGGAGAGCCCTGCTTTAAACAACAGCTTAGAAAAATGGGCATAATTTTGAAACTTTCCTAATTTCCCGCCATCTTCTACTTGGGGCAATTATTTAACCCAGTTTTTTAAAAAAAGGTTCTGGAGATGTGGAAAAGTTGCCCCGCTCAATCTTTGGAAAGATTCTAACCGTCAGCTCTTTTCCAGCCCTCAAATCGACATTTTTGTGACTGTTTCTTCACTCTTGTGTGTTTGTATGTATGTATGTATGTATGTATGCATGTTTGTGCAATGAGTTTTCATTTTTTTAAAGGAACTGATTTCTCTTCCCCACAAGAGAAAAAGGTCCTGGGGGAGTTGTATTTGCGTGGAAGACACAGAGGGGAGGATTCAGTAGAAAGACTTCCACGTAGTTGCTATATAATGCTAGAAGCATTGGGCATAAATCCGTTTAAGAAGAGATTCCTCGGTCATGCTAAAAGTCTAATTGAAGAAAGAAAGAAAGAAAGAAAGAAAGAAAGAAAGAAAGAAAGAAAGGGAAGAAGGTAGGTAGGTAGGGGGGAGGAAGGAAGAAAGAAGGAAGGAAGGAAAGAAAGAAAGAAGGAAGAAAGGGAGGAAAGAAGGAAGAGAGGAAGGGAGGGAAGAAGGTAGGTAGGTAGGTAAGTAGGTAGGTAGGTGGGGAGAAAGGAAGGAAGGAAGAAAGAAGGAAGGAAAGAAGGAAAGAAAGAAAGAAAAGGAAGAAAGGGAGGAAAGAAGGAAGAGAGGAAGAGAGGAAGGAAGGGAAGAAGGAAGGTAGGTAGGTAGTAGGTAGGTAGGTGGGAGGAAGGAAGAAAGAAAGAAAGAAAGAAGGAAGGAAGGAAGGAAGGAGAAGAAGAAGGAAGGAAAGAAAGAAAGAAAAGAAAGAAAGAAAAAGAAAGGGAAGGAAGAAAGGGAGGAAAGAAGGAAGAGAGGAAGGAAGGGAAGAAGGAAGGTAGGTAGGTAGCTAGGTGGGGAGGTGGGGAGGAAGGAAGGAAGAATACAAAAGAAGAAAGAAAGGAAGGGAAGAAGGACGAGAGGGAGGGAGGTGCGGAGGAGGAAGGAAGGAATTGAAACTAAGACACAAATTTCATATCACCAGGAGCAAAACTGCTGAAAACAAGACTTAAAATAACTATCCAGAAACACACTCCAGAAAGGACAATACATTAACAACAACAACAATGGGAACCCATAAACTGTAATAACGATATGGCTCTTCCTTTATCGGCTTAATCACCTTCAGGAAAAGCTATAATTTAATTTGCATTAGAATTAAACAAGGAAGGCATCTGAGTGCATAACCCTTCCTAAATGCTTTGCAAATGATTTGATTAACATTCAGTTCTGGAAAAATCTTCCTCTTTGGGCTGAGTGTGATTATCCTGGGCGATTTGACCATGTTTGACTCAATCAAGCTGGTTTTGCCCGAGATCAAAATTATAGCTTGGTTATGTAGATGTGGATGTGACCCATACTTACAGCTGGCGATGAAGTGTGTTGTTTATCTTGGTTACTCAAACATACTAAGGATTTATTCCAAACTGGCCTTCCTGATGTATCAAGCAAGGCAATAAAACACCTCAAGAATTCAATTTGGGTAGCATGAAGAACTGCAGCTAAATTCTTTTTCTTTTTTCTTTTCTTTTTCTTTCTTTTTCTTTATTCCTTTCCTTTCCTTTCCTTCCTTCCTTCCCTCCCTCCTCCTTCCTTCCTACATCCCATTTCATTGCCCTCCCTCTTTCCTCTGACTCTTTCCCTTCCTTCCATCTCCTTCCCTCTCTCCCTCCCTCCCTCCCGTTTCATTGTCCTCCCTCCTTCCTGCCTCCCTCCCTTTCTTTTCCTTCCTTCCCTCCCTCTCTATTCCCTTCCTTCCTTCTCTCCATTTCCTTTCTTCCATCTATTTCATTGCCCTCCTTCCCTTCCTGTCTCGCACCTACCCTCTCTCCCTTTTTTTCTTCTTTCTCCTTAGCTTTCTTTCCTTCCTTCCTTCCCTCCCTCCCTCCCTCCCTCTCTCTATTCCCTTCATTTCCTTCCTTCCTTCCTCTCCTTTCCCCTTCCCCATTAGCTCCTTCTCCTTGGCCTGCCCTCCCGTCCTGCCAAGACCCCCCACCCCAACCACCTGCGAGCCAAGCCAAGAGATCAGTGCGCACCTGTAGACGTAAGGGCCCCGCTGGCTGACAACCGGCTTGGCGCCTAGAAGGACGTCCTTGGAATTCATCACCTCCATGAAGTAGAATGAGATGTAGAAGGGAACGGGGAGGTCTTTCCACAAGGTGTACATGGCACTGTCAGGATCAATTCTGGTATTCTGCAATTGTAACGAACACGGGTCAGAACTGACAGCTGATCCTTACCAGCTGATTTTAAAGACAAACCAGTGAACAAACACAATGTCAAGTTTCCGAAAGATGCCCTAATTAATTCATGAGCCATGATCCAAACTTCAAACGAAATATAGCCATTTATTAGGAGCAACATTCCGGCAATACTTGGATGCAGTTAGGACTGATCCCACGTAGATTTACGTTTCCCTATGACCCTGTCTCTCCCCTCCTCTCTGGCCATGTCATAAATCACATTCTCCAATTAACCACTTTGGCTAGCTGTGAAACCTAACACCCTCCTTCTGATTGCGGTCAGGAAAAATGTATGGAATGCACTTCAGTTCTCCCTCCCTCCTGCTCATGGCAACTTGAAAGCTTTGCAAGTTGACACACAAGTTAATTCACGATACGTTAATTCACGCCTTTTCACTGGAAAAACAGGCCTATCGCTTGTGGGTTTTTTTTCCTCCCCTTTCTTCATCATCCTGCATTGCTCCCGGGTTAATATGCAGACCGCAGGTAGCCCTCGACTTACGACCAGAAACCGAGCCAGAATTTCCCAACAGCAAGGTGGTTGTTAAGTGAGTCACGCCCAATTTCACGACCTCTTTCTCTTTTTTTTGGCCATGGTGTTAAGCAAAGCACTGCAGTTGTTAAGTGAATCATGTCATTAAGCGAATCCGGCTTCCCCCCCCCTCCCCCCCCATGGACTCTGCTTGTTGGAAGCCTGCTGGGTAGATCACAAATGGTGCAACTATTGTAATAGGTTGCCAAGCACCCAACTTTTGGCGATGTACATCATGGTCATAAGTGCGAGGATTTGCTGCGAGTCACCTTTCCCCCCCCCCAGTGCTGTTGTAAATTTGAACGGTCGCTAAAGAAATGACTGTAAGTCAAGGACTACCCATATTGACATTCGTTTTTTTAAAAAGTCAACGCTTGGGAAAAAAAAACAACAGAATTAACCTCCAGAGATGTTGGAGATATTGGCCTTCCGAAAAGCGATGAAGACCTGGCATTTCTGTCAGGCCTGGGGCCGTTGATCTCACTTTGCGATCTGACGAGATCCGGCCATGAATGGTGTGAATGGATTTTAATGTTTTTAATTTTTAAGTGTTTTTATAGTGATTTTTTTGAGTGTATTGTGAGCCGCCCTGGGTCTTCGGAGAGAGGCGGGCATATAAATTGAATAAATAAATAACATAAATAAAATGTCCTGCTTATCACCAATGACCTCCATTGCTGCACAAATTTTGGCTCCCTTTTGTTTTGTGCTTCTGGCTGTTGAATCATTGTGATTCTGTCAAGTATTTGCAAGCCATTGGCACATGTGTCATACAGACACCAGTGGAGGCAGAGAGTGTCTCCACCCCTATGTGGAAAGGAGGGGCTTACCCTGAGTATAAAACCCCCTCCAACCTTTTCCACCTCACTTGCTCTCTCCCTCTCTCTCTCTTCATGTTTGTTCCTCATGAGACTTGATCTCTGTTGTACATAGTGAATATGATTTATCATATGAATAAATACGTTTAAGACATTTATTTATGCCTCTGCCTCTGAACTCTTCTATGCTCCTGGGTGTTTCTACGATCCCAATGCCACAGATTCACGCATCCTGGAGGGGATTGTAAATTGTCTTAAGAATGTTTTAATGATTAGTTAAGGCTTTTAATACTGGAGGGATCCCACTTTGTGCAGAAACAGGTTTGTACGTCTACCACTTTTAAACCCTGCCCCAAGGACACGCTTTGCTTCCAACGGCAACTTAGGGAAAAAAAGACACTCTTTGCCAGGTTCACACCCACGTGAAAAAGCCAGTTATGGCGCATTCTCCCAAATGATTCACTTCGCTCGCACTGCAGTGCCAAAAGCCACCAAACCAGGTCACAGATGCTTACCGGTGCCGTGTTGGAATGTATGCAAATAAATCTTGGAACGGGGTTTGAAAAATCCCCCGTTTTCTTGTCTATGAAGATTCCTTGTCATCCAGGTCAAGGTTGTCTCAGAGCGCCAGAGGTGCTTTTTTCCCCCCCGATAAGCAACTGGACTTCCTTGGTTTTTCTTTGAAGACTTTTCGCTTCTCATCCGGGAAGCTTTCCTGGACGAGAAGTGAAACGCCTTCAAAGAAGCGAAATGTCTTCTTCGTCAAGAGCTGAAGAAGCTTCCCGGATGAGAAGCGAAACATCTTCATAGAAGCGAAACGTCTTCTTCTGCAAGAGCTGAAGAAGCTTCCCGGATGAGAAGCGAAACATCTTCATAGAAGCGAAATGTCTTCTTCGTCAAGAGCTGAAGAAGCTTCCCAGATGAGAAGCGAAACATCTTCATAGAAGCGAAACGTCATCTTCTGCAAGAGCTGAAGAAGCTTCCCAGATGAGAAGCGAAACGTCTTCATAGAAGCGAAATGTCATCTTCTGCAAGAGCTGAAGAAGCTTCCCAGATGAGAAGCGAAATGTCTTCATAGAAGCGAAATGTCATCTTCTGCAAGAGCTGAAGAAGCTTCCCGGATGAGAAGCGAAACATCTTCATAGAAGCGAAATGTCATCTTCTGCAAGAGCTGAAGAAGCTTCCCGGATGAGAAGCGAAACATCTTCATAGAAGCGAAATGTCATCTTCTGCAAGAGCTGAAGAAGCTTCCTGGATGAGAAGCGTACGGATCTGGATGGGGAGAAACAGACTCAGGCTCAACCCGTCCAAGACCGAGTGGCTGTGGTTTCCGGCGTCCCGATATAGTCAGTTGGTGCCATCAATGACTATTGGGGGCGAGTCGTTGGCCCCCCGCGGAGAGGGCTCGCAACTTGGGCGTCCTCCTGGATTCACGGCTGTCTTTAGAAGAGCATCTTACGGCTGTGGCCAGGGGGACTTTCTATCAGGTTCGCCTGATCCGCCAGTTGCGTCCCTTTCTGGATTGGGACTCCTTATGCACGGTCACTCACGCCCTCATCACTTCCCGCCTGGACTACTGTAATGCTCTCTACATGGGGCTCCCCTTGAGGAGCACCCGGAGGCTCCAACTGGTCCAGAATGCGGCCGCGAGGGTGGTTATGGGAGCGACGTGGCGCTCCCATGTAACACCTCTCCTGCGTGAGCTGCACTGGCTCCCGGTGGTCTTCCAGGTGCGCTTCAAGGTATTGGTTACCACCTTTAGAGTGCTCCATGGCTCAGGACCTGGGTACCTACGAGACCCCCTTCTGCCACCGGTAGCCTCTCACTGGCCAGTACGCTCCCACAGAGAGGGGCTCCTCAGGGTGCCGTCGGCCAAACAGTGTCAACTGGCGGCCCCCAGGGGGAGAGCCTTCTCTGTGGAGGCACCTGCCCTTTGGAACGAGCTCCCCCCGGAGATACGGAGGATCCCGGATTTGCGCACTTTCCGCCGTGCCATCAAGACTTTTTTATTTCAACAAGCGGGACTGGCCTAAGTCTTTTTAATTGTTTAATTTTAATTTGTTTTTAAAAACAGGGGTGTTTTAATTAGTATGGGCCAAATTTATTTAATATGTTTTTAAATTGTTTTTTAAATTTTATATTGTATCTGTTTTATCTTTGGCTGTTCACCGCCCTGAGACTTTCGGGAGTAGGGCGGTATATAAATCTAAATAAACTGAAACTGAAACAGAAGCGAAACGTCTTCATAGAAGCGAAACGTCAGTGGTTAGAGGTCAGTACTGCAGGCTACTTTTGCTGACTGCAGGCTGCCTGCAATTTGGCAGTTCACATCTCACCAGGCTCAAGGTTGACTCAGCCTTCCATCCTTCCGAGGGGGTTAAAATGAGGACCCAGATTGTAGGGGGCAAGAGGCTGACTCTGTAAACTGCTTAGAGAGTGCTGGAAAGCACTGTGAAGTGGTATATAAGAGCTATTGCTTTTCCTTCCTTCCTTCCTTCCTTCCTTCCTTCCTTCCTTCCTTCCTTCCTTCCTTTCCTTCCTTCCTTTCTTCTTCTTTCCTTCAACTCTGCCCATTGCCAGGAGTTCAATCCTGGCTGGTTCAAGATTGATTCTGCCTTCCATCCTTCCAAGATGGGTAAAATGAGGACCCAGAATGGTGGTGGCAATATGATGACTCTGTAAACCACTTAAAGAGGGCTGTGAAGCACTGTGAAGCGGTATATAAGTCTAATTGCTATTGCTATTGTTCTTCCTTTTCTCCTTCCTTCCTTCCATCCATCCATCCATGGTGTGCAGTGGTTAGAATGCAGCATTGCAGGCTAACTCTGCCCACTGCCAGCAGTTTAATCCTGACTGATTCAAGGTTGACTCAGTCTTCCATCCTTCCGAGGTGGTTAAATGAGGACCCAGATTGTTGGGGGCAACAGGCTGACTCTGTAAACCACTTAGAGCGGGCTGGAAAGCACTGTGGTATAGAAGTCTAAGTGCTATTGCTATTGTTCTTTCTTTACTCCTTCCCTTCCCTTCCCTTCCCTTCCCTTCCCTTCCCTTCCCTTCCCTTCCCTTCCCCTTCCCTTCCATGGTTTGCAGTGGTTAGAATGCAGCATTGCAAGCTAATTCTGCCCACAGCCAGGAGTTCGATCCTGACCGGCTCAAAGTTGACTTAGCCTTCCAATCTTCCAAAGTCAGTAAAACGAGGACCCAGATTCTTGGGGGCAAGCGGCTGACTCTGTAAAACCACTTAGAGAGGGCTGGAAAGCTCTGTGAAAACAGTATAGAAGTCTAAGTGCTATTGCTATAAATATGAGTCAGGGTACTAAGGGTCTGAATTTTGATCACGTGACCACGGGGAGGTTGCAACGGTCACAAGTCTGAAAAAAACAGTCGTAAGTTACTTTCTTCAGTGTCGTCATCACTTCAAATAGCCCTAAAACAAATAGTTATGAGTTGACTGGACTGATGTTTATGATTTCTCCAATACTCTGTTTGTGTGGATAGAACACACTGAGTCAACTTATTTACACATCATGTTTACCTTTGGCCAACAGAGAGGATGTACAATTCCCTGAAATCTACCACTGGTCACAGAATGCTCTGAGTTCTCCAGAAAGCAGAACTTGTCCCCAAACATGATGCTAAAATAAGCCAGGCTGACATTTGAGTTTTGCGGTTTCGTGCGGACTACAGACGCAGGCCAGGAAAGTTAGCTCAACAATCTCCGATTCAAGGCAAGGAGGAATTGGGATCGGCAAAGAAATATGCTGGACTCCCTTATTTATTGATTTGGAGGTCACAGACCGTGAAGATGTTACAACAGCAGCAGTGCAAAGCAAGTACGGGAAGTCCTTGACTTACAACCATTCATTTAGTGACCGTTCCATGTTACAACGGCACTGGGGGGAAAAAAAAGACACTTAGGGTCGTTTTTTTCACACTTAGGACTTAGATTGCAGCATCAAGTGATCACATTTTTGGATACTTGGAGATGGGGTTGCAGGGTCCCAGGGTCGTGAAATCCCCTCTTGCAACGTTGGAACCAACGAGAAAGCCCAGTTCACTTAACAACCTCGTTATACTATTTTAACAACCGCAGCGAACCGCTTAACACAGTGGTGGGATTCAAATAATTTAACAACTGGTTCTTTGCCCTAATGATCAGCTGAGTGGGAGTGGCCAGGGTGGGCGTCGCCAGGGCGTGTGACAGGCAGCACTCGGCCTCCTGCACCCCCCTGGCAGCAAAAATGGGCTCCGATGTGGGGACGTCTCACCCACCCACCCCTGCTTCATTTTGGGCCTAGGAGGCCTCCCTGAAGCCTCCTGGAGTGAAAACGGGCTGTGGGGCCCCCACACATCCCCACGCCCAATTTTGAGCCCAGTAGGCCTCCCTACACTTACCTGGGAGCCAAAATGGGGCATGTGGGGACTCCTGGAAGGGGCAGGGTGGGACGAGGCCAACCAGCAATTTAATTTAAATTGCTGGTTAAATTTAAATTAATTTAACCCAAACCGGCTGAATCCCACCACTGGCTTAACAACAGTGGCAAGGAAGATCGTCAAATGGAGCCAGGATCTCTTTAGCTACTATCTCGCTTGGCCACAAAAACGTTGGGGCTCAATTGTGGTCATTAAGTCGAGGGCTACCTGTACGAGAGCAACAGATGCAAGCAGTCCTGCAGTTACCACCGTCGCTGCACCCTGAAATGACGGTTGTAAGTGGAAAGTGTGAGAAAGCAACTCAAGCACTGGATTTTATCTGGTGGAAGATGGGATTGATAGAAGCTGAGCAAGCCTACACAATCATGTCCCTCTCTCATAATCTTTAGTGCCTCTGAGAATCCTTGCCCTGCTTGTTCTTCCTCCTGGCCTGCCTAGAAGGACAGGTGGTTATCTCTGAGTTTGGCTGGACATATTCTCCACCCATATTAAGATTGCCGAAACTACATGTTTAACAAGTTCTGGATTATCCAATATCAGTTATTGTATATAGATAGTCCCTTGGCATCAAGCATGTTGCAACTTGAATTCTGTGTGTTCCCAAACACATTGCCCCAAATGTCCATTTCCTAACACGTTGGAGGTAATCCTCGACTTACAACATTGAGTGACCGTTCCAAGTTTCAACAGCACTGAAAAACGTGACATTAGCAGATGAACCATGTTCTTCTATGTCACTGCGTTTTTGTATTTACCAGATGAGCTCTTATTTTTGAACTTTCAGACTTACCGTAGCTTGCCAAGTTCTTATCAGTAAGCTAACTGCGCATGTCCACATTCTTTCACTTTCTTCTATCTTTTTTTGTTCGCCTGCCAAGAGGTCCGGCAGGAACGCTGCCAAGATGTAATTAATTAGCTAGTAAGATGTTTTTACTTCTTCATAATAAAATGTGTTTATTAGAATATATCTCGGTTTTATTTTCTTAAAGTATACTTCAAGGAAAGGTCACGATCCATTCGCTAATCAAGATGCAATTACCCAAAAGCAGAATGGGATTAATTGCCACCCTGACATTCTACACGTGCTGTATATAATCTCATTTGATACCAGAAAGGCAAGAGATGTCTTAGACCAGGGGTCGGCAACCTTAAACACTCAAAGAGCCACAAAGGTCCTAACCAGAAGCCCCGTTTAATTCTGGAGCCAACCGGAAGTCCAGTTCCCCCACCATAGAGTCTCCTCCTAGCGTGGCGTCCTTTTTCCTCTGCTGACCGGAAGTCCTGTTCCCCTCGCCATAGAGTCTCCTCCTAGCGTGGCGTCCTTTTTCCTCTGCTGACCGGAAGTCCTGTTCCCCTCACCATAGAGTCTCATCCTAGCACGACATCCTTTTTCCTAACCGAAAGCCCTATCAATCGTGGAGCCGACTGGCGACAGGGAGCTGCAGCAGAGGGATGAAAGAGCCACATGCGGCTCCAGAGCCACAGGTTGCTGACCCCTGTCTTAGACACAGTACCCAAAGGAAATATACTGTCAACTCGGACGAGGCTCATGATTTAATTAGGGCATCGGTCAGAACCCTATCATATACATTATCATTTTTTTTCCTGTAAGGCAACCCAACAATTTGACAAACCGCTCAAACTCGGCTTTGATCTTTAAAAGACGGGGAATAAAACAAGAATACTCAGGATTGTACGCTGCAGCCAGGGCCAAAACCAGATATTTTCCTGTACAAGTAGTCCTTGACGTAACGACAGTTCGTTTAGTGATGGTTCGGAGTTACAATGGTAGTGAAAAAAGCGACTTGTGGCTGTTTTTCACACTTATAACCTTCGCAGCCTCCCCAATTCCCCATGGTCATGTAATCAAAATTCAGAACCTTGGTAACTGGATCACATTTATGACAATTGCAGTCTCCTGGGATCATGCAATCCCCTTTTGCGACCTTCCAACACACAGGGTCGATGGGGAATCCAGATTCGCTTAACAACCATGTTAAAGAAATCCAATCTTTCACCGCACAAACCATGGCAAGAAAAGTCACAAAAAAGGGGGAAACTCACTTAACAATTGTTTCACTCAGCGACATAAATGTTGGGCTCCCTTGTGGTTGTAAATCGAGGACTACCTGTCTTGCCATCAGTTGTCAGCCCGACCAACACAATTAGGAAACACAATTAGAAAAACTACCGGTAATTCTACTTTATTGCAAAGCTACATTAACAGATCCTGGCAAATAGATGGGGAAGAAATGGAGGTAGTGACAGATTTTATTTTCCTGGGCTCCAAGATCACCGCAGATGGGGACTGCAGCCAAGAAATTAAAAGACGCTTGCTCCTGGGGAGGAAAGCCATGGCAAAGCTAGATAGCGCACTAAAAAGCAGAGACATCACCCTGCCAACCAAAGTGTGTATAGCCAAGGCGATGGTTTCCCAGTTGCAATGGATGGCTGTGAAAGTTGGACCACAAGGAAGGCTGAGTGCCAAAGAATGGAGGCCTTTGAACTCTGGTGCTGGAGAAGACTCCTGCGAGTCCCTTGGACTGCAAGGCCATCCAACCGGTCAGTCCTAGAGGAGATCAACCCCTGGCTGCTCTTTAGAAGGCCAGATCCTGAAGAGGAATCTCAAATACTTTGGCCACCTAATGAGAAGGAAGGACTCCCTGGAGAAGAGCCTAATGCTGGGAACAATGGAGGGCAAAAGAAGAAGGGGACGGCAGAGAACGAAGTGGCTGGATGGAGTCACTGAAGCAGTCAGCGTGACCTTAAATGGACTCCAGAGGATGGTAGAAGAAAGGAAGACTTGGAGGAACATTGTTCATGGGGTCGCAATGAGTTGGACACAACTTTGCAACTAACAACAATTCTACTTAATTGCAAAGCTACATTAACAGAATCTCAGAAGTCTGAAACCACAATTCTCCCAACTGTCTCTTTTACGGCTTGAGAAACTTGGAAGCTAGTCTCTTTTGTTGCACAGTCCATTATCCATCTGTGGGCTAAGCAGTCCCTTATCTGATTTATCCCTAAGCGGCATCTCTCGGCCCTTGCCTGCCACATGTACCATTACATAAACAGAAATTGAGAAACGTTTGTAGTGAGAAAAAATTACGCCCTCAGAGAGTGGTTGCTATAATTATTTTCCATCATGAAACTTAAAACATCTGATAACGGGGCTAAAGCATACGATGAACAGTTGCGGGAACTGGGTCAGACGTGCTATTCAGCAGGTTCTGACCAGTTCTGGAGAACCGGTAGTGGAAATTTTGAGTAGTTCAGAGAACCGGTAAATACCACCTCTGACTGGCCCCGCTGAGTAGTGGGATTCAAATCCCATCGCTACCGGTTCGCTCGTGGGAGTGGGCGTGCGCTTGCACAGAGACGTCCGGTGGGTGGGCGGAGCCTCCCGCCGCTGCCGCTTTGCTCGATGCAGGGAGAACCCACCACTGGCCCCGCCCCCTCTATTCTCTGCCTCCCAAGTCCCAGCTGATCGAGAGGAAATGGGGATTTTGTAGTTGTTGTGGCTCCGTTGCCTGAGCCTGGGCTATCGATAGATGCAGACTCTGAGAGTGAGGGAGAGGAGTTGGCAAGGCCTCCCTCTCCAGGACCCTCCTCTCTGGCAATGCCTCCGGAGGACACCGAAGGCCAAGAGATAGGCCCAGAGCCAAGCACGTCCCCGCAGCCACAGGTGGACAGCGACGACGGAGATAAGTGCTGGATGGATCCTCGACAGCGGCGCAGGGAGAAGTGTGCGCAGCAGAGGGGAAGGCGTGCCAGAGATTAGCTGAGTCACTGGACGACACCCCACAGGGTATAAATGTGGGTGTGGTGGCCGGTTCAGTTTGTGACGAGCAAAAACTAGAAATAATCCATGATCTCTGTGTTACTGGACTTCTGCCTGCCTTGTCGGACTGCATTTGGACTAATCCTTGTATTGCTGAAACTTTGCCTGCTTTATCGGAATGCTTGCAGTCTAATCTTTGTTTTGTGTGAGTAAAGTCTGAATTGGCAGCTAGCCACTGGGTTGCTGCCAGCTTTATCTTCGAAGACTTTGTCGTGTGGCTTATTAACTCCGGGCCGTCTGTGAGGGTGCATCTGTGGGATGGGGACAGAATAGTAGTATCCTTCCTCTGGAGTGGGGAGGGAATGGAGATTTTATAGTATTCTTCCCTTGCCATGCCCACCAAGCCACGCCACGCCCATAGAACCGATAGTAAAAAATTTTTCATCCCACCACTGAACTGGGTATGTCTAGTCTAATGAAGAGAAGGACCAGGGTAGACGTGATAGCAGTCTTCCAATATCTCAGGGGCTGCCATAAAGAAGAGGGGGTCAACCTATTCTCCACAGCACCAGAGGGCAGGACAAGAAGCAATGGATGGAAACTAATCAAGGAGAGATCTAATTTAGAATTAAGGAGGAATTTCCTGACAGTGAGAACAATCAACCAGTGGAACAGAAGTTGCCTTTGGAAGTTGTGGGAGCTTCATCACTGGAAGTTTTTAAGAAGAGATTGGACTGCCATTTATCTGGAACGATATGGGGTCTCTTCCTGCTTGGACTAGAAGACCTCTAAGGTCCCTTCCAGGTCTGTTATTCTGTTCTGTAATTGCTGAATTCTAGAACCCCAGAATTTCCATGCAACCTTTTGGATAAAATACCGCCTGAATGTGTTGGCAGAGTTCTTGAGGACTAGAGCCTTAATTAAAAACGGTGTTTTTGAAACTTGGCCACTTAAAGATGTATGGACTTCAATTCTCAGAATCCCACCCCCAGCTATTAATGGCTGGAGAATGCAGCCATTTAGTCCACGCATACTGTTGATAGATTTCAAAAACGCTGCTTTAAATTCTTGGCTAATCTTTTCTTGGACAATTGAAACTAAGGACCTAATCCTGTTAGGTAACCCTAATTCGCACACAGGATAATCCATCGGTGTGATTCCTCACCATTAGCAACCATGTCCTACACAAGCTGGTTATAATCTTTTTTGATACCAGAAAGGCAAGAGATGGTTTAGACGCAGCACCCGAATCAAATATATATGGTATTTTTTCCCCCCCTGTAAATAAGGCAAACCATCAGTTTGACAAACTGCTCACGATCGGCTTTTGATCTTTAAAAAGATGGGGAATAAAACAAGAATATTCAGGATTGTACATTGCAGCCAGGGCCAAAAATCATCAATATTTCCCTGTACAAGTAGTCCTTGACTTAACGAGAGTTCATTTAGTGACGGTTCGAAGTTACAATGGCACTGATAATAAGTGACTTATGGCTGTTTTTGACACAGCTGTTTGCAGCATCCCCCATGGTCACGAGATCAAAATCCAGAAGCTTGGTCACTGGATCATATTTATGACAATGGCGGTCTCTTTGGGATCGTGCGATCTCCCTTTGGCGACCGTCTGATACGCAAAGTCAACGGGGAATCCAGATTCGCTTAACAACTCCGGCAAGATCGTAAAATGGTACAAAACTCAACAAACGTCTCCCCTGAAAGCAACAGAAATTTTGACCTCAGTTGTGGTCGTAAATCGAGGACTGCCTGTATTTCAGGGGTGAAATCCAGCAGGTTCTGACAGGTTTTAGAGAACCGGTAGCAGAAATTTTGAGTAGTTCGGAGAACCGGCAAATACCACCTCTGGCTGGCCCCAGAGTGGGGTGGGAATGGAGATTTTGCAATATCCTTCCCCCAGGAGTGAGTGGGAATGGGGATTTTGCAGTATCCTTCCCCTGGAGTGGGGTAGGATGGAGATTTTGCAGTATCCTTCCCCTGGAATGGGGTAGGAATGGGGATTTTGCAGTATCCTTCCCCTGGAGTGAGGTGAGAATGGGGATTTTGCAGTATCCTTCCCCTGGAGTGGGGTAGGAATGGAGATTTTGCAGTATCCTTCTCCTGGAGTGGGGTGGGAATGGAGACTTTGCAGTATCCTTCCCCTGGAGTGGGGTAGGAATGGAGACTTTGCAGTATCCTTCTCCTGGAGTGGGGTGGGGAATGGAGACTTTGCAGTATCCTTCCCCTGGAGTGGGGTAGAAATGGAGACTTTGCAGTATCCTTACCCTGCCATGCCCACCAAGCCATGGTCACCAAGCCACGGCCACAGAACCAGTAGTTAAAAAAAAACTGGATTTCACCACTGCTGTATTTAATCTCTGAATGGTCATCTCTCAAGCCGGGGACATCCAGAAGCTCAGCCATGCAAAGGACCAATTATTTTGGAAGGGGATACGAAAAATACACTTTGCACAATCTGGCTTTTCGGGGGTTAACACCATCCTGGTTCAGCGAAGTGACCCAGATGCTTAGCTGTGTCCAACAGGGCTCACCATAATACGATGTGACAAGCGAGAGCCGAAGAACGCAGGAGGCGGAAAGAGGCACTCTGGTCTGCAGTTAAGTGTGCTGCACAAGCAGAGGCAAGTGGAAAGAAAGAAAGAAAGAAAGAAAGAAAGAAAGAAAGGAAGGAAGGAAGGAAGGAAGGAAGGAAGGAAGGAAGGAAGGAAGGAAGGAAGAAAAAAGGAAGGAAGGAAGGAAGGGAGGGAGGAAGAAAGGAAGGAAGGAAGGAAGGAAGGAAGGAAGGAAGGAAGGAAGGAAGGAAGGAAGAAAGAAAGAAAGAAAGAAAGAAAGAAAGAAAGAAAGAAAGACCCCACAATGCAATCTCATAATACTCATATTCTTAAAGCTATTCCCGTCCTTGTAATTTTTTTTTTTGCTCAAATATGTACTTGGAGTGCCAGCTTAAGGAGCCACTGAAGACTGACAGCTTTGTTTCCTACTGCGAGTTATTTAAGGCTGATTTTTGAATACGCTTTTCTCTCTCTCTCTCTCTTTTTCTATCTCTCTCTCTCTTCTCCCTCCTTCTCTCTCTTCTCCCCCCTTCTCTCTTCTCCCTTCTCCTCCCTCTCTCTTTTCTCTCTCTCCTCTTTTTTCTCTCTTCTCCCCCTTTTTCTCTTCTGTCTCTCTCTCTTCTCCCTCCCTCTCTCTTTCTCTCTCTCTCTCTTCTCCCCCTCTCTCCTCCCTCCTTCTTTCTCCTCCCTCTCTTTCTCTCTCTCTTCTCCACCCCTCTTTTTTTCTTTCTCTTCTGTCTCTCTTCTCTCTTCTGTCTCTCTGTCCTCTCTCTTCTGTCTCTGTCTCTCTCTCTTCTCCATCTCTCTCCTCTCTTTCTCTTCTCTTTCTCTTCTGTCTCTTTCTCTCTCCCCTCTCTTCTCTCCTCTCTTCTCTTTCTCTTCTCTCTCTCTCTTTCTCTTCTCTTTCTCTTTTCTCTCCTCTCTTCTGTCTCTTTCTCTCTCCCCTCTCTCTTCTCTCCTCTCTTCTCTTTCTCTTCTCTCTCTTCTCTTTCTCTTTTCTCTCCTCTCTTCTGTCTCTGTCTCTCTCTCCTCTTTCGCTTTCTCTTTTCTCTTCTCTCTCTCCTCTCCTCTCCTCTCCCCCCTCCCCCGCCAGACAGGTGTGCAAATTGCAGGATAGCACACCAGCCTGTTTTAATCCCTTACTTTAGATTCAATCTCTAACCGGATTCCTCTGACAGCTCCCAACCACTTCACTACCCATCTCCTTTTCACTCCCAAGCTAAAATTCAAAGTGGCTCCTTCGGCTTCTTGAGAGGTGGCCAAGCAGAAGTGAAACTCGAAATTCAGGCATTTTAGGTCATGCCAGTTCCCTAAACCTCTTTCAAAAATTCATGCTTCTACCCTTCTTAATAAGATACAGGATCAGCATAATATTGTATCTTTCCTCTGTTCCTTTTATTGGGGTTTGAGAAGTTCCTTATTCTGGGGCAAAACAACATACACACACACAAAGTGGAAAGTGTAAACAGGAGTCCTTGCCCCCCAAATAAGATTTACGGCACCAGGGACACTGCAACTCATTCTCAGACATTAAACATTGCCATCTTGCTAGTATTTCCTGAGCTATGAAATTAAAATTATTCAGTCCTGTCCCCTTTCCAGTGCAAGATTTTTGTTTTGGGGGGGGTACCACTAAATACCTCAATTCTGACATTGTCACTCACTGAAACATCTTTCCTCAGTCGGATGCCTTCCCTGAGTTGCAAATCAACTGGTCGCTCTGGATTTGAGAGCAGAAAATTATCGTCATTTGGCCTTGGAAGAAACTGAGTACCAACACTTGGCTGAAGAACAGACAGTTCCTGAAAACTGACCACAGCAGTTGTGTCAATTGAAAAGCGCTCTTAAGTGAATCCGTTCTGGATTCACAAGGCCATCCTCTATTTTGAAGAAGAAAAAAACTCACCCTTGCAGTAGATTAGGGGGATTCTTAATTTTGAGGGACCTGCTAACTAATTTAGGGGTACTTTAAGTCAGGGGTCTCCAACCTTGGCAACTTTAAGACTTGTGGACTTCAGCTCCCAGAATTCCTCAACCAGCTTAAGACTTGTAGACTTCAACTCCCAGAATTCCTGACCTGCTTAAGACTTGTAGACTTCAACTCCCAGAATTCCTCAACCAGCTTAAGACTTGTGGACTTCAACTCCCAGAATTCCTCGACCTGCTTAAGACTTGTAGACTTCAACTCCCAGAATTCCTCGACCTGCTTAAGACTTGTAGACTTCAACTCCCAGAATTCCTCAACCAGTTTAAGACTTGTGAACTTCAACTCCCAGAATTCCTCAACCAGCTTAAGACTTGTGGACTTCAACTCCCAGAATTCCTCGACCAGCTTAAGACTTGTGGATTCAACTCCCAGAATTCCTCGACCAGCTTAAGACTTGTGGATTCAACTCCCAGAATTCCTCGACCAGCTTAAGACTTGTGGATTCAACTCCCAGAATTCCTCGACCAGCTTAAGACTTGTGGACTTCAACTCCCAGAATTCCTCGACCAGCTTAAGACTTGTGGATTCAACTCCCAGAATTCCTCGACCTGCATAAGACTTGTAGACTTCAACTCCCAGAATTCCTCGACCAGCTTAAAACTTGTGGACTTCAACTCCCAGGAATTCCTCGACCTGCTTAAGACTTGTAGACTTCAACTCCCAGAATTACTCAACCAGGAATTCTGGGAGTTGAAGTCCGCAAGTCTTAAAGTTGTCAAGGTTGGAGACCCCTGCTTTAAGTAGTCTCAAATCACAACCATGGTTCTCTCCAATGGAAGAATAATTTAGGAATTGCTTTGCTCCAAGTTCGGGCTGAAAGACCCTTGCAGAATAGGTATCTTTAAAAAAAAGAAAAGAAAGAAATCTTGCAATTGATTTGGGGTCAAGCCAAAAGCATAGAAAACTCTGGAAGAGCTGGTAAAATTAAGACTGCAGGAAAACTGACAGAATTGAGTGGGTTCCTCAACCCCTCCCATTTTTAATTTTTTTTCTTACAAATTCTGCTTGGTTTTGGCAAATTTGCTCCACATTTTTTTTTCCACTCTGGCTTCCTGTTTTTGCTTAGACCAATTCTTTCTAAATTACATCACGTGAGTTCAAGATTGACAATCTGGATCTTGTGCTGTTCGCAGTGCTTCCAACTCCTCTTTGCAAATAAGAATCCAACTCCCAATCCGTTCACCTGGAAAATTCAGATTAAAGGGGACAGCTGGGAAACTGAAGCCCACCCATTTTTTTTGAGAAGGGAAAAAAATTTCCCGTTCTGCCCCAAGTATCCAAGTTTCTGGAATTGCCCCATTGCCAAAGAGAGGATGGCAGAATTAACTACTTTGTAGGGAAAGAGTTACCGTATTTTTCAGACTATAAGACGCACCGGTGTATAAGACGCACCAAGATTTCAAAGAGGTAAGCAAGGGGAAAAAAATTTGCCCTCCCCAGCCCCCAGGAACACTCTGCAGGCCTCCCAAAGCCTCTGCATGCCCCGTTTTTTGCAAAAATGGACCTGTTTTTTCACCTGTTTTTTGCAAAAACAGGGGCATATTTGTCCTCCCCAGCCCCTAGGAGCACTCTGCAGGCCTTCCAAAGCCTCTGCGTACCCCATTTTTCACAAAAACGGGACGCGTGAGACGGGGCTTTGGGAGGCCAAAAATGGCTGTATTTGATGTATAAGCTGCACCAACATTTCCACCCTCTTTTAGGTGGGGAAAAAATGTGTTTATACTCCGAAAAGTATGATTTCCTAATCACCTAGAGCAGGGGTCTGCAACCTTAAACACTCAAAGAGCCATTTGGACCTGTTTCCCACAGAAAAGAAAACACCGGGAGCCACAAAACCCTTCCCGTGTCTGACTATTTCAAAACTAGCATATGTAATTGAATTAAACGTTCTCTTTTCTTCTGAAACTTTTCTTTTCTTGGATTTATCCATAGTTGGCCTACCGGGGGTTGAAAAGCTCAATAAAGCGTGTGCCGGCAGGTGTCGCACATTGGCGGTTGTGACGCATATTTTGAGTGACAGGGAGCCGCAGCAGGGGGGTGAAAGAGCCATATGCGGCTCCAGAGCCGCAGGTTGCTGACCTCTGACCTAGGGAACTGATCCCCCCCAGACAATACCCCAGAACTCAACCAAAGGAGGCCGAAGGATCAAGTCCCCAATGAAGATTAAATATGGGGATGACCTCGAGAAAAAAGTTTCAACCGTCGCTAGATAAACACCAGCTTAGGAAGGACGGGTGAGGAAGAAAATCAAGACTGATCTTCTTCGGTATCATCTTTTTTTTTTTTTTTAATTTGATTTATATGCCGCCCTTCTCCGGAGACTCAGGGTGGCTTACAATGCGTTAAGCAATAGCCTTCATACTTTTGTATATTTATACAAAGTCAGCTTATTGCCCCCACAAACTGGGTCCTCTTGAGCGAGCAGAGGGAAATTCTGGCCACCTTTCGAGATTCTGTTATTATAACCTGCAACAAGAGCTCCAGGTAATCCTTGTGGTCAGTGATGTATTAACCATTAAGCAGACTAAACATGTGCTTAGGGCACCAGGTCCAAAGGGGGCACCACAAAGTTGAGAAAGAAAAAAACCCCCAATGAAGATTTGTAAAAAAGAAAATGATAAAACTAGGAGCCTTGGTAGTACAGTGGTTTAATGCACCCTGTTATTAACACAGCTGCCTGCAATTTCTGCAGGTTCGAATCTTCCCAGGCTCAAGGTTGACTCAGCCTTCCATCCTTTCTAAGGTAGGTTAAATGAGGACCCAGTTTGTGGGGGCAATAAGCTGACTTTGTATAAAATATACAAAAGTATGAAGGCTATTGCTTAACGCATTGTAAGCTGCCCTGAGTCTTCGGAGAAGGGCGGCATATAAATCAAATTTAAAAAATTAATTAAAAAAAAACCTAAACTAAAACGTTTTGTGCTTAGGGCACCAGTGAGCCTTAATCTGCCACTGCTTGTGGTGACTTTTCCATGATCTGGCTTTCCTCGAAAGGGGTGATATCAGAGAAGGACGTGTCACTAAGCTCCTGTGGCCACTAAGGTCAACCTCCTCCTGCCCTTTGTACAGATGTGTAACAACCACATGTGATAAGCACCGGACAAAGTCTGTGCAACTGAGTCTAGTTTTGTTGACAAAGGAGAAGAGCGATAAAGACCTTGAACTGCTCTTTAAAAACTCAGAGTCCAAAGTTAAACAATAACTTTTCCAACCACAGGGAGAAAAAAAAAGCTTAACCAGATAACCAACCAACTAACCAAACAACTAACCAACAAATAAACAACTAAGCAACCAACCAATGGAATGGCTTGCCTTCAGACGTTGTGGGAGCTTCATCGCTGGAAGCTTTCAAGGCAGGGTGGATAAAAATCTACGATTTAAAATAAATAAATAAATAAATAAATAAAAATCTGACTTTTAAAAAATTTAAATCGGATTTGTTTGATTTAAATCAGATTTTTCTTTTTTTTTAAATCAAATTTATTTTAATAAAAATGCTTTTGGAGTAAAAAACCTATCGAAAGATAGTTTTCTATTTAAGATCGATTAATAATTTGGTTTTATTCAGTATGAAGTGGAGCTTAGTGAAGCAGGACGAGGCTGCATATTCTGCAATATTTACATTTTTGGCAAAACTCATTCAGGGAATCCAAGCTCTGCAAGCTGAGATGACAGGCACCGCACTGATGCATTCACACAATTTCACAGTAACTGTGAGATTAAATCATAAAACGAAGTTCAGGAATATTCCTTTATCCCATTGTTTTGCAAATCTGTGTACACCAAAAACTGTATGATTGTTTGAAGAGAAATGCACCTGTACCATCAGGCTCTAAGCGTGAGGAGGAAGGGCAAGCAGTAAAAATGAAAATGAAACCTTCCAAGCAGCTTATAAATATAATATTAAAGGGCACCTGTCATTCCAGATCCATCATGGCAGTGCCTGTTAGCGGGCATCCACTCACCTGCTGCCCGCCACGCCCCTCACCTTGTTGTGTCACTGCCGCGACACCAGTCATCCCATTAAAGTGACTGGGACTATCGGTGAGTCAACAGAGGGTCAGAGGAGGAGTCGCTGCGGAGTAGAGATGACAGTTGCCCTTTAAAAATTATTTAAATCTTTAGCTTTGGATATAATTTAAGGGATAGCCTTTTGAGGGTTATATTTGGAAGAATTGAAGTAAAAATGTTTAACTAAAAATGGATAGCTTTTTAAAAGTTATTGAGGTATCCAAATGATTAATTTAAAATTTAATGGATAGCTTCCTGAAAGTTTTGAAACTTATATTTTGAAGAATGAATTTAAGATTTAGAAATAACTTAACCCAATGGATTAACAGTATCTCTAAGGTTATATTCTGAAGATGAATGACCAAAGAGGATAAATGTTTAATTTAGAATTTTACTAGGGAGTAATGCTGAAAAAGAAGGTATGGAAAGGATTTTAGTAATAAATGTGAAATGTGATGAGAGAATTTATAAAAGGAAGGTTGATGAATAACTTTTAAAAGGGGAGTTAAAAGAACGTGAGGGAGTTTTGAATCTTCTAGTAAGTTAGCATATTTTAGCTTAGGTTTGTTAAATGTTATACCCTGTTTTTGCTCTGGGAAGTCGGGGGTGTGTGGGGAGGGGGGGTTGAAGGTTGTGTGGGGTTGAAATTGTAAAATTTTTAATAAAATAAAAAGATAGATAAGTGTATTAATAGAGAAGTAAGAAATGTGGGAGAAATGTTATAATAAATGAAATGATAATATTAAGATATGATAAATATTGGAGGAGTAAGAAGAAGACACAAAAGATGTACTTAGATGATACATTGAATGATTATGTATTGTTTGCTTGTTTATAAAATAAAAACTTTTTTTATAAAAAAAATTATTTAAATCAAGCCTTTTTACGAGTGATTTCAATCCCGATTTCAATCATGATTTCAATCGACTTGATTTAAATCAAAGCCACCCTGTTTCAAGGAGAGACTGGACTGCCACTTGTCAGAAATGGCATTGGGGGTGGGGTTGAGCAGGGGGTTGGACTAGATGACCTACAAGATCCCTTCCAACTCTGTTCTTATTCTAACTATGGCTCTCTCAAAATGCCTTAAAACTGCAGGCTGCAGAGGAGGAAGTAAAAAGCTGGATATATTCCCAACAGTTCCAGTTTCTTGGAAATGTGTTTTCACATTTGCAAATTATTCAATCACCGCAGGTAGCGGTATGTACCTCAATGGCTGCCAGGTTTAAGAATCACAGACAACACCTAACTTAGAGAGGAACAAAGGAGGAGAAGGGTGGGGTCTGAAGTGCTCTAATTAAACTTTCTTTTGTTACCCATTGTGTGTTGCCAATTGGGACTGCTTCAGGTTTTGCAAATTTAAGAGGAAGGTTGCACTGCCTTGCTTAATAAAATATTAAAGCACAGAAGCCTCATGAATGGATTTGTCCTCTATTCAATCTGCCGTATGCCGCAGACTAAATCTGGTGCACGTTAAATCCTTCTGTAAGCTACAAAATCCAACAAAGAGAAGAGACCAAAAATAAATAAATAAAATAAATACTAATAATAAATCCTCTTCGTTTAAAAACCCTCAAAACACCCGAGCGAGATTTCCTTCCTCTGTCTGGGAAGTCAGAATTTAATTTTTGGTTGCACCAGCAAAAAACAACAACAACAACAAAACACAGATATTGTGTGCAGATATTTCCAACATGGATGGCAAGAAGCAGGGAGGGAGAAGGGGAAAAATTGGATTTCAAGAGAGCTGGATGCGGTTTGGAAATCTGTTTGCGAAACAAAGTCCGCCTTTCCGATTCTGCCAGGAAAAAAATAACAACAAAACTTGGACAAACTTTGCTATTTCTTTTGTGCAAATTCCATGGGTTCAACCATAATTCTGATGGGGAAGCTAGTCCTGTAACTTAAGATCGCTTGTTTGACAACCGCTTAAGATACAACGGCACTGAAAAAGGGGACTTACGACCAGTCCTCGCATTTATGACTATCGCGGCATGCCACAGTCGCACGATCAAAATTCAGGGGCTTGGCGTGGATTTACAATGGTTACAGCATCCCAGGATGGCCAATTGCAATTCTTCCCAGCCAGCTTCTGTCAACGAAAGTCCACGGGGGAAGACAGATTCACTTAACAACCATGTGATTCACTTAACAACTTCAGTAATTCATCGAACAACTGTGGCAAAAAGGATGTAAGTCGGGGTGCGACGCAAATGTTTCTTTTCTTGGTCCACCTGCAATCCTTATGATAAAATAATCGGGTATGGCTAGTCTAGAGAGAAGAAGGACTAAAGGAGACATGATAGCAGGATTCCAGTATTTGAGGGGCTGCCACAAAGAAGGGGACATTAAATTATTCTCCAAAGCACAAGCGGGCAAGACAAGAAACAACGGATGGAAACTAATCAAGGAGAGAAGCAACCTGGAATTAAGGAGACACTTCCTAACAGTGAGAACAATTAACCAGCGGAACAGCTGGCCTCCAGATGTTGTGGGCACTCCAACACTGGAGGTTTTTAAGACGAGACTGAAATGCTTTAGGGTCTCCTGCTTGAGCAGGGGGTTGGACTAGAAGACCTCCAAGGTCCCTCCCAGCTCTATTCTGATTCATTCGTGTTATGCAACCTGTCTCAGGCATGCCCAAACCACAAGAATACACAACAAAGGTATTTAATCACCGATAGGTGATTAAAAAGGCATAATTGTATAAAATAATATTTTCACCATCTTAGAACTGCAAGTTCTTAGAACTGCAAGTTCTAAGTGGAGAAAAGATTTGGGGAGCATTTGGTGTTTGTGGGTGTTTTGCCTCTCTTTGAAGCCTCTAGACTCTGAACCGACCTGTTTTAAAAAAGCAAAATCACTGAATTTGAGAAAGGAGGAGACTGAACAGGCCAAAGCAGAAGCTTTACCCATCTTTCTTTGCAAAACAAACATTTGCAAAGAAAAACAAACATTTAGCCATGGATAAACCAAACTCAGATTGCAAAGGAGACTTCCTAGCCTAGCTAGCAGGAGCAGTGAGAAGAGAACCTAAAGGAAAGGACCAGGTGAAAGAAGAAAGAGAGAGAGAAGGAGGGAGGGAGGGAGGGAGAGAAAGAGAGAAAAAAGAAGAGTCAGAGAGAGAAAGAAAAAGAGCAACAAAGAAAAAGAGAGAGTGATAGAGAGAAAAAGAGAAAGAAAAAGAGAGACAAAGAGAGAAAGAGAGAGAAAAAAAGAGACAGAGAAAGAGAGAGAGACACAGAGACAGAGAGAAAGAGAGAAAAAGAGAAAGAAAAAGGGAGACAGAGAAAGAAAAAGACAGAGAAAGAGACAGAGAGACAGAGAAAGAAAAAAACAGAGCGAGACAGAGAGAGGAAAAAGAGAGAGATGGAGAGAGATGGAGAGAAAGAAAGAGAGAGAGAGAGAGACAGAGAGAGAAAAGAGAGAGAGAGACAGAGAGATGGAAAGAAAAAGAAAGAGAAAAAGAAAAAGAAAAAAGGGAGAGAGACACAGAGAGACAGAAAGAGAGAGAGACAGAGAGACAGAAAGAAAAAAAGAGGGAGAGACAGAGAAAGAAAGAAAAAAGAGAAACGGAGAGACAGAGAAAGAGACAGAGAAAGAAAAAACAGAGCGAGACAGAAAGAGGAAAAAAGAGAGAGATGGAGAGAAAGAAAGAGAGAGAGAGAGAGACAGACAGAGAGAGAGGAAAGAGAGAGAGAGACAGAGAGATGGAAAGAAAAGAGACAGAGAGATGTAGAGAAAGAAAGAGAGAGAGAGAGAAAGAGAAAGAGAGAGACAGAGAGAGAAAAGAGAGAGAGAGACAGAGAGATGGAAAGAAAAAGAGAGACAGAGAGAAAGAAAAAGAGAGAGACACACAGAGAGAGACAGAAAGAGAAAAAGAAAAAAGGGAGAGAGACACAGAGAGACAGAAAGAGAGAGAGACAGAGAGACAGAAAGAAAAAAAGAGGGAGAGACAGAGAAAGAAAGAAAGAAAAAAGAGAAACGGAGAGACAGAGAAAGAGAGAGAGAAAGAACGAACCGCGCCGGAAGGGAAGAAAAAGTTTGCAGCTCTTAAATGTCAATTGGGTTGATTTTTTTTAAAAAAACAACAACATTAAAGCTGTTTGTTTGTTTTAGCCGTCGCAACGGCAGGAAGCCCCGCTGCCCCTCCGACGCCGCCTGCCAAGGGCGCGGCTGCAGGCGGGGCAGAGCCTCCCCTCCTCGGGGCAGTCTATCTGGTGGGGCGGGAGAGACCCTCCCTCCGCCTTACCTTGGCCACCTGCTGCCGCAAGAGGCCGGGCAGGGTCTGCAGCAGGACCAGCCCGAAGCCCAGGCAGAAGAAGCCCAGCACGCCCAGCCCGGTCGCCGTCCCGTAGCGCTGCCCGCAGCCGCGCTTGCTGCTCTCGCCCCTCGCCATGGCCGGCCTGCCAGCCCCGCCGCTGCCTCTGCCGCTGCTGCGCTCCGTGCCATGCCCGCCGCGGGGGCTCTTGACGGGCGCCGCTGCCCGCCCCGCCACTCCCCGCCCGGCGCTCCAGCCAACGGCAGCCGAGGGAGGCGCCCGGCTGGGCTTGGCGTCGCCCCCGGGGCCGCCTGCACCCAGGAGGGAAGAGGGTCGGAGCGAGGGAGGGAGGGGACGGCCGGCCCTGCTGCCACGTCTCGCCTGGCACCTCGGAGGCTGCAGCGGGGAGCGGGTCTCGCGCTGGCAGGGGAGGGAGGGAAGAGCGTGAATGTGGAAGGAAGGAAAGAAAGGAGGAAGGTGAATGGAGAGGAAGGAATGAGTTGAGGATGAGAGGAAGGGAAGACAGAAGGAGTGGGGATGGATGGAAGCAGGCAGGCAGGCAGGCAGGCAAATGAGAGGGAAGGGAGGGAAGAGTGGGGAAGAGGAAAGAGGGTGAATGTGGAAGGAAGGAAGGAAAGGAGAAAGGTGAATGGAGAGGAAGGAAAGAGAAGGAATGAGTTGATGAGAGGAAGAGAAGACAGAAGGAGTTGGGGATGGATGGAAGCAGGCAGGCAGGCAAATGAGGGAAGGGAGGGAAGACTGGGAAAGAGGGTGAATGTGGAAGGAAGGAAGGAAAGAAAGGAGGAAGGTGAATGGAGAGGAAGGAAATAGAAGGAATGAGTTGAGGATGAGAGGAAGGGAAGAAGGAAGGAGTTGGGGATGGATGGAAGCAGGCAAATGAGGGGGAAGACTGGGGAAGAGGAAAGAGGGTGAATGTGGAAGGAAGGGAAGGAATTGGGGATGGAAGGGAAGAAGGAAGGTGAATGGGGAGGGAGGAAAGAAGGAATGGGAAGGAAGGAGTTGCAGGTGAGAGGAAGGAAAGAAGGAATGATTTGGGGATGGAAGAGAAGGAGGAAAGAAGGAATGAGGAGTTGGGTATGAAGAAGGAAAGAAGGAAGGGGTTGGGAATGGATGGAAGGCAGGCAGGCAAATGAGAGGGGAGGGAAGAAAGAAGGAATGGAAAGGAAGGAGTTGCGGATGAGAGGAAGGAAGGAAAGAAGGAATTGGGGATGGAAGGCAAGAAGGAAGTTGGGAATGAGAGGAAGAAAGGAGTTGGGGATGGAAGGGAAGAAGGAAGGCGTTGGGAATGGATGGAAGACAGGCAAATGAGAGGACAGGGAGGAAAGAAGGGAATGAGGAGGGAGTTGGGGATGAGAAGGAAAGGAAGGAGTTGGAAATGGATGGAAGGAGGAATGAAGGAAAAGAGGGCAGAGTGCCTTTTCAGACTGTCCCATCACAGCTCAGCCATGAGAAGCCCCATCCCTTTCCGACTCCATCTGGCACTTCCAGGCGCGGTGCAGGTTTGAACCCATGGGAGATGTGGTTCTGTCCAGCAGGGATTGATTGGGGCTCCTCTCCAAGGAATCGGTCAGCACAATTCCCCTTCTATCAGCCGAAAACTGACTAGGTTAAGGTCACCAGGGACGCTGGCAAATGTGAATGTTTAAACTAGTTGCGACAGATCAGCGGTGAACTTGGTTTTTCTTGCAAATGTTTTGTGACCCAAGTAGGGAACATCATCAGTGCTAGAGAAGGGAATGGGATGTACAGGGACTGCGTATTCCCGGTGCTGAGCTTGGTGGTTTCTTTCAGATGTTTCATTGCAAAATAAACCACATCAGGGCTGCGAGGGTGTTGTTCATGGAGGCGGCTGTGTGGAACCTGGGTGCTCTCCGAGCTTGGTGGTTTCACAGGTGCTTATGAGACTAGGTAATCTCCATACAGGTTACTCAGTACGTGTTATCTCGTGATATCCATTATAGGAAATAGATTTATTGGCCAAGTGTGATTGGCACACAAGGAATTTGTCTTTGGTGCATAAGCCCTCAGTGTAAGGCTGGAATGTTTCAATAAAAGTTTACATTCAATGGAAGGCTGGGATGTTTTCAAATGCAAAGGAAACCTAGATTCTTTACCCTTCAACTGCATTAAGTCACCCAAGCCCTCAAAATTAACAGTAGTGCCAGATAGTCTTACCACCTTCTACCTTTTCTGCAATATGCTAGATAATGTAGAGTATCTTAAGTCTCTGGGGCTGAAGCAAAGGCCTTCAGGCCTTGTTATTTTATATTTAATCGCAATTTCCGAGTCATGATTTACTTGCTTAGCATAAGTGACTAACATCCTTTGCAAAGCTCTGACAAAGCATCTTAAATCTAACCACCTTCGCTCAAGTGTTTGCCTCGTTTTGTAAATGAGCATTTTCATTCCACCTCTTGGCTGTACGCTGTTAATACTTTGCACACAACAATTCAAAGAATTCGCAGACAATTGGGAATCCCAACAGCTTTATTGAAACAAAGTGCAGTGAAGTTTACTTCAACAGTTGTAAGCAAGCAGAAAGTTTAAAAACCACCCCTCAGACGCAGGACCAGGTGGAGGGTGGACTCCTTCTGGATGTTGTAGTCAGAGAGGGTACGGCCATCTTCCAGCTGTTTGCCAGCAAAGATCAGCCTCTGCTGATCGGGAGGAATGCCTTCCTTGTCCTGGATCTTGGCCTTGACATTCTCGATGGTGTCACTGGGTTCCACTTCCAGGGTGATGGTTTTTCCGGTCAAGGTCTTGACAAAGATCTGCATGCCGCCCCTCAGACGCAGGACCAGGTGGAGAGTGGACTCCTTCTGGATGTTGTAGTCTGAGAGAGTGCGGCCATCTTCCAATTGCTTCCCAGCAAAGATCAGCCTCTGCTGGTCGGGAGGGATGCCTTCCTTGTCCTGGATCTTGGCCTTGACATTCTCGATGGTGTCACTGGGTTCCACTTCCAGGGTGATGGTTTTTCCGGTCAAGGTCTTGACAAAGATCTGCATGCCACCCCTCAGACGCAGGACCAGGTGGAGAGTGGACTCCTTCTGGATGTTGTAGTCAGAGAGGGTGCGGCCATCTTCCAGCTGTTTGCCAGCAAAGATCAGCCTCTGCTGATCGGGAGGAATGCCTTCCTTGTCTTGGATTTTGGCCTTGACATTCTCGATGGTGTCACTGGGTTCCACTTCCAGGGTGATGGTTTTTCCGGTCAAGGTCTTCACAAAGATCTGCATGCCGCCCCTCAGACGCAGGACCAGGTGGAGAGTGGACTCCTTCTGGATGTTGTAGTCAGAGAGGGTGCGGCCATCTTCCAGCTGTTTGCCAGCAAAGATCAGCCTCTGCTGGTCGGGAGGAATGCCTTCCTTGTCCTGGATCTTGGCCTTGACGTTTTCAATGGTGTCACTGGGCTCCACCTCAAGTGTTATGGTTTTTCCGGTCAAGGTCTTGACAAAGATTTGCATGCCACCCCTCAGACGGAGGACCAGGTGGAGAGTGGACTCCTTCTGGATGTTGTAGTCAGAGAGGGTGCGGCCGTCTTCCAGCTGTTTGCCAGCAAAGATCAGCCTCTGCTGGTCGGGAGGGATGCCTTCCTTGTCTTGGATCTTGGCCTTGACATTCTCGATGGTGTCACTGGGCTCCACCTCTAGGGTGATGGTTTTCCCGGTCAAGGTCTTCACAAAGATCTGCATTTTCTCTGCAACAGGGAAGGAGGGGAAACAGGGACAGGAAACCACATCAATCCAGTTAGCAACTCTCTCAATTGTGCTTAAAGAGCTCCTTTTTCAATGTCAAGGTGCAACTGCTAAGATTTGATCTAAACCAGGCGTCTCCAAACTTGGCAACTTGTAAAACTTCTGGCTGGCTGAGGAATTCCGGGAATTGAATCCCACAAGTCTTAAAAGTGGCCAGGTTTGGGAGGATCCTGGATTTAAAAATAAGGAAAACTCCACCACAGGACCTCCACGCTACTTTTCTTACTGTACAATCCCCAGGATTCATACTGCTGGAGCTGGACCACCCCCGCCAAACCCATTAAACCAATGAATTTACCCAGCAGGAATGCTGTCTAGTCTATGGAGGCTACATGTTCTTTCATGAAGAGGTCCTGGAAAAGGAACCTCCGCCTTCCAAAAATGGCCTCCTGGCTTTTCCAGCAGGTCGCCGAGGCCACGACTAGATGACCTTCGCAACCCCTCCTCCCACCCTGCTTTTACGCCCAAGGGAGCCTTTCTGAGGTGCATTGCCCCGCCCCAAAGGTCCATGGGGAGAGGGGCTGCAGCCCCAACCGCCTCCCGGCCTCCTTTACCCACTTACTTCGCTTCTGGAACCAAGTATCAAAAGAGCAGAGCTAGAGAAAGTGCGCGTGCGCAGTGGATGCTTTTGTTGGGGGGCGGAGTTACGCGAGCGCGACGTCAGAATGGAGACGTCACAAGAGAGTGGGCGGAGCCTCGCTGGTTCTCCCTTCCCTGTCCAGCTTCCGGGGCGGCCATTTTGGGTCGCGGCTGAATAAGCCGTTGGGGCCTCCCCCCCACCCTCCCTCCTCTCCGTTTTAATTAAAAATAGCCCTTTTCGTCCCTCAGCCAAAGCCGCCGCGAAGGGGCAACCTGTGAAAACCCGCGCATCCCGCCTACACGGTTTCTGTCCCCCTCAGAAACGAAGCTCCCCCCCAATTTTCAAAATTAGCCTCATTCAAGGAAAGCTAACCCTCCCTCAGACCGAATTTAACACAAACGTACAGAAAAAATACCACTATAAGACATAAAAGTAACAATAAAGGCTTACGGCGGAGCGCGAGTGGGCCCTAGCAGACAGCAACAAATTCACACAAGCAAGAGGCGACTAGGTCTAACTGCGTACACAGCCGCGGCGGCCTTTTATATAGGCGTCGCACATGGATCCCTCCGCAACAGAAAAGGAGGGATTATTTTTCGTTCGCGCGCACGCGGCCTCCCGTTAGCCAATAGGGATGCGGGAAGTCAGAAGGGGCGTTGCGCAGGGAGTCCGCCCCGCCTTCTGTGGAATGGAGCAACGGAAGGATAAAAAGTTCGAAGCTCGGTGAATATCCTAAAGACGGTTGAATGGAAGAGAGAATCGGCTGGAACGAAAACCTGGAGTGGATTTCTTGGCTAAGACGGAATGGACGGATAGGAAAAAAGGAAAGGAAAATAAAGAGTTAAAGCCAATTGCAGGATTTCTGATATTTTCTCAACCTTGGCCAATTGCTTAAGAGGGATGGACTTCAACTCCCAGAATTCCCCCATGCCGCTGGAGGAACAACATTTGCTGGCTAGGGAATTCTGGGAATGGAAGCCTCTTAAAATGGGGGTTTGGAGAAAGTGGCTTCATTTGGGCAAAATTGCAACCTGCCCAACTTCCTTTCTCCAGCAAGGCCAGAATTTTTGCATCAACCGAGTCTGCAAAAGGGGGTTGCCCCCACCTGCAATTGCAATATTTTCTGCTTAAATCTTCCTTGGAGGGTCCTGTTGCTCATTCATCCATGCTAACAAACAAACAAACACAGAGAGAGAGAGAGAGAGAGAGAGAAAAAGGAAGGAAGAGAAGGAAGGAAGGAAAGAAAGGAAGGAAAGAAGGAAAGAAAGAAAGAAAGAAAGAAAGAAAGAAAGAAAAAGAAAGAAGAAAGAAAGAAAGAAAGAAAGAAAGCTGAACGATCCCAACAGCCTCCCGGGATTTTTTGCAAAGGAAAAATGCCTTTGCTTTTAAAAAAATAAAAATTAAGTTAGGAAAAAAAAAACTTAAGGCCTCCCCGTCGGGGAATCGAACCCCGGTCTCCCGCGTGACAGGCGGGGATACTTACCACTATACTAACGAGGAGGAGCCCTGCCAAGCCTTTCCAGTCGCCCTTCTTGGAGGTAATGCAGAGTTAATGTCTAAATCACTTTAAGCCACCAGGCCTCTTTTCCCATGTTTCCAAGGCAAGAAATCTTGTTTTGTTGCAAGATTAAAAGAGACTCATGAAGACACTCAGGTGAACCTTCCTGGGAAGCAGCATCAGCAGCTCATGTAAACCCCCAAAGTGCTTTTTCAGGAGGCAACTGGACTGACTTCTTTCTTTTTGAAGACGTTTCGCTTCTCATCCAAGAAGCTTCTTCTGCTCTGACTTGGATGGTGGGGAATGGAAGGATTTATCCCCCTTGCAGACAGATGGTCATTTGCATCCTTTGAGAGAGTCCTCGAAGCACTTGGAGGTTTCTCTGTGTCCTCAGGGCCACCTAAATAGTGCAAATGGTTCCTGTAGTCTGCCTTTTTTTCTCTCTCTGGAAATCCATTCCTACTCCCACACCATTCCAAGCGTCTTCATCCCAAATTGTATGCTAAAAGTCTGCAGAGATTCTCAGTCATCCAGGTCAAAGGTGCTTTTTCAAGAGGCCACTGGACTTTCTTGTTTTTTTTCTTTGAAGACGTTTCGCTTCTCATCCAAGAAGCTTCATCAGCTCTGACAGGGTGGTGGGGAATGGAAGGGTTCATCTCTAGACCGCTGATCATTGCAGACTGCACTACTCAAGTGACCCTGAGGACATAGAAGGATTTGCAAGTGGCCTCAAGGACCCTCTCAAAGGATGCAAACGACCAGCTGCCTGCAAGGAATATCAATCCTTCCATTCCCCACCATCCAAGTCAGAGCGGAAGAAGCTTCTTGGATGAGAAGCGAAACGTCTTCAAAGGAAAAAAAACAAGAAAGTCCAGTTGCCTTCTGAAAAAAATAAAGGACCTTTGGGGACAACCATGACCTGGATGACTGAGAATCTCTACAAACTTTCAGCCCATGTAACTTTGCAAGCTTTGCAAAACACACTAACACAAACTCAGCTGAAAGAAGGATGGACTCCTGCCCCCCCCCCTTTTTTTTGCTTCTTTTCAAGGGTGCCGCATAAAAAGAAGGGATTTTGTAACATAACATACATTCGTCTCCCCCCCCCCCCCCAAAAGAAAAAGAATCTGCCGAAACCCGGGATCGAACCAGGGACCTTTAGATCTTCAGTCTAACGCTCTCCCAACTGAGCTATTTCGGCTGATGTCATCCTTGCTCTTCGTTCTCCCCTTCAAGAGAGGGCAGACGACTCCCCCCCCTTTTTTTTTGCAAATTGCAATCTAACCCAATGCATTAACTCCCCACTTTTCTTCAGTAGGGGCATTTGCCCTCCTGGCCCACCCTGAAGCCCTCTGCCTTTAGCAATGGGAAAGGGGGGTTTAGATTAGCCTCCCTCCCGGTCTGGCCAGCTGGGGGGTGATGGTGGGGGGCAGAAATCCTGTTGGCAGAGTTACATGGTTAGGGTGTTTATTGTTTTTTAAACATTTAATTCATATAGTTTAATGTTTTTAAACATTGTGTCTGTTTTATTATAAGCCGCCTCGTGTCCCCTGCGTGAGATGGTGAGGTGTATCAAAGGAATGAGTGAGTGAATGAATGAATAATGAATGAATGAGGAAAGAGGCAAAAGTCAGAGAATCCAATTAAGGAGGAAAAAACTCTGCTTTACTGGAGTGGAATGAACGGAAAAGAAAGCATGTGGTGGTTTGGGTGGGTTTGTTTTTGGGTGGGTGGGTGGGGGATTTATTTTATTGAAAAGAAAAAAATTTGAACCTCCCCGTCGGGGAATCGAACCCCGGTCTCCCGCGTGACAGGCGGGGATACTTACCACTATACTAACGAGGAAGGACTCGGGCGCTGCTTTCCGAAACAGGCCAGTTAAACCGGGCACGTGCTGATCCCAAGCTCCTTCCTTCCTTCCTTCCTTCTTTCTTCCTGCATCTATCTTCATCCTTCCTTCTTCTCTTCTTCTAAGCTGCTTAAACAGGACGGAATTCGGGTGGATGAAGACCGGATCATCTAGCAGTGGCGTCTAATGTGGGGGGGGGGGGGGGGGAGAAGGGTGGAGGGCAGAAATAGGAAAAGAAAGAATTAAAAAACTCCCATCTAGTGCAAACCAACAGCAACTGCATCTACGCAGCTAAAAGTCCTCTGTAAAGGTTTTGTGATTTTTATAATATTATCTACTGATCATATTATGTTAGTTTATGATACCTATTGGTAAACCAGCAATGATTACTCTTAACATACAAGGAATGTTTTCCTTTCTTCCTTCCCTCCTTCCTCCCTCTATTCCTTTTTTCTTTTCCTTCCTTCCCTCCCTCCCCTATTCCTCCCTCTCTCCTTCCTTCCTTCCCTCTATTCCTCCCTCCCTCTAGTCTTTCTTTCCTTCCTTCTATTCTTTTTCTCCTTCCTTCCTTCCCCTATTCCTTCCTCCCATTCATTCTTTTTCCTTCCTTCCCTCCCTCTCTCCCCTATCCTCCTCTCTCCTTCCTTCCTTCCCTCCCCTATTCCTCCCTCCCTCTGGTCTTTCTTTCCTTCTTTCCTTCCTTCCCTCTATTTTTTCTTTCCTTCCTTCCCTCCCTCCTCTATTCCTCCCTCCCTCTACTTTCTTCCATTCATTCTTTTTCCTTCCCTTCCCTCCTCCTTCTATCCTTCCCTTATTCCTCTTTCTTTCTTTCTTTCTTTCTTTCCTTCCTTCCTTCCTCCCTCCCTCTTCCCACATCTATCTTCATCCTTCCTTCCTTTCCTCCTCCCTGCCTCCCTCTTATTTCTTTCTCATAAAACAAAATCCTAAATTAAAAATGCACAGCTTGCTTTGGGTTTCCTGCTCCCCAAAGAGGAAGAGAGCCCTCCCAAAGCAGCCCCAAATCCTGGATTCCCCCAAAAGTTGCAGCTCTACCTGAATAGCCTTCCTCTCCCAAATAAAGAGACCCCCAAAATGGGGGGTGTAGGAGAAGATCTGCACTCACAGGGAGAAACGCCTCCCCCCCTTCCCTGTGTGGGTCACAGCCTCAAGGTTTAGGATCAGAGTGAGGGGGAGGCTCTTCTGCCTGCATGGAAAACAATTGGAGGTCAAAAGAAGGGGGAAAAGAGAATATTTTTTGGAAGGGAAAAAAAGGGGGGGGAAACAATTGAATAGCTTTGTATTTCCCGCTGGAAGGCTCTGTTCCGGGAAGGGGATGTAGCTCAGTGGTAGAGCGCATGCTTTGCATGTATGAGGCCCCGGGTTCAATCCCCGGCATCTCCACGTTTTTTCCCCCGTTCACTGTTTGCAATACAGGTACTCCTCGAGTTACGACCACACCTTTCTGTTCGTCCTGTATTTGTTGTTAAGCGAGACATTGAATAAACTCGAGTTTTGTCCCATTTTACGACCTTCCTTGCCTCCGTTGTTAAGTGAATCCTTGCCGTGGATAAGTTAGGAACCCGGTTTTGAAGTGAATCTGGCTTCCCCATTCACTTTTGCTTTTATCACAAAAGGGGATCCTGTGATCTTGGGGACACAGCAACAACGGTCATAAAGTGAATCAGCTGCCAAGCGTCTGCATTTTGACCCCGTGAACATGGGGATGGCGCAAACGTAACTGTAAGTGTAACGCCTAACACTTTTTAAAATGTTTTTAATTGTCTGTTATTGTTTTTAATCATGGGCCCAAATTTATATATATCTTTTTAATTGTATTTTAATGTTTGTAGTTTATGTTTTTACTTGGCTGTTCACCGCCCTGAGTCCTCAGGGAGAAGGGCAGTATACAAATTTAAAAATAAATAAATAAATAAACTGTGAAAAATGGTCGTCACTTTTTTCGGTGCCGTTGTAACTTTGAATGGTCACTAAATGAACCGTTGAATAAATGAACTAAGTGAATGTAGAATCCCAGGGCTGGAAGGAGCCTTGGAGGTCATCTAGTCCAACCCGCTGCCCAAGACAGAAGTTCTTACACCATCCAGGA
This sequence comes from Pantherophis guttatus, assembly GCF_029531705.1. The sequence goes on from NW_026844099.1 coordinate 18,368,014, forward strand.
TAAATGAATGTCCAATATTCATCCAATTTTTTTCTTGGGCATCCCATTATAGGTAGTTCTTGACTTAGCACTGGTTTAGTGACTGCTCAAATTACAACAGTGCTGAAAAGTGACTTACGACCGATCCTTGCACTTACGACCGTTGCAGCATTCCCCACATTCATGGGATCAAAATTTGGGCATTTGGCAACCGGCATGTATTTACGATGGTGCAGCATGCCAGAGTCAAGGGATCTAGTTACAGATACAGATTAACAAGAGTTGGAAGGGACCTTGTAGGTCATCTAGTCCAACCCCCCCGCCCAAGCAGGAGACCCTACACCATTTCTGACAGATGGGCAGTCCAGTCTCTTCTTGAAAGCTTCCAAGGATGAAGGTCCCGCAACTTTGAAGGCAATTTGCAAATTGCCATTTGCAACCTTCCCAGCAGCTTTTGGTCAATGGGGGAAAAGCTGGGTTTGCTTAACGACGTGATTCTCTTTGACCACTGCAGTGCCCCGTTGAATAACGGTGGCAAAGAAGTTGTAAAATCGGACGTGGCTTGCTTTGTGACAGCATTGCTTAGCAACGAAAATTCTGGTTTTTACGATGGTGGCAGAATCCGTGATTGCCAGCAATGTCAATGAATGAATATGTAACACCTTTGATTGTTGATTTTCAAAATGATTACTATAGAGGATTTTTAAGGCCAGAAGAGATACAGAAAAATCCCCTTATATTTGAAAATTTGTTTCTTTCTTTTTCCTTTTTGCAAGAGGCACTGGATATCACCCAAATCCATTCTACTTCATTCTTCCCAACTGGATGATGAAATTCAAAAACTTGGAGTTGTTCCGGTGGACATTTTCACAACTCCAAGTGGTGTGGAGACAATAACTTGGTCCTTAACTCCAATAAGACCAAGGAGCTTATAGTGGACTATAGAAGGAATATGTGAGATTTAAAAAAACAGCAAAACCTCATAAAAAGTGAAACAGAGACCATGAACAAGTAAAAAGCAGATTTATTATAGATATATAAATATATACTATATATCTTAAGCTTTTGCAAAAGACTTCTCCCATGAAAGAGAGAGAATGTCTTATCACTCCAGTTACATGATTTAAGTACAGTTTCAGACGATCAGCAAAACAATTCGAACCAGATATTGTTTTCGGTTGTTACATAACATTTTGGCTTTCTCACATGTTCCACCCTGGAGTTCCCCTCCAAAAGTACCCTCTAAAAATGTATTCATAATTGTTCGTTATTGTTCTTATTAATTGGACACTTAAGTCTTTTCCTCCTTTTTCAATGGAGCTTGGGTCAGCCTGACCCAATTTAGAATGGACCAAAACATCTGTTTCCTTAAAACAGGCGTCATACACGCTTCCCTTTTCTACATATCTTACTCGGCTTAATAGCTGAGGTTCAGGTTATGTAAAGGGTAAATATGGAGTCACTTAGGCTATATTCTTTACAGGAATAATTCTTTTTCTCTCAATCCTCCCTTTTTCTTTTTATCAGTTTTATTCCTGTAAATCATCATGTATGCTTTGTAACATAAATACTTTCTGTCTCGCTCTTGATTCTTCAGTTGTTTTCTTTGGTTTAGTTACCTGATAACAAGACTTCCAACAGTTTCAACGTACAGGTGCACATTTGATACAGATACAGTGACATACTGGAGTATTCCCTTTCTTGGTATTTATTTCTACAAAACTTGGAATAAGTGTAGTTAGTTGTCTGGTTGAGACGTATAAAGGGCGTGTACTCTTCTAAACCTTTATGTTTGCAGCTCAGAGTGTTTGTGTGAACCAACCTATTGGGATGTATATGTAAGCCGGGTTTGTGGAAGAAAACATAACTACTATGACTTAGCCAAAAAACAAACCATGATTAAAGTAAATGCCGCTTAATGGAATGTGAATACAATCCAGGGATTTTCAAACTTTGCCAGCTGGGGGAATTCTGGGAATTGAAGTCCAAACCTCTTGAAAGGTGCTCAGGTTGAGAAATATTGGATGATTTCCAGCAGCCATAGAGTCTGTTCTCGAGAGAAGCCAGACCCTGGGGCCAGGGGAGAAATGCTCCCAGATCGGACTGGATCGCCCGATCCGGTAGCGATCTTGGCTGGTGGTTTGGGGGATCTGGTAGCGATGGCGAAGCAAAGCTCCGCCCACCCGCCTGGGTGTCATTACTTCCTGGTTTTAACCAGGAAGTAGTGCATTTTTTACCTTTTGCACATGCGCAGGTCTGCGTGCACATGTGCAGAAGGTCTGCATGCACATGTGATGTGTACGCGTGCTTCCGAACCAGTAAGGAAGGTAAGTAGATTTCACCCCTGCCTGGGGCATTCTGGGAGTTGAAGTCTTAAAGCTCTCCAGGTTGAGAAACACTGAATTTCCCTTGTACGAAAGGATATGCATTGATTCTTTCGCTGGACAGCTGTTGCATTCAGCCCAACCAAAAACATCTGCACGATTATTATTATTTTTTGCAGGTCACAAATGTCACACGTGTCGCTCCTTTGGATGACAAATGAAGAAAGTTTAACCTTTCTCCTCTTTCTTTGTGCAATTACGGATCTTGCTTTTCCCAGGAAAATCTTCATGGAATTTTTGGTAGGAATTGCAAACTGGAGAGTTCCTGGCTTAAAAATTCACCACCATCAATGCACCGGAGGCCACATTTTAGCAATTTCCTCGTGGGTAACTTCCGGAACCCACTGGCAATATTCAGCCAATAAATCTGAAATGAGAAGATTAAAATTGGAGAAAGGAGTGACCCGTCAGCCTGCTGTGATTAAAAGTTTCAATTCATGAATTTAGCTTGCGATTGTGATTCCCAACTACCGCAGGTTATAAAACCTTATGTGTCTTTAGTGGCAGAATTAAGTACAATTAAAAAAAGAAACAACTCTAAAAAATTAAAATCTTGGACCTCTTGAATTGCTTACATTTTGGATTTTTCTCCCAGGCCAGCTGCAAAGTATCTCGGTTATCAGCATTTTCCGAAACGAGCGCTTGAAGCAAAGATTCAGTCCTGGGCTGAAGTCTATAAGGAACAGCAAGCAAAAGATTGAATCCAGAGGGATAAATAAAACCAAACTTTTGATCAATCGGTGTGCGGCAGCAGCCAAAAAAGCTAATACAATCCCTGGTTGAATAAACAGAGGCTTAGAATCAAAATCAAGTGAAGTATTACCACTATGTTTCCCCGAAAATAAGACCGTCTTATATTTTTTTTGAACCCCGAAATAAGCCTTGGCCTTATATTCGGGGAGGTCTTATTATTTTGGGGCGCATGGAGCAAGATGGGGCTTCTCTTGCTGTGTTACCTGATTTCCAGCTCTGCATTTAAATATTTTCAGGTAGGGCTTATTTTCGGAAGGGGGGAAGTTATTTTACTGCATGCGGTCAAAGGATAGCTCAACAGACTAAGCACTGTAATTTAACACCAGCTGTCTGCGCCTGGTGCCAGCAGACTAATAGCCTGTTATTATCATTCAGCTGCCTGCAATTACTGCAAGTTCGAATCTCCCCAGGCTCAAGGTGACTCAGCCTTCTTTTCTAAGGTAGGTAAAATGAGGAACCAGTTATCAATAAGCTGACTTTGTATAAATATACAAAAGTATGAAGGCTATTGCTTAGGCATTGTAAGCCGCCCTGAGTCCCAGAGAAGGCAGCGGCATTATAAATCAAATTACAATTACAAAACGATGATGAGACTTTGGAAAAAGTGCAGAGAAGAGCAACTAAGATGATTAAAGGCCTGGAGGCTAAAAATACGAAGAACGGTTGCAGGAATTGGTTGGCTAGTCTGGAGAAAAGAAGGACTAGGGGGACAGATAGCAGTGTTCCAATATCTCAGGGGCTGCCACAAAGAAGAGGGAATCAAATTATTCTCCAAAGCACCTGAAGGCAGGACAAGAAGCAACGGATGGAAACTAATCAAGGAGAGAAGCAACCTGGAATTAAGGAGGAACTTCCCAACAGTGAGGACAATTAACCAGTGGAACAGCTTGCCACCAGAAGTTGTGGGTGCTCCAACACTGGACGTTCTTAAGAAGAGACTGGACAGTCACTTGTCTGAAATGGTATAGGACCGTGATGGTGAACCTATGGCAAACATACCACAGCTGGCATGAAGAGCCCTTTCTGTGGTCACATGAGCCGTCGGCCAGCTCAGTTCCACCACCTATGCGCACCTCCCGCTGGCTGATTTTCGGGATGCGCGGGGTGCATGCAGGAGATGCGTGTGCATGCATAGGGGGTTGTGGGTGCATGCGGAGGGCGGGGGAGCGGCATGCCCCCCCCCCACCCCCATTTTTGGGCCCAGGAGGCCTGCTAGGCCAAAAATGGGGGGCGGGGTTGGGGTCGCATGTGCAGGGGGGGTGGGGTCACACATGCATTAGCGGGGGGTGGGTCATGCCTGCATGAGCAGTGGGGCATGCATTGCCTTATGGGTGCGCACTGTCGCGTACACATGCTTTCAGCACACAAGAAAAGGGTTAGCCATCACTGGTATGGGATCTGCTGCTTGAGAGCAGGGGGCTGGACTAGAAGACCTCCAAGGTCCCTTCCCAGCTGTATTCTGATTCTATCGAAGGTAAGCATGGGAGCAAATGTAACTGGTCCTAAGACTGACTTTCTGGTGTGGACAGGGCGATAGATACACAATTTTCAAAGCCCATAAACAAGAAGAGGAGAAATAGTTCACAACCAGGGGTGAAATGCTCCCGGTTCGGACCGGATTGCCCAATCCGGTAGCGATGGAGGCGGGTGGTTCGGGGAACCGGTAGCAAAAATCCCTGCCCCGCTCCCCACCCCCAATGTCCAGCTGAGCCGCGCAATCATCAGAGGCTTTTTTTCTTTTAAATACCTCTGACGATCCAAGCTGAGTTGCCTGATCGGCAGAGGCTTTTTTTGTTTTAAATGCCTCTGACGATCCAAGCTGAGTTGCCTGATTGGCAGAGGCTTTTTTTCTTTTAAATGCCTCTGACGATCCAGGCTGAGTTGCCTGATTGGCAGAGGCTTTTTTTGTTTTAAATGCCTCTGACGATCCAAGCTGAGCCGCGCAATCAGCAGAGGCTTTTTTTCTTTTAAATGCCTCTGACGATCCAAGCTGAGTTGCTTGATCGGCAGAGGCTTTTTTTCTTTTAAATGTCTCTGACGATCCAAGCTGAGTTGCCTGATCGGCAGAGGCTTTTTTAAAAACCCTCTGCCGATCAGGCAACTCTGCTGGGATCGTCAGAGCCTTTTGAAAGCATTTTTTAACCACCTCTTTGCTGAAGATGGTTTTAAAAGTAAAAAAATAAAATAAAATTGGCCATGCCCACCCAGTCACATTACCCCCCCCCCCAACCAAGCCTCGCCCACAGAACCGGTAGTAAGAAATTTTAGATTTCACCACTGGGGTCAACCTACTTGGACCAGGCCTTTAACATCGTGACTGGACTCGACAGCAGGCAACGGCTGTAAGTCGCCAACAATTTCACAACCTAGGGGAAAAAAAAAAGAGTGCCACTGGATTAATCTCCTTAATTGTGAAGTCAACACCCTGAAGAGTTTTTTCAATCAAAGATCAACTTTTTAATCGGTTGCATTTATATCCAAGTAAACGCAGTCTCCAAAAAATGGATTTTTAAAAAAATTCTAAAGGAAATTAGTGGCCTTCTAGTTATTGCTGGATTACCACTCCCATGTGGAGCTAATTTGGCTACTGCTGGGAGGAGAACATGGTATTTGTAGTCGAATGCAGTTAACTGGCGGGCCCGAAGGTTGGGGAAAATGCTTAAAATTCAGTGGAAGTCTGAAACAGCAGCAGATCATGGGGGAAATACGGACGTCCTCCATTTATGGCGATTTATTCAGCGACCATTCAAAGTTACGATGGTGCTGAAAACTGACTTGCGACCAATCCTCACTCTTATGACTGCCTTTATGACAGTTGCAGCTGTCCTGAGGTCACATGATCGCCATTCCCAGATTCGTTTAATGACCGCAGCAGAAAGCTCGTAAAATTGGGTGCAATGTATGATGACTCACTTAAAGGGTTGCATCGTTTAGCGACCTAAGTTCCGGTTTCAACTGTGGTCGTAAGCCGAGGACTGACTGTAAAAAGACGCAGGCAACTCACCTTTCCTTCCAGGAGAAACCTGGCAAAATGTTTGAAGCGATCAAGGCCTTCGGGATAATTCACCTCCACGGCTGGAAGGGGCCAACCAACCCGATCTGTTAGGAAGAGAAGGGAGCGGAGCGAATATACGGGTGGTCCTCGACTTATAACGATTCGTTTAGTGACCGTCCGAAGTTAGAATTATTTCCATAGCAAGGAAGATAAAAGCAGGAATGATTATAAATCGATTCAATTTATTCAAAGAGGAACATATATTCCCATTTGGATACTATTTCTGGATGTTGTGCTTGTGATGAAGAAAAAAAAAAGAAATGAAACGTTGACTTTGGTTTTGTGGATCAGAAAGATTTGTCCTTATAGAAATGGCTAGTTATATATTTATGCGTAAAAGCAAATAAGTTGAGGCTGGAGTGTTTTTTTATCTGTGCTAAGAAGAGTCGGAAGTCAATGCCTTTTTTTTTCTTTTTTTTGTATCTCACACCCCCTTTTCATAGCCCCTTTTCCTTTCCTTAATTTCCTATTTTTATTTTATTTTTTGTATTTTATATAATAAAACTGCTGAACAAAACTCCGCACTGGCGACAGGAAGGGCCATTCAAACACTCCGCTAGCTCCATTCAGTTGCCCAGATTCCACCCCGCAAGGGATTATGGGGTCGTTAAACGAAGATGACGATTTTATATAATAAAACAAAATAATAACAATAAAAACAACTTAATCGCTACGGGAATTAGCTTCACAAGTCGTACCATGGGGCAAAATTCATTTAACAACTATCATTATTAACAACACAAATTTTGGGCTGACTTGTGGTCCTAAGTTGAGAAGTACCTGCACAATAATATAGAAAGTGGTTGTGAGGCACCCAAGCAGGATTTGCCCAAAGTTAACGGACTCACAACTGAGCTCCTGGTTTTTTTGGAGAAAAGAAAGATAATTTTATTTCCTAGCAAACTTACAGAAGACGCTGGGCCTGTGGCAACGGACCTGGCCTGTTTCGGGGCAGTAAAATGGAGGCGGCTCTTCCAGAGGCTTTTCAAAATGGCAGTAGGGGGGCAGGAGAAGAGGGATCCACTCAGGTTCGATCGCCGAAACCCCTTCAGAAGGGACACACAACCCAGAAAATAAAAATGGGGAGAAAGCGGGAGTTTAGCTTGGCTAAAAAGTGACATCATACAAATTATAATTTCCTAAGCCAATATGTTTGCACGTTGCCTTCTGATCCTTTTCCTCTCTCCTCTGGTCTAGATTCTTTTCTTTAAAAAAAAAAGTTTTTTAAAAAAAACAGAAGGCAAGGAAAACAGGCGCCTGCTCACCTTTCATATACATCTTGGTGGTTTCAACGATTTCCTGATACACCACAAACTCCGGGAGCTGCTTAAACAGGACGGAATTGGGGTGGATGAAGACCGGATCGTCTAGCAGTGGCGTCTAATGGGGGTGGGGGGTGGGGGGTGGAGGGCAGAAATAGGAAAAGAAAGAATTAAAAAAACTCCCATCTAGTGTAAACCAACAGCAACTGCATCTACGCAGCTAAAAGTCCTCTGTAAAGGTTTTGTGATATTTTATAATATTATCTACTGATCATATTATGTTAGCTTATGATACCTATTAGTAAACAAGCAATGATTATGCTTAACATACAAGGAATGTTTTCCTTCCTTCCTTCCCTCCCTCTTCTATTCCTCCCTCCGTCTATTCCTTTTTTCTTTTCCTTCCTTCCCTCCCCTATTCCTCCTTCTATCCTTCCCTCTATTCCTCCCTCCCTCTAGTCTTTCTTTCTTTCTTTCCTTCCTTCTATTCTTTATCTTCCTTCCCTCCCCTATTCCTCCCTCTATCCATCCTTCCCTCCCTCTACTACTTCCTCCCTCTGGTCTTTCTTTCCTTCCTTCCTTCCTTCTATTCTTTCTTTCCTTCCCTATTCCTTCCTCCCTCTACTTTCTTCCATTCATTCTTTTTCCTTTCCTTTCCTTCCCTCCCCTCCCTTCTTCTATTCTTCCCTTCCTTCCCTTATTCCTCTCTTTCCTTCCTTCCTTCCCTCCCCTATTCCTTCCTCTATTCTTTCATTCTTTTTCCTTCCTTCCTCCCTCTATTCTCTTTCATTCATCTTCCTTCCCCCCCCTTTTGCAGTTTCTTAACTTGTTTTCTCTACTTTTAAGGGTGGCTTCAATTACATCTGCGTGTGTTTCAACACACTGAGTTGTTCTGCCTACTTTTTCTTCTTGTTGGTAAAATTTATTAAATGAATTCCAGAAAGAGCAAACTGCTGGCACTAAAAAGGGGTCCGAGAGGCAGACCTTGTAGCCGTTTTTCCACTTCTCGTCAAGGAGTTCCTCCGCCTGGATCCTTCGGGCGACGTGATCTCCCAGACCGGCCAGGACGATCTGTCTCAAGAAAATGACCTGTTCTTCCGTGGGGGGCTTCATTTGAGGGTCAACAAACAGCTCTGCACCAGGGCAAACAGCATTTACTGGGAAGGGAACATAAGACACACACACACACGTACCGAGATTGTGAGAATCAAGAGACAGACGGAGGTGGCCCCCACCTGAATGATGCTCCCAAGGCAAGGAAGAGCAGATCCCAGGGAAGGGAGCAGGTGTGGAGTCTTACCTGCCGTGGTGAGCTGCCCACGCAACCGCCGGATTTCCACCATGGCCTTGTAGCGCAGGCCGTTGGTGCTACAGAAATGAGGAGTGCATCCTGCATATTCACAAGCGCCCACGGCTCCTGGAATGACAGAATAACAGCACCCGACTGTCAGGAAATTGCTCCTTAGTTCTAGGCTGCTTCTGTCCTTGATTAATTTCCACCCGTTGCTTTTTGTCCTGCCTTCAGGGGCTTTGGAGGATAGGATGGGATGGGATGTGCTGAGATGCGATGTACTAGGACTAGGACTGAGAAGAGAAGAGAAGAGAAAAGAAAAGAGGGAAGGGAAGGGAAGGGAAGGGAAGGGAAGGGAAGAGAAGAGAAGAGAAGAGAAGAGAAGAGAAGAGAAGAGAAGAGAAGAGAAAAGAAAAAAGAGAAGGGAAGGGAAGGGAAGGGAAGAAAAGAGAAGAGGAGGGGAGGGGAGAGGAGAAGAGAGGAGAGGAGAGGAGAGGAGAGGAGAGGAGAGGAGAGGAGGAAGGGACCTTGGAGGTCTTCTAGTCCAACCCCGCGACTCAAGCAGAAACCCTCTACCATTTCAGACAAATGTTTGTCCAATCTCTTCTCGAAAACCTCCAGTGATGGAGCATCCACGAGGATGGATAGAACAAGGGTCCACTTGTTCTATCAGGAAAGTCCCCCTTAATTGTTAATTATTTTAGGTTGAATCTCTCCTTGATTCATTTCTACCCGTTGCTTCTTGCCCTGCCTTCAGGTGCTTTGGAGAATAGCTTGACTCCCTCTTCTTTGGGGCAGCCCCTGAGATATTGGAAGACTTCTCATGTTTCCCCTGATCCTTCTTTTCATTAAAGTAGACATACCCAGTTCCTGCAATCGTTCTTCATATGTTTTCACCTCCCGTCCCCTAATCCTCTTTGTTGCTCTTCTCTGCACTCTTTCTAGAGTCTCAACATCTTTTTTACATCATGGGGACCAAAATTGGATGCAGGATTCCAAGTGTGGCCTTACCAAGGCATTATAAAATGGTGCTAACCCTTCACGTGATCGTGGTCTCTCATCTGTGGGGGAAACCCCTAACCCCATGAAAGTTTATAGCCCCCAACCCAACCAACAAGTAGATCAGTTTTACCGAGCATCACCATGAGATCTCCCAGCTTCTGAGAAGGTCCTTGGCCAGCCCAAATCCTTTGCATCTGTGCCACACGAGCTCTCTTCCCTTTGATGTTCTCCTGCTCTTCTTCATTCAGGGAAGGCCTGTATTAAAAAAAATGAATAAATGAAGGATTCAATCAAACAAGCCGTTCGTCGTGCAGGCCACAGAAATGTCCCTCGTGGTATGGATGCCTTTCTCTTCAAACTATCATATAGTTTATTATAATGTACATAGATTTGCAAAACAATGGGATAAAGGAATATTCCTGAACTGTGTTTTATAGTTTATCTCATGGCTACTGTGAAATTGTGCGAATGCATCAATGCAGTGCATGTTATCTCAACTTGCAGAGCTTGGATTCACTGGATGAGTTTACCCAAAATGTAAATATTGCAGAATGTAGAGCCTCATGCTTCTTGGAGGTTTCTCTGTGTCCTCAGGGTCACCCGAGTGTTGCAAATGGTTCCTGTAGTCTGCAATTTTTAGACACAGGACACAGATAAAGCTCCAAGTGGCCTCAACGACCCTCTAAAAGGATGCAAATGACCAGCTGTCTGCAAGGAATATCAATCCTTCCCCACAACCATCCAGTCAGAGCTGAAGAAGCTTATTTATTGGTTTGATTTATATGCCGCCCTTCTACGGGGACTCAGGGCGGCTTACAATGCGTTAAGCAATAGCCTTTATACTTTTGTATATACCTGCTTAGTAGGGCTTTCGGCCCCCCCAAGAGGTATTCTTTTTTATACAAAGTCAGCTTATTGCCCCCACAATCCGGGTCCTCATTTTACCTACCTTGGAAGGATGGAAGGCTGAGTCAACCTTGAGCCTGGTGAGATTTGAACTTGCAGTAATTGCAGGCAGCTGGCAGCTAAGTGCTACTTAACAGCACTTTAGTCCGCTGCGCCACCAAGGCTATTTTAAGCTTCTTGGATGAGAAGCAAAATGCCTTCAAAGAAAAAAAACAGAAAGTCCAGTTGCCTCTTGAAAAAGCACCTTTGGGTCCTAAAATGAGGCGAAAGTCACTTGCTTAGCAACGGGAATTATGGACTCAATTGTGGTCGGTAAGTTGAGGACCGCATGTACTGAATCTTTCGTCATGCCTTTGAGTCAGTCTTAACTCTTCCAAACCCATGGAACAGAAGTTGCCTTCGGAAGCTGTGGGAGCTTCATCACTAGAGGCTTTCAAGAAGAAACTGGACTGCCATTTGTCAGAAATGGTGTAGGGTCTCCTGTCTGGGCGGGGGGTTGGACTAGATGACCTACAAGGTCCCTTCCAACTCTGTTAATCTGTAAAACCCATGGACAAATCGGTGCCATTTTGAGGGATGTTTGTTTAACCAGGGTGGATTTGATTTAAATCGAGTTGATTTAAATCACAATTTAAATCACTAGTAAAAAGGCTTGATTTAAATCAACTCGATTTAAATCATAATTTTTAAAGAGCAACTGTCATCTCTGCTACTCCTTTGACCCACTGTTGACTCACCGATAGTCCCAGCGTTGCAGAATATACAGCCTCATGCTACGTAACTAAGCTCCATTTCATGCCGAATAAACTAAATTATTTATGTATCTTAAATAGAAAACTATCTTAACGATAGATTTTTACCCCAAAAGTTTTTTATTAAAATAAATTCGATAAAAATCAAAAAAATCCGATTTAAATCAAAAAAATCCGATTTAAATCAAAAAAATCCGATTTTTTATTTTTTTAAAAAAAATCATTGATTTTTATCCACCCTGTGTTTAACCCTCAAACCTGGTCGGAGCCCATAAAACCATTTGACCCAGCAACA
>NW_026844099.1:18382192-18386194 GCF_029531705.1 Pantherophis guttatus
AGACAAGTGGCTGTATCTAATCTCTTCTTGAAAACGTCCAGTGATGGAGCAACCCACAACTTCTGAAGTCAAGTTGTTCCACTGGTTAACTGGATTCCCCGTCAGGAAATTCTCCTCAATTCCAGGTTGCTTCTCTCCTTCATTATAGTTCCTGCCCATTGTTTCTTGCCTTGCCTTTGGAAAATACCATATGTTGATTCCTCTTTTTTAATGAATCAGATGGCTGTTAAGTGAATCTTGCGTTTGTCAAGCTAACCCAGCTTTTCCTATCGACTTTGGACTCTGGAAAGGTTGCAACTAGGAACCACACTCTTATTTTGACCACGTGACTGTGGGGATGCTGAAATGGTCTTAAGCCCAACAACCAGTCGCAAATTCACATTTTTACGGGGACGTTGTAACTTCAAAACGAACGGTTGTAAGTCAAGGACTACCTACCAAAGAAGTGTCTAAAAAATGGGATTCCCACCTTCTCGATGTTCAACGCTTTCATTTGCAGAATTAAATCGTCCACAGGTCGCCTGGTGATCTCGGGAGCCGAGAACTGCTCAAAATCACTGAACACAGCCGAAGAATACAGCCTGGGACACACAAAAAAAACCAGCAACGGAGATCAAAACAATCCTTGAAAAAAAAAAAACCAACAACTTGTTTGGCTCTGCAACCCAACAAGAGAGACACAGACTTCAGAGGATAATTAGAACTGCAGAAAAAACCATGGCTACCAACCTGCCTTCCGTTGAGGACCTGTCTACTGCACGAGTCAAAAAGAGGGCTGGGAAAATATCTACAGACCCCTCGCATCCTGGACATCAACTGTTTCAACTCCTACCCTCAAAACGACGCTGTAGAGCACTGCACACCAGAACAACTAGACACAAGGACAGTTTTTCCCCAAACGCCATCACTCTGCTAAACAAATAATTCCCTCAACACTGTCAAACTATTTACTAAGTCTGCACTACTATTAATCTCATCTTCTCATCGTTCCCATCACCCATCTCCTCCCACTTATGACTGTATGACTGTAATTTTGTTGCTTGTATAATTTTTACCCTATGACTATCATTAAGAGTTGTACCTTATGATTCTTGATGAACGTATCTTTTCTTTTATGTACACTGAGAGCATATGCACCAAAGACAAATTCCTTGTGTGTCCAATCACACTTGGCCAATCAAGAATTCAATTCAATTCAATTCTATCCTATCCTATTTGTACCCTACGACTATCATTAAGAGTTGTACCTTATGATACTTGACGAATGTATCTTTTCTTTTTATGTACAGTGAAAGCATATGCACCAAAGACAAATTCCTTGTGTGTCCAATCACACTTGGCCAATAAAAAATTATATTTTATTCTTCTAACAAACATCCGTTTTTAAAGAACTGTGATATTCTCCTTGTTGTGTTCAAAAAAAAAAAAAATCAAGACGATTTAGGATTGGGATGGTGGCAGAAGAGGTTTTTAAAAAGAAAAGCGAACAGTGCGTGCAAATATTGTCCATATGTAGACACACACACACACACACAATGCACACACTAAGGCTCTGCCCTTCCAAGGACACAACTACCCAAATCAGAAGTTGCTACCTTCACCCAATGGGTATCAAGGGCTGATCTGCCTTGTCCTCAGAGCTGGGGAATTAAAGGCATTTTCTTGAACATTTGGGCATTGATAGAAGAGAATATTTGTAGCTCAGGGTTGTCCTTGGTGCTCTCTGAGGTTGGCAGTTTTCTTGCAGACGTTTCATGACCCCACTAGCTAACATCATCAGTGCTAGAAGGGAGTGGGGTTTTCTCTCTGCTTATGCAGGTAGTCTTAGACTTAAAACAATTCATTTTGTGACCAATGTTATAAAGGTACTGAAAGAAGTAACTTATGAATGCCACATTTGGGCATTCCTGACTTTCAACACTTACAAACTTTGTAGCATCCCCTTGATCAAAATTCAGATGCTTGGCAACTGGTTCATACTTATGACCGTTGCTGTGTCCCCCAATGTCACATGATCACCCTTTGCGACCTTCTGATAAGCAAAATTAATGGGGAAGCCAGATTCACTTAACAACTGGGGCAACTATGGTTGTAAAATGGGGCAAAACAAACGTCTCGCTTAGCAACATAAATTTTGGGCCCAATTGTGGTCGTAAGTGGAGGACTACCTTTATACAAATGGCTTGCCCTGTCATACCAGACCAACAATGAAGCAATAAAAACAGCCTAATAAAGGAGATTTCCCATCAACATAGACAGAGAAAGCCATTAGTATATTAAAAAATAAGGGGAAACCCCACTCCCTTCTAGCACTGATGATGTTACCTAGTTGGGTCATGAAATGTCCACAAGAAACACCACCAAGTTCAGAGAGCACCAAGGGCGCCACATTTGGGCATTCCTGATTTTCAAGTCTGTATAGGGGCACGGTGGCTCAGTGGCTAAGATGCTGAGCTTGTCGATCTGAAGGTCGCCAGTTCAGCGGTTCGAATCCCGAGTGCCGCGTAACGGGGTGAGCTCCCGTGACTTGTCCCAGCTTCTGCCAACCTAGCAGTTCGAAAGCACGTATAAAAAATGCAAGTAGGAAAATAGGGACTACCTTTGGTGGGAAGGGAAGAGCGTTCTGTGCGCCTTTGGCATTGAGTCATGCCGGCCCCATGACCACGGAGACGTCTTCGGACAGCGCTGGCTCTTCGGCTTTGAAACAGAGATGAGCACCGCCCCCTAGAGTCGGGAATGACTAGCACATATGTGCGAGGGGAACCTTTATTGTTTACCTTTTTAAAGGGGGTGGGGGGGGACCCAGTTAGCTGACCTGTAACAGTGGCCTGGCTCTGTTCGGCCCGCTCGACCTGCCCGCTGGTTGGCCGAAGCCTGGGATGTCCACATAACCTTGAAGGACGAGATGCCGGTGACTTTGTCGTAGAACCGTTTCTTGACCTTCCCGCAATCAACCACGTATTTGACGCCCGGGATAGTCAGAGATGTCTCCGCCACGTTGGTAGCCACGACGCACAACCTGGTCCCAGGTGGAGACGGCCTGAAAACCTGAGATGGGGGCAGTTTTCAAGGGATGAGAAAAAAAAAAAAGAACCATTTCACCAAAGACAAGAGAATGAAGTCTGCTAGTCACTCCTTCCACAAGGAGCATTTGCGGCGATGTTCTCTTATGTTGGGAGAGCTCCAGGCTTCCCGCCGGCCATGCCCTGTTTGTAAAGACTCCATTACTGGGGTGGAATGTGGCCTGGCTTCCCCCTTGCCTTTGCATGTCAGAAGGTCCCAAAAGGTGAACAAACGACTCCAGGATGCTGCAATTTTTACAGAGGCACGACTGAGAGCATTTTAACAAACTGCACCCCTGTTTGGTTTGGTGGCTGCAGTGCCTCAGATAGAAAGGCCATTCAGAGAGTGGTGAGGACAGCGGAGATTATAGGAAGCTCACTTCTCGTTATTCAGGATGCTGCTTAATAAGCGCTGTGTGCTTAGAGCTCGAAGCGTTGTTAGAGACCCCACACACCCACTTCGTGGCCTGTTTCTGTTGCTCCCCTCTGGGAGGAGGTTTTGAAGTATTTCTAGCAGGACTACCAGATTCTGTAACGGCTTTGATCCCTAGGCCATCCGTCTGGTAAACTCACAAGATTCATTTTTCTTGCCATGTACATGTATACATCCGAATTAGACAGTGTTGTTCCTCTGTGTCATATATGTGTGTGTGTATGTGGATATATGCATAATGGTTATCTTTTGAGAGTTGAATGCAATGAAATTTCATTTTAACGTATGCCGATTAGTGTACATTTAAAGTGACAATAAAGCTATTCAAAATCTATCTTCTATCCATCCTCTACCCATCTTTCCCTTTCCCTCTCTCTAATCTATCATTCTATCACTCTAGCTGTATCTATCTATCTCATCTGTCTATATCTATCTCTAATCTATCTATCTCATCTGTCTATATCTATCTATCTATCTATCTATCTATCTATCTATCTATCTATCTAT